>CM072286.1:1294082-1613973 GCA_036873955.1 Mergus octosetaceus
ATGTGTGGCTGCGTAAAGGCTTCCCTGGGGAGTTCATTTGTACCCAAAGCCTTCCTCTGGGGGCACTTTTTGATGGGTGAAATTGGCTGTTAATGCGTTTACTTTGGTCTTATTTGGAATTCCTCTGCGATGCCGGGTAGGGCTATATTTCGGGTTGCTCAGAAAGAGCGAACACAGAGGGTGCAGTTGCATGTGGGGCTGCGTGAAGGCTCCCCTGGGGAATTCAGTTGTATCCTAAGCCTTCCTTTGAGGGCACTTCTTGATGGGTGAAAGGGGCTTGGAATGCTTTTTCTGGGGCCGTATTTGGACTTCCTCTCCGATGAGAGGTTTGTTTATGTTTCAGGTTGCTCAGAAAGAGCGAACACAGAGGGTTCATGTGCATGTGGGGCTGCATGAATGCCCCCCTGGGGAGTTAAGTTGTATGCAAAGCCTTCCTTTGAGGGCACTTTTTGATGGGCGAAAAAGGACTTGAACGCGATTTCTTTGGACCTTTTTTGAATTCCTCTCCGATGCTGGGTAAAGCTATGTTTCGGGTTGCTCAGAAAGAGCGAACACAGAGGGTTCAGTTGCATGTGGGACACTCTAAAGGCTCGCCTGGGGAGTTCAGTTGTACCCAAAGCCTTCCTTTGAGGGCAATTTTTGATGGGCGAAAGAGGCTTTAACGCGTTTTCTTTGGACCTATTTTGAATTCCTCTCCGACGTCGGGAAGGCTATGTTTTGGGTTGCTCAGAAAGAGCAAACACAGAGGGTCCAGATGCATATGTGGCTGCATGAATGCTCCCCTGGGGAGTTCAGTTGTACCCAAAGCCTTCCTTTGAGGGCACTTTTTGATGGTCGGAAGGGTTTGGAATGCTTTTTCTGGGGCCCTATTTGGACTTCCTCTCCGATGCTGGATAGGGCTATGTTTCGGGTTGCTCAGAAATAGCGAATAGAGAGGGTCCAGTTGCATGTGGGACTGCGTGATTGCTCTCCTCGGGAGTTCAGTTGTACCCAAAGCCTTCCTTTGAGGGCACTTTTTGATGGTCGGAAGGGGTTGGAATTTGTTTTCTGGGGCCCTATTTGAAATTTTAATCCTATGATGGATAGGGCTATGATTCGAGTTGCTTAGAATGAGCGAACACAGAGGTTCCAGCAGCATGTGGGGCTGCATGAAGGCTCCCCTGGGGAGTTCAGTTGTATCCAAAGTCTTCCTTACAGGGCACTTTTTGATGGGCGAAAGGGGCTTGGAACGCGTTTTCTTTGGACCTTTTTTGAATTCCTCTCCGATGCCGGGTAGGGATATGTTTCGGGTTGCTCAGAAAGAGCAAACACAGAGGGTCCAGTTGCATGTGTGGCTGCGTGAAGGCTCCCCTGGGGAATTCAGTTGTATCCTAAGCCTTCCTTTGAGGGCACTTTTTGATGGTCGGAAGGGGCTTGGAATGCTTTTTCTGGGGCCGTATTTGGACTTCCTCTCCGATGAGAGGTAGGGTTATGTTTCGGGTTCCTCATAAAGAGCGAATACAGAGGGTTCATGTGCATGTGTGGCTGCATGAATGCTCCTCTGGGGAGTTCTGTTGTATCCTAAGCCTTCCTTTGAGGGTACTTTTTGATGTGTTAAAGGGGCTTTGAACGCATTTTCGATGGAATTTTTTTGAATTCCTCTGCGTTGTCGGGTTAAGCTATGTTTCGGGTTGCTCAGAAAGAGCCAACACAGAGGGTGCAGTTGCATGTGTGGCTGCAAGAAGGCTCCCCTGGGGAGTTCAGTTGTATCCAAAGCCTTCCTTTGGGGGCACTTTTTGATGGGTGAAAGGGGCTTGGAACACATTTTCTTTGGACCTTTTTTGAATTCTTCTCCGATGCCAGGTAGGGCTACGTTTCAGGTTGGTCAGAAAGTGCGAACACAGATGGCTCACGTGCATGTGGGGCTGCATGTATGTTCTCCTGGGGAGTTCCGTTGTATCCAAAGCCTTCCTCTAGGGGCACTTTTTGAATGGCGAAATGGGCTTTGAATGCGTTTTCTGGGGCCCTATTTGGACTTCTTCTTTGATACTGGGTAGGGCTACGTTTCCGGTTGCTCAGAAAGAGCGTATACAGTGGGTCCAGGTGCATGTGGGACTGCGTGCGTGCTCTCCCGAGGAGTTCAGTTGTACCCAAAGCCTTCTTTTGAGGGCACTTTTTGATGGGCGAAAGGGGCTTTGAATGCGTTTTCTTTGGACCTTTTTTGAATTCCTCTCCGATGCCGGGTACGGATATGTTTAAGGTTGTTCAGAAAGAGAGAACACAGAGGGTCCAGTTGCATGTGTGGCTGCATGAAGGCTCCCTTGGGGAGTTCAGTTGTATCCAAAGCCTTCCTATGAGGGCACTTTTAGATGGGCTAAAGGGGCTTGGAATGCGTTTTCTTGGGCCGTTTTTGGACTTCGTCTCCGATGACAGGTAGGGCTATGTTTCAGTTTGCTCAGACTGACCGAACACAGAGGTTCCAGCACCATGTGGGGTTGCATGAAGGCTCCCCTGGGGAGTTCAGTTGTATCCAAAGCCTTCCTTTGAGGGAACTTTTTGATGGGCGAAAGGGGCTTGGAACACGTTTTCTTTGGACCTTTTTTGAATTCCTCTCCAATGCCGGGTAGGGCTATGTTTTGGGTTGGTCAGAAAGAGCGAACACAGAGGGTTCATGTGCATGTGGGGCTGCATGAATACTCCCCTGTGGAGTTCAGTTGTACCCAAAGCCTTCCTTTGGGGGCACTTTTTGATGGGTGAAAGAGGCTTGGAACACGTTTTCTTGGGACCTTTTTTGAATTCCTCTCGAATGCCGGGTAGGGCACTGTTTCGGGTTCCTCAGAAAGAGCGAACACAGAGGGTCCAGTTGCATGTGGGGCTGCATGAAAGCTCCCCTGGGGAGTTCCGTTGTATCCTAAGCCTTCCTTTGAGGGCACTTTTTGATGTGTGAAAGGGGCTTTGAAAGCGTTTTCGTTGGACTTTTTTTGAATTCTTCTGCAATGTCGGGTAAAGCTATGTTTCGGGTTGCTCAGAAAGAGCGAACACAATGGGTTCAGTTGCATGTGGGGAAATGTAAAGGCTCCCCTGGGGAGTTCAGTTGTACCTAATGCCTTCCTTTGAGGGCACTTTTTGATGGGCGAAAGGGGCTTGGAACCTGTTTACTTTGGATCTTTTTAGAATTCCTCTCCGATGCCGGGTAGGGCTATGTTTCCGGTTGCTCAGAAAGAGCGAACACAGAGGATGCAGTTGCATGTGGGACTGCGTGAAAGGTCTCCTGTGGAGTTCAGTTGTACCCAAAGCCTTCCTTTGAGCGCAATTTTTGATTGTCGGAAGGGCTTGGAATGTGCTTTCTGGGGCCCTATTTGGAACTCCACACCGATGCTGGATAGGGCTATGTTTCGGGTTGCTCAGAAAGTGCGTACACAGGGGGTCCAGTTGCATGTGTGGCTGTGTGAAGGCTCCCCTGGGGAGTTCAGTTGTATCCAAAGCCTTCCTTTGAGGGCACTTTTTGATGTGTGAAAGGGGCTTGGAATTCATTTTCTGGGGCCTTCTTTGGAGTTCCTCTCCGATGACAGGTAGGGCTATGTTATGGTTTGCTCAGATTGAGCGAACACAGAGGGTCCAGCGGCATGTGGGGCTGCATGAATACTCCCCTGGGGAGTTCAGTTGTACCCAAAGCCTTCCTTTGAGGGCTAGTTTTTATGGGCAAAACGGGATTGGAATGCGATTTCTGTGGCAGTATTTGGACTTCCTCTCCGATGCCAGGTAAGTTTTACTTTCGGGTTGCTCAGAGAGAACGAACGCAGAGGTTCCAGGTGCATGTATGGCTGCGTGAAGGCTCCCCTGGGGAGTTCAGTTGTATCCAAAGCCTTCCTTTGAGGGTAAGTTTTGATGGTCCAAAGGGGCTTTTAACACGTTTTCTTTGGACGTGTTTTGAATTCCTCTCCGATGCCAGGTAGGGCTATGTTTCTGCTTGCTCAGAAAGAGTGAACACAGAGGGTCCAGTTGCATGTGTGGCTGCATGAAAGCTCCCCTGGGGAGTTCAGTTGTATCCAAAGCCTTCCTTTGAGGGCATTTTTTGATGGGCGTAAGGGGCTTGGAATGCGTTTTCTGGGGCCATATATGGAATTCCTCTCTGATGCTGGGTAGGGGTATATTTCAGGTTTCTCCGAAAAAGCGTACACAGAGGGTTCATTTGCATGTGGGGCACCGTAAAGGCTCCCCTGGGTAGTTCAGTTGTACCCAAAGCCTTCCTTTGAGGGCACTTTTTGATGGGCTAAAGGGGCTTGGAATGTGTTTTCTGGGGCCATATTTGGACTTCCTCTCCGATGCCAGGTAGAGCTATGTTGCGGGTTGTTCAGAAAGAGCAAACACAGAGGGTCCAGTTGCATGCATGGCTGTGTGAAGGCTCCCCTGGGGATTTCAGTTGTACCCAAACCCTTCCTTTGAGGGCACTTTTTGATGGTCGTAAGGGCTTGGAATATGTTTTCTGGGGCCGTATTTTGAATTCCACTCCGGTGCTTGGTTGTGCTATGTTTCAGGTTGCTCAGAAAGAGCAAACACAGAGGAACCAGCTGCATGTGGGACTGTATGAATGCTCTCCTGGGGAGATCAGTTGTACCCAAAGCCTTCCTTTGAGGGCACCTTTTGTTTTTGCGAAAGGGGCTTTGAACGCGGTTTCTGGGGCCCTATTTGGAATTCCTCTCCCAAACCTTGTAGGGCTATGTTTCAGGTTGCTCAGAAAGAGTGAACAGAGAGGATCCAGTTGCATGTGTGGCTGCGTGAAGGCTCCCCAGGGGAGTTCAGTTGTATCCAAAGCCTTCCTTTGAGGTCAAGTATTGATGGGCGAAATGGCCTTGGAATACGTTTTCTGGGGCCCTATTTGGAATTCCTCTCCAATGCCGGGTAGGGTTATGTTTCAGGTTGCTCAGAAAGAGCGAACACTCAGGGTTCAGTTGCATGTAGGCCTGCATGAAGGCTCCCCTGGGGAGTTCAGTTGTACCCAAAGCCTTCCTCTGGGGGCACTTTTTGATGTGTGAAAGTGGCTTGGAACGCAGTTTCTTTGGACCTATTTGGACTTCCTCTCTGATGCTGGGTAGGGCTATGTTTCGGGTTGCTCAGAAAGCGCGAACACAGAGGGTCCAGTTGAATGAGTGGCTGCGTGAAGGCTCCCCTGGGGAGTTCAGTTGTACCCTAAGCCATCCTTTGAGGGCACTTTTTGATGGGCGAAAGGGGCTTTGAACGCGTTTTCTGGGGCCCTATTTTGAATTCCTCTCCGATGCTAGGTAGGGCTATGTGTTGGGTTGCTCAGAAAGAGTGAACACAGAGGGTCTAGCTGCATGTGGGACTGCGTGAATGCTCTCCTGGGGACAGCAGTTGTACGCAAGGCCTTCCTTTGAGGGCACCTTTTGTTTTTGCGAAAGGGGCTTTGAACACGTTCTCTGGGGCCCTATTTTGAATTCCTCTTCCAGACCTGGTAGGGCTATGTTTCGTGTTGCTCAGAAAGAGCGAACAGAGAGGGTCCAGTTGCATGTGGGGCTGCGTGAAGGCTCCCCAGGCGAGTTCAGCTGTATCCAAAGCCTTCCTTTGAGGTCAAGTTTTGATGGGCGAAAGGGGCTTGGAATGCGTTTTCTGGGGCCCTATTTGGACTTTCTCTCAATTGCCGGGTAGGGTTCTGTTTGAGGTTGCTAGGAAAGGGCGAACAGAGAGGGTCCAGTTTCATGTGTGGCTGCGTGAAGGCTCCCCTGGGGAGTTCAGTTGTACCCAATGCCTTCCTTTTAGGGCACTTTTTGATGGGAGAAAGGGGATGGCAATGCATTTTCTTTGGTCCTATTTGGAATTCCTCTGCGATACCGGGTAGGACTATGTTTCGGTTTGCTCAGAAAGAGAGAACACAGAGGGTTCATGTGCATGTCGGACTGCATGAATGCCCCCCTGGGGAGTTCAGTTGTATCCAAAACCTTCCTTTGAGGGCAACTTTTGATGGGCGAAAGGGGCTTGGAATGCGTTTTCTGGGGCCCTCTTTGGAATTCCTCTCCAATGCTGGGTAGGGTTATCTTTCAGGTTGCTCAGAAAGAGTGAATACAGAGGGTTCAGTTGCATGTGGGCCTGCGTGAAGGCTCCCCTGGGGTGTTCACTTGTACCCAAAGCCTTCTTCTGGGGGCACTTTTTGATGGGCGAAAGGGGCTGGTAATGCGTTTACTTTGGTCGTATTTGGAATTCCTCTGCGATGCTGGGTAGGGTTATGTTTCGGGTTGCTCAGAAAGAGCGAACACAGGGGGTCCAGTTGCATGTGTGGCTGCGTGATGGCTCCCCTGGGGAGTTCAATTGTACCCTAAGCCTTCCTTTGAGGACACTTTTTGATGGGCGAAAGGGGCTTGGAATGCTTTTTCTTGGGCCGTATTTGGACTTCCTCTCCGATGAGAGGTAGGTTTATGTTTCGGGTTCCTCAGAAAGAGCGAACACAGAGGGTCTAGCTGCACTTGTGGCTGCGTGAAGGCTCCCCTGGGGAGTTCAGTTGTACCCAAAGCCTTCCTCCGGGGGTACTCTTTGATGGGCGAAAGGGGCTTTGAACGCATTTTCTAGGTCCGTATTTTGAATTCCTCTCCCATGCTTGGTACGGCTATGTTTCAGGTTGCTCAGAAAGAGCGAACACAGAGGGTCCAGTTGCATGTGGGTGTGCGTGAAGGCTCCCCTGGGGAGTTCACTTGTACCCAAAGCCTTCCTCTGGGGGTAATTTTTGATGGGCGTAAGGGGCTGGCAATGCGTTTTCTTTGGTCCGATTTGGAATTCCTCCGCGATGCCGGGTAGGACTATGTTTCGGTTTGCTCTAAAAGAGCGAACACAGAGGGTTCATGTGCATGTGGGGCTGCATGAATGCCCCCCTAGGGAGTTAAGTTTTATCCAAAACCTTCCTTTGAGGGCAACTTTTGATGGGCAAAAGGAGCTTTGAACGCGTTTTGTGGGTCCCTTTTTTGAATTCCTCTTCCATGCTGGGTACGGCTATGTTTCAGGTTGCTCAGAAAGAGCGAACACAGAGGGTCCAGTTGCACGTTTGGCTGCGTGAAGGCTCCACTGGGGAGTTCAGTTGTATCCAAAGCCTTCCTATGAGGGCACTTTTAGATGGGCAAAAGGGGCTTTGAACGCGTTTTCTTTGTACCAATTTTGAATTCCTCTCCAACATCGGGAAGGATATGTTTTGGGTTGCTCAGAAAGAGCAAACACAGAGGGTCCAGTTGCATGTGTGGCTGCGTGAAGGCTCCCCTGGGGAGTTCAGTTGTATCCTAAGCCTTCCTTTGAGGGCAATTTTTGATGGGCGAAAGGGGCTTTGAACTCGTTTTCTTTGGACCTATTTTGAATTCCTCTCCGATGCCGGGAAGGCTATGTTTTGGGTGGCTCAGAAAGAGCAAACACAGAGGGTACAGTTGCATGTGTGTTTGCGTGAAGGCTCCCTTGGAGAGTTCAGTTGTACCCAAAGCCTTCCTTTGAGGGCACTTTTTGATGGGTGAAAGGGGCCTTGAACGCGTTTTCTGGGGCCCTATTTGGAATTCCTCTCCGATGCCGGGTAGGGCTATATGTTGGTTGCTCAGAAAGAGCGAACACAGAGGATTCAGCTGCATGTGGGACTGCGTGAATGCTCTCCTGGGGAGATCAGTTGTACGCAAGGCCTTCCTTTGAGGGCACCTTTTGATTTTGCGAAAGGGGCTTTGAACGCGGTTTCTGGGGCCCTATTTGGAATTCCTCTCCCATGCCTGGTAGGGTTTGTTTCGTGTTGCTCAGAAAGAGCGAACACAGAGGGTCCAGTTGCATGTGTGGCTGCGTAAAGGCTCCCCAGGGGAGTTCGGTTGTATCCAAAGTCTTCCTTTGAGGTCAAGTTTTGATGGGCGAAAGGGGCTTGGAATACGTTTTCTGGGGCCCTATTTGGAATTCCTCTCCAATGCCAGGTAGGGTTATGTTTCGGGTTCCTCAGAAAGAGCAAACACAGAGGGTCAGTTGCATGTGGGTATACGTGAAGGCTCCCCTGGGGAGTTCACATCTACCCAAAGCCTTACTCTAGGGGCACTTTTTGATGGCCGAATGGGGCTTTGAATGGGTTTTCTGGGGCTCTATTTGAACTTCTTCTCTGATAATGGGTAGGGCTATATTTCGAGTTGCTCAGAAAGAGCGAACACAGAGGGTCCAGTTGTATGTATGGCTGCGTGAAGGCTCCCCTGGGGAGTTCCGTTGTATCCAAAGCCTTCCTTTGAGGGCACTTCTTGATGGGTGAAAGGGGCTTTGAATGCGTTTTCGTTGGACTTTTTTGAATTCCTCTGCGATGTCGGTTAAAGCTATGTTTCGGGTTGCTCAGAAAGAGCGAACACAGAGAATACAGTTGCATGTGGGAATGCGTGAATGGTCTCCTGGGTAGTTCAGTTGTACCCAAAGCCTTCCTTTGAGGGCACTTTTTCATGGTCGGAAGCGCTTGGAATGTGTTTTCTGGGGCCCTATTTGGAATTCCACACCGATGCTGGATAGGGCTATGTTTCGGGTTGCTTAGAAAGAGCGAACACACGTGGTTCATGTGCATGTGGGGCTGCATGAATGCTCTCCTGGGGAGATCAGTTGTACGCAAGGCCTTCCTTTGAGGGCATCTTTTGTTTTTGTGAAAGGGGCTTTGAACGCTTTTTCTGGGGCCCTATTTGGAATTCCTCTCCCATGCCTGGTATGGCTATGTTTCAGGTTGCTCAGAAAGAGCGAACACAGAATGTCCAGTTGCATGTGTGGCTGCGTGAAGTCTCCACTGGGGAGTTCAGTTGTACCCAAAGCCTTCCTCTGGGGGCACTTTTTGATGGGCGAAAGGGGCTGGCAATGCATTTTCTTTGGTCCTATTTGGAATTCCTCTGCGATGCCGGGTAGGGCTAGTTTTCGCGTTGCTCAGAAAGAGCGAATACAGAGGGTTCATGTGCATGTTGGGCTGCATGAATACCCCCCTGGGAAGTTCATTTGTACCCAAAACCTTACTTTGCGGGTAAATTTTGATGGGCGAAAGGGGCTTTGAACGCGTTTTCTGGGGCCCTATTTTGAATTCCTCTCCCATTCCTGGTAGGTCTATGTTTTGGGATGCTCAGAAAGAGCGAACACAGAGGGTCCAGTTGCACGTGTTGCTGCATGAAGGCTCCCCTGGGGTGTTCACTTGTACCCAAAGCCTTCTTCTGGGGGCACTTTTTGATGGGCAAAAGGGGCTTGGAACGCCTTTTCTTTGGACCTTTTTGGAATTCCTCTCCGATGCCGGGTAGGGCTATGTTTCAGGTTGCGCAGAAAGAGCGAACACAGAGGGTCCAGTTGCATGAGTGGCTGCGTTTAGGCTCCCCTGGGGAGTTCAGTTGTATCTATAGACTTCCCTTGAGGGCACTTTTTGATGGGCGAAAGGGGCTTGGAATGCTTTTTCTGGGGGCGTCTTTGGACTTCCTCTCCGATGAGAGGTAGGGTTATATTTCGGGTTCCTCAGAAAGAGCGAACACAGAGGGTTCATGTGCATGTGGGGCTGCATGAATGCTCCCCTGGGGAGTTCCGTTGTATCCAAAACCTTCCTTTGAGGGCAACTTTTGATGGGCGAAAGGGGCTTTCAACGCGTTTTCTGGGGCCCTTTTTTGAATTCCTGTTCCCTGCTGGGTACGGCTATGTTTCATGTTGCTCGGAAAGAGCGAACACAGAGGGTCCAGTTGCATGTGTGGCTGCGTGAAGGCTCCCCTGGGGAGTTCCGTTGTATCCAAAAACTTCCTATGAGGGCACTTTTAGATGGGTGAAAGGGGCTTGGAATGCGTTTTCTGGGGCCGTATTTGGACTTCCTCTCCGATGACAGGTAGGGCTATGTTTCGGGTTGCTCAGAAAGAGCGAACAAAGAGGGTCCAGCTGCATATGGGGCTGCATGAATGCTCTCCTAGGGAGTTCCGTTGTAGCCAAAGCCTTCCACTGGGGGCATATTTTTATTGGCAAAAGGGGCTTTGAACGCATTTTCTTTGGAGTTTTTTGAATTCGTCTGCGATGCCGGGTAGGGCTATGTTTCGGGTTGCTCACAAGGAGCAAACACAGAGGGTCCAGTTGCATGTGTGGCTGCGTGAAGGCTCCCCTGGGGAGTTCAGTTGTATCCAAAGCCTTCCTTTGAGGTCAAGTTTTGATGGTCGAAAGGTGCTTGGAATACGTTTTCTGGGGCCCTATTTAGAATTCCTCTCCAATGTCGGGTAGGGCTACGTTTCAGGTTGCTCAGAAAGAGCGAACACAGAGGATCCAGCTGCATGTGGGACTGCGTGAATGCTCTCCTGGGGAGATCAGTTGTACGCAAGGCCTTAATTTGAGGGCACCTTTTGTTTTTGTGAAAGGGGCTTTGAACGCTTTTTCTGGGGCCCTATTTGGAATTCCTCTCCCAGACCTCGTAGGGCTATGTTTCAGGTTGCTCAGAAAGAGTGAACAGAGAGGATCCAGTTGCATGTGTGGCTGCGTGAAGGCTCCCCAGGGGAGTTCAGTTGTTTCCAAAGCCTTCCTTTGAGGTCAAGTTTTGATGGGCCAAAGGGGCTTGGAATGCGTTTTCTGGGGCCCTATTTGGAATTCCTCTCCCATGCCGGGTAGGGTTATGTTTCAGGTTGCTGAGAAAGAGCGAACGCAGAGGGTTCAGTTGCATGTGGGCCTGCGTGAAGGCTCCCCTTGGGAGTTCACATGTACCCAAAGCCTTCCTTTGAGGTCAAGTTTTGATGGGCGAAAGGGGCTGGCAATGCGTTTTCTTTGGTCCTATTTGGAATTCCTCTGCGATGCCGGGTAGGTATAGTTTTCGTGTTGCTCAGAAAGAGCGAATACAGAGGGTTCATGTGCATGTTGGGCTGCATGAATGCCCCCATGGGGAGTTCAGTTGTACCCAAAAACTTCCTTTGAGGGCAACTTTTGATGGGCGAAAGCGGCTTTGAACGCGTTTTCTTTGGACCTGTTATGAATTCCTCTCCCATTCCGGGTAGGTATATGTTTTGGGATGCTCAGAAAAAGCGAACACAGATGGTCCAGTTGCACGTGTGGCTGCGTGAAGGCTCCCCTGGGGTGTTCACTTGTACCCAAAGCCTTCTTCTGGGGGTAATTTTTGATGGGCGAAAGGGGCTGGTAATGCGTTTACTTTGGTCCTATTTGGAATTCCTCTGCGATGCCGGGTAGGGCTATGTTTCGGGTTGCTTAGAAAGAGCGATCACAGAGGGTCCAGTTGCATGTGTGGCTGCGTGAAGGCTCCCCTGGGGTGTTCACTTGTACCCAAAGACTTCTTCTCGGGGCACTTTTTGATGGGCGAAAGGGGCTGGTAATGCGTTTACTTTCGTCCTATTTGGAATTCCTCTGCAATGCCGGGTAGGGCTATGTTTCGGGTTGCTCAGAAAGAGCGAACACAGAGGGTCCAGTTGCATGTGTGGCTGCGTAAAGACATCCCTGGGGAGCTCTTTTGTACCCAAAGCCTTCCTCTGAAAGCAGTTTTTGATGGGCGAATGGGGCTTGGAACGCTTATTCTTTGGACCTATTTGGACTTCCTCTCCGATGCCAGGTAGGGCTATGTTGAGGGTTGCTCAGAAGGAGAGAACACAGAGGGTCCAGTTGCATTTGTGGCTGCGTAAAGACAACCCTGAGGAGATCATTTGTACCCAAAGCCTTCCTCTGGGGGCACTTTTTGATGGGCAAAAGGGGCTTGGAACGCATTTTCTTTGGACCTATTTGGACTTCCTCTCTGATGCTGGGTAGGGCTACATTTCGGGTTGCTCAGAAAGAGTGAACAGAGACGGTCCAGTTGCATGTGGGACTGCGTGAATGCTTTCCCGGGGAGTTCCGTTGTACCCAAAGCCTTCCTTTGAGGGCACTTTTTGATGGGCGAAAGCGCTTGGAATGTGTTTTCTGTGGCCGTATTTGGACTTCCTCTCCGATGAGAGGTAGGGTTATGTTTCGTGTTGCTCAGAAAGAGCGAACACAGAGGGTTCATGTGCATGTGGGGCTGCATGAATGCTCCCCTGGGGAGTTCAGTTTTATCCAAAGCCTAACTTTGAGGGCACTTTTTGATGGGCGAAAGGGGCTTGGAATGCGTTTTCTGGGGCCCCATCTGGACTTCCTCTCCGATGAGAGGTAGGGTTATATTTCAGCTTCCTCAGAAAGAGCGAACACAGAGGGTCCAGCTGCATGTGGGGCTGCATGAATAATCTTCTGGGGAGTTCTGTTGTACCCAAAGGCTTCCTCTGGGGGCACTTCTTGAAGGGCAAAAGAGGCTTTGAATGCGTTTTCTGGGGCCCTATTTGGACTTCTTCTTTGATACTGGGTAGGGCTATGTTTCCGGTTGCTCAGAAAGAGCGAATACAGAGGGTCCAGTTGCATGTGGGACTGATTGCTCTCCTCGGGAGTTCAGTTGTACCCAAAGACTTCCTTTGAGGGCACTTTTTGATGGTCGGAAGGGGTTGGAATGTGTTTTCTGGGGCCCTATTTGGAATTCCACTCCGATGCTGGATAGGGCTATATTTCGGGTTGCTCAGAAAGAGCGAACACAGAGGATCCAGTTGCATGTGTGGCTGTGTGAAGGCGCCCCTGGGGAGTTCAGTTGTACCGAAAGCCTTCTTTTGGGGACACTTTTTGATGGGTTAAAGGGGCTTGGAACACATGTCTTGGGACATTTTTTGAATTTCTCTCCGATGCCGGGTAGGGCTATGTTTCGGGTTGGTCAGATAGAGCGAACACAGAGGGTCCAGTTGCATGTGGGGCTGCATGAATGCTCTCCTGGGGAGTTCCGTTGTACCCAAAGCCTTCCTCTAGGGGCACTTTTTCATGGGCGAAAGGGGCTTGGAATGCTTTTTCTGGGGCCGTATTTGGACTTCCTCTCCGATGAGAGGTAGGGTTATGTTTCGGGTTCCTCAGAAAGAGCGAACACAGAGGGTTCATGTGCATGTGGGGCTGCATGAATGTTCCCCTGGGGAGTTCCGTTGTATCCTAAGCCTTCCTTTGAGGGCACTTTTTGATGTGTTAAAGGGGCTTTGAACGCGTTTTCTTTGGACCTGTTATGAATTCCTCTCCCATTCCGGGTAGGTATATGTTTTGGGATGCTCAGAAAAATCGAACACAGATGGTCCAGTTGCACGTGTGGCTGCGTGAAGGCTCCCCTGGGGTGTTCACTTCTACCCAAAGCCTTCTTCTGGGGGTAATTTTTGATGGGCGAAAGGGGCAGGTAATGCGTTTATTTTGGTCCTATTTGGAATTCCTCTGCGATGCCGGGTAGGGCTATGTTTCGGGTTGCTCAGAAAGAGCGATCACAGAGGGTCCAGTTGCATGTGTGGCTGCGTGAAGGCTCCCCTGGGGTGTTCACTTGTACCCAAAGACTTCTTCTCGGGGCACTTTTTGATGGGCGAAAGGGGCTGGTAATGCGTTTACTTTCGTCCTATTTGGAATTCCTCTGCGATGCCGGGTAGGGCTATGTTTCGGGTTGCTCAGAAAGAGCGATCACAGAGGGTCCAGTTGCATGTGTGGCTGCGTGAAGGCTCCCCTGGGGTGTTCACTTGTACCCAAAGACTTCTTCTCGGGGCACTTTTTGATGGGCGAAAGGGGCTGGTAATGCGTTTACTTTCGTCCTATTTGGAATTCCTCTGCAATGCCGGGTAGGGCTATGTTTCGGGTTGCTCAGAAATAGCGAACACAGAGGGTCCAGTTGCATGTGTGGCTGCGTAAAGGCATCCCTGGGGAGCTCTTTTGTACCCAAAGCCTTCCTCTGAAAGCAGTTTTTGATGGGCGAATGGGGCTTGGAACGCTTATTCTTTGGACCTATTTCGACTTCCTCTCCGATGCCAGGTAGGGCTATGTTGAGGGTTGCTCAGAAGGAGAGAACACAGAGGGTTCAGTTGCATGTGGGGCTGCATGAATGCTATCCTGGGGCGTTCCGTTGTACCCAAAGCCTTTCTCTGGGGGCACTTTCTAATGGGTGAAAGGGACTATGAACGCGTTTTCTTTGGACCTTTTTTGAATTCCTCTCCGATACCGGGTAGGGATATGTTTCGTGTTGCTCAGAAAGAGCGAACACAGAGGGTTCATGTGCATGTGTGGCTGTGTGAAGGCTCCCCTGGGGCGTTCAGTTGTATCCAATGCCTTCCTTTGAGGGCTAGTTTTGATGGGCAAAAGGGGCTTTTAATGCGATTTTTGGGGCCGTATTTGGACTTCCTCTCTGATACCAGGTAAGGCTACATTTCGGGTTGCTCAGAGAGAACGAACACAAAAGGTCCAGGTGCATGTGTGGCTGCGTGAAGGCTCCCCTGGGGAGTTCAGTTGTATCCAAAGCCTTATTTTGAGGGTAAGGTTTGAATGGCGAAAGGGGCTTTTAACAATTTTTCTTTGGACCTGTTTTGAATTCCTCTCCGATGCCAGGTAGGGCTATGTTTCTTCTTGTTCAGAAAGAGCGAACACAGAGGGTCCAGTTGCATGTGTGGCTGCGTGAAAGCTCCCCTGGGGAGTTCAGTTGTCTCCAAAGCAGTCCTCTGGGGGCATTTTTTGATGGGTGAAAGGGGCTTGGAATGCGTTTCCTGGGGCCATATATGGAATTCCTCTCCGATGCTGGGTAGGGGTATGTTTCGGGTTCCTCAGAAAGAGCGAACACAGAGGGTTCAGTTGCATATGGGGCACGGTAAAGGCTCCCCTGGGGAGTTCAGTTGTACCCAATGCCTTAGTTTGAGGGCACTTTTTGATGGACGAAAGGGGCTTGGAACGCGTTTTCTTTGGACCTATTTTGAATTCCTCTACGATGCCATGTAGGGCTTTATTTCAGGTTGCTCAGAAAGAATGAACACAGAGGGTTCATCTGCATGTGGGGCTGCATGAATGCTCTCCTGGGGAGTTCAGTTGTACCCAAGGCCTTCCTTTGAGGGTACTTTTTGATGGGCGAAAGGGGGTTTGAACGCGTTTTCTGGGGCCCTATTTGGAATTCCTCTCCGATGATAGGTAGGGCTATGTTTCGGGTTGCTGAGAAAGATCGAACACAGAGGGTGCAGTTGCATGTGGGGCTGCGTGAATGCTCTCCTTGGGAGTTCAGTTGTACCCAAAGCCTTCCTCTGGGGGCACTTTTTGATGGGCAAAAGGGGCTTTGAATGCGATTTCTTTGGACATGTTTTGAATTCCTCTCCGACGCCGGGTATGGCTATGTTTCGGGTTGGTCAGAAAGAGCGAACTCAGAGGGTTCACTTGCATATGGGGCAACGTAAAGGCTCCCCTGGGGAGTTCAGTTGTACCCAATGCCTTCATATGAGGGCAATTTTTGATGGGCGAAAGGGGCTTTGAACGCATTTTCTTTGGACATTTTTGAATTCCTCTCCGATGCCGGGTTCAGCTATGTTTTAGGTTGCTCATAAAGAGCGAACACAGAGGGTCAAGCTGCAGGTGTGTCTGCATGTATGCTCCCCTGGGGTGTTCAGTTGTACCCAATGCCTTTCTTTGAGAGCACTTTTTGATGGGCGAAAGGGGCTTTGAATGCGTTTTCTTTGGACCTTTTTTGAATTCCTCTCCGATGCCGGGTAGGGCTATGTTTTGGGCTGCTCAGAAAGAGCGAACACAGAGGGTCCAGTTGCATGTGTGGCTCCATGAAGGCTCGCCTGGGGAGTTCACTTGTATACAAAGCCTTCCTTTGAGGGCAATTTTCGATGGGCAAAAGGGTCTTTGAACGCGTTTTCTTTGGACCTATTTTGAATTCCTCTACGATGCCAGGTAGGGCTTTTTTTCAGGTTTCTCAGAGAGAACGAACACAGAGGGTCCATCTGCATGTGGGGCTGCATGAATGTTCCCCTGGGGAGTTCAGTTGTACCCAAAGCATTCCTTTGGGACCAATTTTTGTTGTGCGAAAGTGGCTTTGAATGCGTTTTCTTTGGACCTGTATTGAATTTCTCCGATTCCGCGTAGGGGTATATTTTAGGTCGCTCAGAAGGAGCGAACACAGAGGGTCCAGCTGCATGTGGGACTGCATGAATGCTCTCCTGGGGAGTTCAGTTGTACCCAAAGGCTTCCTTTGAGGGCACTTTTTGATGGGCGAAAGGGGCTTTGAACGCGTTTTCTTTGGACCTGTTTTGAATTCCTCTCCGACGCCGGGTAGGGCTATGTTTCAGGTTGCTCAGAAAGAGCGAACACAGAGGGTCCAGTTGCATGTGAGGCTGCGTGATGGCTCCCCTAGGGAGTTCAGTTGTATCCAAAGCCTTCCTTTGTGGGAACTTTTTGATGGGCGGAAGGGGTTGGAATGTGTTTTCTGGGGCCCTATTTGGAATTCCACTCCGATGCTGGATAGGGCTATGTTTCGTGTTGCTCAGAAAGAGCGAACACAGAGAGTCCAGTTGCATGTGGGGCTGCATGAATGCTCCCCTGGGGAGTTCAGTTGTATCCAAAGCCTTCATTTGAGGGCTAGTTTTGCTGGGCAAAAGGGGCTTGTAATGCTATTTCTGGGGCCGTATTTGGACTTCCACTCCTATGCCAGAGAAGGCTGTGTTTCGGGTTACTCAGAAAGAGTGAACACAGAGGGTCCAGTTGCATGTGTGGCTGAGTGAAGGCTCGCCTGGGGAGTTCACTTGTACCCAGAGACTTCTTCTGTGGGCACTTTTTGATGTGCGAAAGAGTCTTGGAACTCATTTTTTTAGACCTTTTTTGAATTCCTCTCCCATGCTCTGTATGGCTATGTTTCAGGTTGCTCAGAAAGAGCGAACACTGAGGGTTCAGTTGCATGTAGGCCTGCATGAAGGCTCCCCAGGGGAGTTCACTTGTACCCAAAGCCTTCCTCTGGGGGCACTTTTAGATGGGCGAAAGGGGCTTTGAACACGTTTTTTGGGGCCCTATTTGGAATTCCTCTCCCATGCCGGATAGGGCAATATTTTGTGTTGCTCAGAAAGAGCGAACACAGAGGGTCCAGTTGCATGTGGGTGTGAGAGAAGGCTCCCCTGGGGAGTATAGTTGTACGCAAAACTTTATCTGGGGGCACGTTTTGATGGGTAAAAGGGGCTTTGAACGCGTCTTCTTTGGACCTTTTTGAATTCCTCTGTGATGCCGGGTAAGGCTATGTTTCAGGTTGCTAAGAAAGAGCGAACAGAAAGGGTCCAGTTGTATGTGGGTCTGAGTGAAGGCTCCCCTGGGGAGTTCCGTTATACCCAAAGCCTTCCATTGGGGGCACATTTTGATGGGTGAAAGGGGCTTTGAATGCGTTTTCTTTGGTCCTATTTGGAATTCCTCTCTGATGCCGGTTAGGGGTATGTTTCGAATTGCACAGAAAGAGCGAACACAGAGGGTTCATGTGCATGTGGGGCTGCATGAATGCTCCCCTGGGGAGTTCCGTTGTACCCAAAGCCTTCCTTTGAGGGCACTTTTTGATGGGCGATAGGGGCTCTGAACGCGTATCTGGGGCCCTATTTTGAATTCCTCTCCGATGCCGGGTAGGGATTTGTGTTGGGTTGCTAAGAAAGAGCGAACAGAGAGGGTTCAGTTGCATGTGTGGCTGCGTAAAGGCCCCTCTGGGGAGTTCACTTGTACCCAATGCCTTCCTCTGGGGGCACTTTTTGATGGGCGAAAGGGGCTTGGAACGCGTTTTGTTTGGACCTATTTGGACTTCCTCTCCGATTCTGGGTAGGGCTATGTTTCAGGTTGCTAAGAAAGAGTGAACAGAATGGGTCCAGTTGCTTGTGTGTCTGAGTGAAGTCTCCCCTGGGGAGTTCAGTTATACCCAAAGCCTTCCATTGGTGGCACATTTTGATGGGCGAAAGGGGCTTTCAACGCGTTTTCTGGGGCCTTATTTGGAATTCCTCTCCCATGCTGGGTACCGCTATGTTTCGGGTTGTTCAGAAAGAGGGAACACAGAGGGTCCATTTGCATGTTGGGCTGCATGAATGCTCTCCTGGGGAGTTCAGTTGTACCCAAAGTCTTCCTCTGGGGTACTTTTTGATGGACGAAAGGGGCTTTGAACGCGTTTTCTGAGACCCTATTTGGAATTCCTCTCTGATGCTCTGTAGGGCTATGTTTCAATTTGCTCAGAAAGAGCGAACTAAGAGGGTCCAGTTGTATGTGGGGCTGCGTGAAGGCTCCCCCTTGGAGTTCAGTTGGACCCAAAGCCTTCCTCTGAAAGCACATTTGATGGGAGATATGGTCTTTGAACGCGTTTTCTGGGGCCCTATTTGGAATTCCTCTCCCATGCTGGGTACCGATATGTTTCAGGTTGCTCAGAAAGAGCGAGCACAGAGGTTCCAGTTGCATGTGGGCCTGCGTGAAGGCTCCCCTGGGGAGTTCACTTGTACCCAAAGCCTTCCTCTGCGGGCACTTTTTGATGGGCGAAAGGGGCTGGCAATGCATTTTCTTTGGTCTTATTTGGAATTCCTCTGCGATGCCGGGTAGGGCTATGTTTCAGGTTGCTCATAAAGAGCGAACACAGAGGGTCCAGTTGCATGTGGGTCTAACTGAAGGCTCCCCTGGGGAGTTCAGTTTTACGCAAACCTTGCTCTGCGGGCACTATTTGATGGGCGAAAGGGGCTGGCAATGCATTTTCTTTGGTCCTATTTGGAATTCCTCTGTGATGCCGGGTAGGGCTATGTTTCAGGTTGCTCAGATAGAGCGAACAAAGAGGGTTGATGAGCATGTGGGACTGCATGAATGCCCCCCTGGGGAGTTCAGTTGTACCCAAAACCTTCCTTTGAGGGCAACTTTTGATGGGCGAAAAGGTCTTTGAACGCATTTTTTAGGGCCCTATTTTTAATTTCTCTCCCATGCCGGGTAGGGCTATGTTTCAGGTTGCTCAGAAAGAGCAAACACAGAGGGTCCAGTTGCATGTGTGGCTGCGTGAAGGCTCCCCAGGGGAGTTCAGTTGTATCCAAAGCCTTCCTTTGAGGTCTAGTTTTGATGGGCAAAAGGGGCTTGGAATGCATTTTCTGGGGCCCTAATTGGACTTCCTCTCCAATGCCGGGTAGGGTTATGTTTCAGGTTGCTCAGAAAGAGCGAACACAGAGGGTCCAGTTGCATGTGTGGCTGTGTGAAGGCTCCCCTGGGGAGTTCACTTGTATCCAAAGCCTTCCTTTGGGGGCAATTTTTAATGGGTGAAAGGGGCTTTGTACGCGATTTCTGGGGTCCTATTTACAATTCCTCTCATATTCTGGGTAGGGATGTATTTAGGGTTGTTCAGAAAGAGCGAACACAGATGGTCCAGTTGCATGTGGGGCTGCGTAAAGGCTCCCCTGGGGAGTTCAGTTGTACCCAAAGGCTTCCTTTGGGGGTAATTTTTTATGTCCGAAAGGGCGTCTGTACGCAGTTTCTTGTGTCCTATTTTAAATTACTCTCACATTCCGGGTAGGGATATATTTAGGGTTGTTCAGAAAGAGCGAACACAGATAGTGCAGTTGAATTTTGGGCTGCGTATAGGCTCCCCTGGGGAGTTCAGTTGTACCCAAAGGCTTCCTTTGGGGGCAATTTTTGATGGGTGAAAGGGGCTTTGTACGCGATTTCTGGGGCCCTATTTTCAATTCCTCTCAGATTCTGGGTAGGGATGTATTTAGGGTTGTTCAGAAAGAGCGAACACAGAGAGTACAGCTGCATGTGCGACTGCGTGAATGCTCTCATGGGGACATCAGTTGTATGCAATGCCTTCCTTTGGGGGTACGTTTTGATGGGCGAAAAGGTCTTTGAACGCATTTTTTGGGGCCCTATTTTTAATTTCTCTCCCATGCCGGGTAGGGCTATGTTTCAGGTTGCTCAGAAAGAGCAAACACAGAGGGTACAGTTGCATGTGTGGCTGCGTGAAGGGTCCCCTGGGGAGTTCAGTTGTATCCAAAGCCTTCCTTTGAGGTTAAGTTTTGATAGGCGAAAGGGGCTTGGAATGCGTTTTCTGGGGCCCTAATTGGACTTCCTCTCCGATGTCAGGTAGGGTTATGTTTCAGGTTGCTCAGAAAGAGCAAACACAGAGGGTCCAGATGCATGTGTGGCTGCGTGAAGGCTCCCCAGGGGAGTTCACTTGTATCCAAAGCCTTCCTTTGAGGTCAAGTTTTGATGGGCGAAAGGGGCTCTGTACGCCGTTTCTGGGGTCCTATTTTCAATACCTCTTAGATTCCGGGTTACGGATGTATTTAGGGTTGTTCGGAAAGAGCGAACACAGAGAGTCCCGTTGCATGTGGGGCTGCGTAGAGGCTCCCCTGGGGAGTTCAGTTGTACCCAAAGGCTTCCTTAGGGGGCAATTTTTGATGGGTGAAAGGGGCGCTGTACGTGATTTCTGGGGTCATATTTTCAAGTACCCTCTGTTTCCGGTTAGGGATGTATTAAGGTTTTTCAGAAAGAGCAAACACAGAGAGTCAAGTTGCTTGAGGGGCTGCGTGAATGCTCCCCTGGGGAGTTCAGTTGTAACCAAAGGCTTCCTTTCAGGGCAATTTTTGATGGGTGAAAGGGCCGCTGTACGTGCTTTCTGGGGTCATATTTATATTCCTCTCAGATTCCGGTTAGGGATGGATTTAGGGTTGTTCAGAAAGAGCGAACACAGAGAGTCCAGTTGCATTTTGGGCTGCGTGAAGGCTCCCCTTGGGAGTTCAGTTGTACCCAAAGGCTTCCTTTGGGGGCAATTTTTGATGGGTGAAAGGGGCTTTGTACGCGATTTCTGGGGCCCTATTTTTAATTCCTCTCAGATTCTGGGTAGGGATGTATTTAGGGTTGTTCAGAAAGAGCGAACACAGATAGTCCAGTTGCATGTGGGGCTGCGTAAAGGCTCCCCTGGGGAGTTCAGTTGTACCCAAAGGCTTCCTTTGGGGGCAATTTTTGATGGGTGAAAGGGGCTCTGTACGTGATTTCTGGGGTCATATTTTCCAGTCCCCTCTGTTTCCGGATAGGGATGTATTAAGGTTGTTCAGAAAGAGCGAACACAGAGAGTCAAGTTGCTTGTGGGGCTGCGTAAAGGCACCCCTGGGGAGTTCAGTTGTACCGAAAGGCTTCCTTTGGGGGCAATTTTTGATGGGCGAAAGAGGCTCTGTACGCCGTTTCTGGGGTCCTATTTTCAATTCCTCTCAGATTCCGGGAAGGGATGTATTTATGGTTGTTCAGAAAGAGCGAACACAGAGGGTCCACTTGCATGTGGGGCTGCATGAAGGCTCCCCTGGGGAGTTCTGTTGTACCCAAAGGCTTCCTTTGGGGGCAATTTTTGATGGGTGAAAGGGGCTTTGTACGCGATTTCTGGGGCCCTATTTTCAATTCCTCTCATATTCTGGGTAGGGATGTATTTAGGGTTGTTAAGAAAGAGCGAACAGAGAGAGTCCCGTTGCATGTGGGGCTGCGTAAAGGCTCCCCTGGGGAGTTCAGTTGTACGCAAAGCCTTTCTCTGCGGGCACTTTTTGATGGGCGAAAGGGGCTGGCAATGCATTTTCTTTGGTCCTATTTAGAATTCCTCTACGATGCCGGTAGGGCTATGTTTCAGGTTGCTCAGAAAGAGCAAACACAGAGGGTCCAGTTGCATGTGTGGCTGCGTGAAGGCTCCCCTGGGGAATTCAGTTGTATCCAAAGCAATCCTTTGAGGTCAAGTTTTGATAGGCGAAAGGGGCTTGGAATGCGTTTTCTAGGGCCCTAATTGGACTTCCTCTCCGATGCCGGGTAGGGTTATGTTTCAGGTTGCTCAGAAAGAGCAAACACAGAGGGTCCAGCTGCATGTGTGGCTGCGTGAAGGCTCCCCAGGGGAGTTCAGTTGTATCCAAAGCCTTCCTTTGAGGTCAAGTTTTGATGGGGGAAAGGGGCTCTGTACGCCGTTTCTGGGGCCCTATTTGGAATTCCTCTCACATGCTGGGTACCTCTATGTTTCGGGTTGTTCAGAAAGAGGGAACACAGAGGGTCCATTTGCATGTTGGGCTGCATGAATGCTCTCCTGGGGAGTTCAGTTGTACCCAAAGGCTTCCTTTGGGGGCAATTTTTGATGGGCGAAAGGGGCTCTGTACGCCGTTTCTGGGGTCCTATTTTAAATTCCTCTCAGATTCCGGGAACGGATGTATTTAGGGTTGTTCGGAAAGAGCGAACACAGAGAGTCCCGTTGCATGTGGGGCTGCGTACAGGCTCCCCTGGGGACTTCAGTTGTACCCAAAGGCTTCCTTTGGGGGCAATTTTTGATGGGTGAAAGGGGCTCTGTACGTGATTTCTGGGGTCATATTTTCAAGTACCCTCTGTTTCCGGTTAGGGATGTATTAAGGTTTTTCAGAAAGAGCAAACACAGAGAGTCAAGTTGCATTTTGGGCTGCGTGAAGGCTCCCCGGGGGAGTTCATTTGTACCCAAAGGCTTCCTTTGGGGGAAGTTTTTGAGGGGCCAAAGGGGCTCTGTACGTGATTTCTGGGGTCATATTTTCAATTCCTCTCAGATTCCTGGTAGGGAGATATTTAGCGTTATTAAGAAAGAGTGAACAAAGAGAGTCCAGTTGCATGTGGGGCTGCGTAGAGCCTCCCCTGGGGAGTTCAGTTGTACCCAAAGGCTTCCTTTGGGGGCAATTTTTAATGGGTGAAAGGGGCGCTGTACGTGATTTCTGGGGTCCTATTTTCAATTCCTCTCAGATTCCTGGTAGGGAGATATTTAGGGTTTTTAAGAAAGAGTGAACACAGAGAGTCCAGTTGCATTTTGGGCTGCGTAAAGGCTCCCCTGGGGAGTTCAGTTGTACCCAAAGGCTTCCTTTGGGGGCAATTTTTGATGGGTGAAAGGGGCTCTGTACGTGATTTCTGGGGTCATATTTTCAAGTACCCTCTGTTTCCGGTTAGGGATGTATTAAGGTTGTTCAGAAAGCGCGAACACAGAGAGTCAAGTTGTTTGTGGGGCTGCGTAAAGGCAATCCTGGGGAGTTCAGTTGTACCCAAAGGCTTCCTTTGGGGGCAATTTTTGATGGGCGAAAGGGGCTCTGCACGCAGTTTCTGGGGTCATATTTTCAATTCCTCTCAGATTCCGGAAACGGATGTATTTACGGTTGTTCAGAAAGAGCAAACACAGAGAGTCCCGTTGTATGTGGGGCTGCGTAAAGGCTCCTCTGGGGAGTTCAGTTGTACCCAAAGGCTTCCTTTGGGGGCAATTTTTGATGGGTGAAAGGGGCGCTGTACGTGATTTCTGGGGTCATATTTATATTCCTCTCAGATTCCGGTTAGGGATGGATTTAGGGTTGTTCAGAAAGAGCGAACACAGAGAGTCCAGTTGCATTTTGGGCTGCGTGAAGGCTCCCCTGGGGAGTTCAGTTGTACCCAAAGGCTTCCTTTGGGGGCAATTTTTGATGGGTGAAAGGGGCTTTGTACGCGATTTCTGGGGCCCTATTTTCAATTCCTCTCACATTCTGGGTAGGGATGTATTTAGGGTTGTTCAGAAAGAGCGAACAGAGAGAGTCCAGTTGCATGTGGGGCTGCGTAAAGGCTCTCCGGGGGATTTCAGTTGTACCCAAAGGCTTCCTTTGGGGGCAATTTTTGATGGGTGAAAGGGGCTCTGTACGTGATTTCTGGGGTCATATTTTCAAGTACCCTCTGTTTCCGGTTAGGGATGTATTAAGGTTGTTCAGAAAGAGCGAACACAGAGAGTCAAGTTGCTTGTGGGGCTGCGTAAAGGCAATCCTGGGGAGTTCAGTTGTACCCAAAGGCTTCCTTTGGGGGCAGTTTTTGATGGGCGAAAGGGTGTCTGTACGCAGTTTCTGGGGTCCTATTTTAAATTACTCTCACATTCCGGGTAGGGATATATTTCGGGTTGTTCAGAAAGAGCGAAAACAGATAATCCAGTTGTATTTTGGGCTGCATAAAGGCTCCCCTGGGGAGTTCAGTTGTACCCAAAGGCTTCCTTTGGGGGCAATTTTTGATGGGCGAAAAGGGCTTTGTACGCGATTTCTGGGGCCCTATTTTCAATTCCTCTCAGATTCTGGGTAGGTATGTATTTAGGGTTGTTCAGAAAGAGCGAACACAGAGAGTCCAGTTGCATGTGGGGCTGCGTAAAGGCTTCCCTGGGGAGTTCAGTTGTACCCAAAGGCTTCCTTTGGGGGCAATTTTTGATGGGCGAAAGGGGCTCTGTATGCCGTTTCTGGGGTCCTATTTTAAATTCCTCTCAGATTCCGGGAAGGGATGTATTTATGGTTGTTCAGAAAGAGCGAACACAGAGGGTCCAGTTGCATGTGGGGCTGGGTAGAGCCTCCCCTGGGGAGTTCAGTTGTACCCAAAGGCTTCCTTTGGGGGCAATTTTTGGTGGGCGAAAGGGCTTCTCTACGCAGTTTCTAGGGTCCTATTTTAAATTACTCTCACATTTTGGGTAGGGATATATTTAGGGTTGTTCAGAAAGAGCGAACACAGATAGTCCAGTTGAATTTTGGGCTGCGTATAGGCTCCCCTGGGGAGTTCAGTTGTACTCAAAGGCTTCCTTTGGGGGCAATTTTTGATGGGTGAAAGGGGCACTGTATGTGTTTTCTGGGGTCCTATTTTCAATTCCTCTCAGATTCCGATTAGGGATGTATTAAGGTTGTTCAGAAAGAGCGAACACAGAGAGTCCAGTTGCATGTGGGGCTGCGTGAAGGCTCCCCTGGGTAGTTCTGTTGTACCCAAAGGCTTCCTTTGGGGGCCATTTTTGATGGGCGAAAGGGGCTCTGTACGCCGTGTCTGGGGTCCTATTTTAAATTCCTCTCAGATTCCGGGAACGGATGTATTTAGGGTTGTTCGGAAAGAGCGAACAGAGAGGGTCCCTTTGCATGTGGGGCTGTGTAGAGGATCCCCTGGGGAGTTCTGTTGTACCCAAAGGCTACCTTTGGGGGCAATTTTTGATGGGCGAAAGGGGCTCTGTATGCCGTTTCTGGGGTCCTATTTTAAATTCCTCTCAGATTCCGGGAACGGATGTATTTAGGGTTGTTCGGAAAGAGCGAACACAGAGAGTCCCGTTGCATGTGGGGCTGCGTAGAGGCTCCCCTGGGGAGTTCAGTTGTACCCAAGGGCTTCCTTTGGGGGCAATTTTTGATGGGTGAAAGGGGCTCTGTACGTGATTTCTGGGGTCATATTTTCAAGTACCCTCTGTTTCCGGTTAGGGATGTATTAAGGTTTTTCAGAAAGAGCAAACACAGAGAGTCAAGTTGCTTGAGGGGCTGCGTGAAGGCTCCCCTGGGGAGTTCAGTTATAACCAAAGGCTTCCTTTTGGGGGCAATTTTTGATGGGTGAAAGGGGCGCTGTACGTGATTTCTGGGGTCCTATTTATATTCCTCTCAGATTCCGGTTAGGGATGGATTTATGGTTGTTCAGAAAGAGCGAACACAGAGAGTCCAGTTGTATTTTGGGCTGCGTGAATGCTCCCCTGGGGAGTTCAGTCGTACCCAAAGGCTTCCTTTGGGGACAATTTTTGATGGGTGAAAGGGGCTCTGTACGCGATTTCTGGGGCCCTATTTTCAATTCCTCTCAGATTCTGGGTAGGGATGTATTTAGGGTTGTTCAGAAAGAGCGAACACAGATAATCCAGTTGTATTTTGGGCTGCATAAAGGCTCCCCTGGGGAGTTCAGTTGTACCCAAAGGCTTCCTTTGGGGGCAATTTTTGATGGGCGAAAGGGGCTCTGTACGCCATTTCTGGGGTCCTATTTTAAATTCCTCTCAGATTCCGGCAACGGATGTATTTAGGGTTGTTCAGAAAGAGCAAACACAGAGAGTCCCGTTTCATGTGGGGCTGCGTAGAGGCTCCCCTGGGGAGTTCAGTTGTACCCAAAGGCTTCCTTTCAGGGCAAATTTTGATGGGTGAAAGGGGCGCTGTACGTGATTTCTGGGCTCATATTTATATTCCTCTCAGATTCCGGTTAGGGATGTATTTAGGGTTGTTCAGAAAGAGCGAACACAGAGAGTCCAGTTGCATTTTGGGCTGCATAAAGGCTCCACTGGGGAGTTCAGTTCTACCCAAAGGCTTTTTTTGGGGGAAATTTTTGATGGGTGAAAGGGGCTCTGTACGTGATTTCTGGGGTCATATTTTCAATTCCCCTCTGTTTCCGGTTAGGGATGTATTTAGGGTTGTTCAGAAAGAGCGAACACAGAGAGTCCAGTTGCATTTTGGGCTGCATAAAGGCTCCACTGGGGAGTTCAGTTCTACCCAAAGGCTTCCTTTGGGGGCAATTTTTGATGGGTGAAAGGGGCTCTGTACGTGATTTCTGGGGCCCTATTTTCAATTCCCCTCTGTTTCCGGTTAGGGATGTATTTAGGGTTGTTCAGAAAGAGCGAACACAGAGAGTCCAATTGCATGTGGGTCTGCGTAAATCCTCCCCTGGGGAGCCTTCTGCCGGGATGGGAGCCCAAGGGCTCGGTACTGCAGGACTTAGAACCGAACTGGAACGAACCTCCGTTCCCCGTGACGGCCAGCCCCCGAGCCGGCGGACGATAGAATCCCGCTTACCGGCACGGGTGGCACCCGCGCTGCTTCTGACCGCTCACCCGTTGCCCCTGGATCACCTTCCGTGAGCCGCTCCAGACGGTAGAAGGTCCTTGGTGCGGCTAGCACAAACGTCGCCCAAGACCGAAGCGTAGGGGCTCGGGACATCCGGACCCATGTGGCCTGTGGACGGACACCCGAAACCTGCCATCGCCATGCTAGAGCCGCCCGATGCTCGACCTTAATCCGTTGCGGCTAGCAAACCCTTCTGCCGGGACCGGAGCCCAGGGGCTCCATAAGGCCGCTCTCCGCACCGACGGGGAACGAACCTCCGTTCCCCGTGACGGCTCGTCCTGGAGCCGGCGGACGACAGACTGCCGCTTCCCGGCACGGGTGGATCCCACGCTGCATCTGACCGGTCACCCGTTGTCCCTAGATCGCCTTCCCCGAGAAAGTGCGGCTAGCAAACTCTTCTGCCGGGGCCGGAGCCCAAGGGCTCGGTACGGTAGGAATTCCACCCGAACCGGAACGAACCTCCGTTCCCAGTGACAGCCAGTCCCCGAGACGGCGGACGACAGCCTCCCGCTTCGCGGCATTGCCGGTCCCGTCGCCGCTTGTAGCCGGACACGCGTTGCCCCTGGATCGCCTTCCCTGAGAAAGTGCGGCTAGCAAACACTACTGCCGAGACCGGAGCCCAAGGGCTCGGTATGGCAGGACATTGAACCGAAAGGGAACGAACCTCCGTTCCCCGTGACGGCCAGCCCCCGAGCCGGCGGACGACAGCCTCCTGCTTCGCGACATTGCCGGTTCCGTCGAAATTCGTGGCCCGACACCCGTTTGTCCCTGAATCGCTTTCCCCGAGAAAGTGCGGCTAGCAAACACTTCTGCCGGGACCGTAGCCCAGGGGCTCGGTATGGCAGGGCATCGTACCGAACGGGAACAAACCTCCGTTCCCCGTGACAGCCAGCCCCCGAGCCTGCGGACGACAGCCTCCCGCTTCGCGGCATTGCCGGTTCCGTCTTCGTTCGTGGAGGGACACCCGTTTTCCCAGGATCGCCTTCCCCGAGAAAGTGCGGCTAGCAAACTCTTCTGCCGGGATAGGAGCCCAGGGGCTCGGTATGGCAGGACATCGTACCGAACGGGAACGAACCTCCGTTCCCATTTCGGCCAGCGCCCGAGCTGGCGGACTGCAGTCTCCCGCATCGCGGCATTGCCGGTTCAGTCAGCGGTCGTGGCCGGACACCCGTTGTCCCTGAATCGCCTTTCCCGAGAAAGTGCGGCTAGCAAACTCTTCTGCCTGGACCGGAGCCAAAGGGCTCGTTATGGCAGGACTTCGAACCGAACGGGAATGAACCTCCGTTCCCCGTGACGGTCAACCCCCGAGCCGGCCGACGACAGCCTCCCGCTTCGCGGCATTGCCGGTTCCGTCGAAATTCGTGGCCGGACACCCGTTGTCCCTGAATCGCCTTCCCCGAAAAAGTGCGGTTAGCAAACACCTCTGCCGGGACCGGAGCCCTAGGGCTCCGTACGGCAGGACTTCGAACCGAATGGGAGCGAACCTCCGTTCCCCGTGACAGCCAGCCCCCGAACCGGCGCACGACAGCCTCGCGCTTCCCGGCACAGGTGGCACCCACGCTTCTTCTGACCGCTCATCCGTTGCCCCTGGATCACCTTCCCCGAGCCGCCTTAGACAGTAGAGGGACCTTGGTGCGGCTAGCACAAACGTCGCCCAGGACCGAAGCGTAGGGGCTCGGGACATCCGGACCCATGCGGCATGTGGACGGACACCCGAAACCTGCGATCGCCATGCCCGAGCCACCCGATGCTCGACCTTAATCCGTTGCGGCTAGCAAACACTTCTGCCGGGACCGGAGCCCAGGGGCTCGATACGGCCGTTCTCCGCACCGAACAGGAACGAAACTCCGTTCCGCGTGACGGCCAGTCCCCGAGCCGGCGGACGACAGCCTCCCGCTTCGCGGCATTGCCGGTTCCGTCGCGGTATTGGCCGGATACCCGTTGTCCCTGGATCGCCTTCCCTGAGAAAGTGTGTCTAGCAAACACTTCTGCCGGGACCGGAGCCAGGGACAACAGGTGACCGGTCAGAAGCAGCGTGGGTGCCACCCGTGCCGGGAAGCGCGAGGCTGTAGTGCGTCGGCTCAGGGTCTAGCTGTCACGGAGAACGGAGGTTTGTTCCCGTTCGGTTCGAAGTCCTGCCGTACTGAGCCCCTGGGCTCCTATCCCGGCAGAAGTGTTTGCTAGCCGCACTTTCTCGGGGAAGGCGGTCCAGGGACAACGGGTGTCCCTCCACGAAGTTCGACGGAACCGGTAATGCCGCGAAGCGGGAGGCTCTCGTCCGCCGGCTCGGGGGCTGGCCGTCACGGGGAACGGAGGTTCGTTCCCCTTCGGTGCAGAGAACGTCCGTATCGAGCCCTGGGCTACTATCCCGGCAGAAGAGTTTGCTAGCTGCACTTTCTCGGGGAAGGCAATCCAGGCACAACGGGTGTCCGCCTCGACCGCCGACGGAACCGGCAATGCCGCGAAGCGGGAGGCTGTCGTCCGCCGGCTCGGGGGTAGACCGTCACGGGGAACGGAGGTTCGTTCCCGTTCGGTTCGAAGTCCTGCCATACCGAGCCCTTGGGCTCCGGTCTCGGCAGTAGTGTTTGCTAGCCGCACTTTCTCGGGGAAGGCGATCCAGGGGCAACGCGTGTCCGGCTACAAGCGGCGACGGGACCGGCAATGCCGCGAAGCGGGAGGCTGTAGTCCGCCGTCTCGGGGACTGGACGTCACGGGGAACGGAGGTTCGTTCCCGTTCAGTTTGAAGTCCTGCCGTACCGAGCCCTTGGGCTCCGGCCCCGGCAGAAGAGTTTGCTAGCCGCACTTTCTCAGGGAAGGTGATCTAGGGACAACGGGTGACCGGTCAGATGCAGCGTGGGATCCACCCGTGCCGGGAAGCGGCAGTCTGTCGTCCGCCGGCTCCAGGACGGGCCGTCACGGGGAACGGAGGTTCGTTCCCCGTCGGTGCGGAGAGCGGCCTTATGGAGCCCCTGGGCTCCGGTCCCGGCAGAAGGGTTTGCTAGCCGCAACGGATTAAGGTCGAGCATCGGGCGGCTCTAGCATGGCGATGGCAGGTTTCGGGTGTCTGTCCACAGGCCGCATGGGTCCGGATGTCCCGAGCCCCTACGCTTCGGTCTTGGGCGACGTTTGCGCTAGCCGCACCAAGGACCTTCTACCGTCTGGAGCGGCTCGTGGAAGGTGATCCAGGGGCAACGGGTGAGCGGTCAGAAGAAGCGCGGGTGCCACCCGTGCCGGTAAGCGGGATTCTATCGTCCGCCGGCTCGGGGGGTTGGCCGTCACGGGGAACGGAGGTTCGTTCCCGTTCGGTTCTAAGTCCTGCAGTACTGAGCCCTTGGGCTCCCATCCCGGCAGAAGGCTCCCCAGGGGAGGATTTACGCAGCTGCAGATGGAATTGGACTCTCTGTGTTCGCTCTTTCTGAACAACCCTAAATACATCCCTAACCGGAAACAGAGGGGAATTGAAAATATGACCCCAGAAATCACGTACAGAGCCCCTTTCACCCATCAAAAATTTCCCCCAAAGGAAGCCTTTGGGTAGAACTGAACTCCCCAGTGGAGCCTTTATGCAGCCCAAAATGCAACTGGACTCTCTGTGTTCACTCTTTCTGAACAACCCTAAATACATCCCTAACCGGAAACAGAGGGGAATTGAAAATATGACCCCAGAAATCAAGTACAGAGCCCCTTTCACCCATCAAAAATTTCCCCCAAAGGAAGCCTTTGGGTAGAACTGAACTCCCCAGTGGAGCCTTTATGCAGCCCAAAATGCAACTGGACTCTCTGTGTTCGCTCTTTCTGAACAACCCTAAATACATCCCTAACCGGAATCTGAGAGGAATATAAATATGAGCCCAGAAATCACGTACAGCGCCCCTTTCACCCATCAAAATTTGCCCTGAAAGGAAGCCTTTGGGTACAACTGAACTCCCCAGGGGAGCCTCTACGCAGCCCCACATGAAACGGGACTCTCTGTGTTTGCTCTTTCTGAACAACCCTAAATACATCCGTTCCCGGAATCTGAGAGGAATTGAAAATAGGACCCCAGAAACGGCGTACAGAGCCCCTTTCGCCCATCAAAAATTGCCCCCAAAGGAAGCCTTTGGGTACAACTGAACTCCCCAGGGGAGCCTTTATGCAGCCCAAAATACAACTGGATTATCTGTGTTCGCTCTTTCTGAACAACCCGAAATATATCCCTAACCGGAATCTGAGAGGAATTTAAAATAGGACTCCAGAAACTGCGTACAGACGCCCTTTCGCCCATCAAAAATTGCCCCCAAAGGAAGCCTTTTGGTACAACTGAACTCCCCAGGGGAGCCTTCACTCAGCCCAAAATGCAACTGGACTCTCTGTGTTCGCTCTTTCTGAAGAACCCTAAATACATCCCTTCCCGGAATCTGAGAGGAATATAAATAGGACCCCAGAAATCACGTACAGCGCCCCTTTCACCCATCAAAACTTGCCCTGAAAGGAAGCCTTTGGGTACAACTGAACTCCCCAGGGGAGCCTCTACGCAGCCCCACATGAAACGGGACTCTCTGTGTTTGCTCTTTCTGAACAACCCTGAATACATCCGTTCCCGGAATCTGAGAGGAATTGAAAATAGGACCCCAGAAACGGCGTACAGAGCCCCTTTCGCCCATCAAAAATTGCCCCCAAAGGAAGCCTTTGGGTACAACTGAACTCCCCAGGGGAGCCTTTATGCAGCCCAAAATACAACTGGATTATCTGTGTTCGCTCTTTCTGAACAACCCGAAATATATCCCTAACCGGAATCTGAGAGGAATTTAAAATAGGACTCCAGAAACTGCGTACAGACGCCCTTTCGCCCATCAAAAATTGCCCCCAAAGGAAGACTTTTGGTACAACTGAACTCCCCAGGGGAGCCTTCACTCAGCCCAAAATGCAACTGGACTCTCTGTGTTCGCTCTTTCTGAACAACCCTAAATACATCCCTTCCCGGAATCTGAGAGGAATATAAATAGGACCCCAGAAATCACGTACAGCGCCCCTTTCACCCATCAAAAATTGCCCCCAAAGGAAGCCTTTGGTTATAACTGAACTCCCCAGGGGAGCCTTCACGCAGCCCCTCAAGCAACTTGACTCTCTGTGTTTGCTCTTTCTGAAAAACCTTAATACATCCCTAACCGGAAACAGAGGGTACTTGAAAATATGACCCCAGAAATCACGTACAGAGCCCCTTTCACCCATCAAAAATTGCCCCCAAAGGTAGCCTTTGGGTACAACTGAACTCCCCAGGGGAGCCTCTACGCAGCCCCACATGCAACTGGACTCTCTGTGTTCGCTCTTTCCGAACAACCCTAAATACATCTGTTCCCGGAATCTGAGAGGAATTGAAAATAGGACCCCAGAAAACACATACAGTGCCCCTTTCACCCATCAAAAATTGCCCCCAAAGGAAGCCTTTGGGTACAACTGAACTCCCCAGGGGTGCCTATACTCAGCCCAAAATTCAACTGGACTATATGTGTTCGCTCCTTCTGAACAACCCTAAATATATCCCTACCCAAAATGTGAGACTAATTTAAAATAGGACCCCAGAAACTGCGTAGAGAAGCCCTTTCGCCCACCAAAAATTGCCCCCAAAGGAAGCCTTTGGGTACAACTGAACTCCCCAGGGGAGCCTTCACGCAGCCCCACATGCAACTGGACCCTCTGTGTTCGCTCTTTCTGAACAACCATAAATACATCCCTTCCCGGAATCTGAGAGGAATTGAAAATAGGACCCCAGAAATCACGTACAGCGCCCCTTTCACCCATCAAAAATTGCCCCCAAAGGAAGCCTTTGGGTACAACTGAACTCCCCAGGGGAGCCTTCACGCAGCCCCTCAAGCAACTTGACTCTCTGTGTTTGCTCTTTCAGAAAAACCTTAATACATCCCTAACCGGAAACAGAGGGTACTTGAAAATATGACCCCAGAAATCACGTACAGAGCCCCTTTCACCCATCAAAAATTGCCCCCAAAGGAAGCCTTTGGGTACAACTGAACTCCCCAGGATTGCCTTTACACAGCCCCACAAGCAACTTGACTCTCTGTGTTCGCTCTTTCTGAACAACCTTAATACATCCCTAACCGGAAACAGAGGGTACTTGAAAATATGACCCCAGAAATCACGTACAGAGCCCCTTTCACCCATCAAAAATTGCCCCCAAAGGAAGCCTTTGGGTACAACTGAACTCCCCAGGGGAGCCTTCACGCAGCCCAAAATGCAACTGGACTCTCTGTGTTCGCTCTTTCTGAACAACCCTAAATCCATCCCTAACCGGAATCTGAGAGGAATATAAATAGGACCCCAGAAATAACGTACAGCGCCCCTTTCACCCATCAAAAATTGCCCCTAAAGGAAGCCTTTGGTTATAACTGAACTCCCCAGGGGAGCCTTCACGCAGCCCCTCAAGCAACTTCACTCTCTGTGTTCGCTATTTCTGAACAACCTTAATACATCCCTAACCGGAAACAGAGGGTACTTGAAAATATGACCCCAGAAATCACGTACAGAGCCCCTTTCACCCATCAAAAATTGCCCCCAAAGGAAGCCTTTGGGTACAACTGAACTCCCCAGGGGAGCCTTTACGCAGCCCCACATGCAACTGGACTCTCTGTGATCGCTCTTTCTGAACAACCCTAAATACATCTGTTCCCGGAATCTGAGAGGAATTTAAAATAGGACCCCAGAAACGGCGTACAGAGCCCCTTTCGCCCATCAAAAATTGCCCCCAAAGGTAGCCTTTGGGTACAACTGAACTCCCCAGGGGAGGCTCTACACAGCCCCACATGCAACGGGACTCTCTGTGTTCGCTCTTTCCGAACAACCCTAAATACATCCGTTCCCGGAATCTGAGAGGAATTTAAAATAGGACCCCAGAAACGCCGTACAGAGCCCCTTTCACCCATCAAAAATTGCCCCCAAAGGAAGCCTTTGGGTACAACTGAACTCCCCAGGGGAGCCTTTATGCAGCCCAAAATGCAACTGGACTCTCTGTGTTCACTCTTTCTTAAAAACCCTAAATATCTCCCTACCAGGAATCTGAGAGGAATTGTAAATAGGACCCCAGAAACCATGTAAAAAGCCCCTTTGGCCCCTCAAAAACTACCCCCAAAGGAAGCCTTTGGGTACAACTGAACTCCCCAGGGGAGCCTTTACGCAGCCCCACATGCAACTGGACTCTCTGTGTTCGCTCTTTCTGAACAACCCTAAATACATCCCTACCCAGAATCTGAGAGGAATTGTAAATAGGACCCCAGAAATCGCGTACAAAGCCGTTTTCGCCCATCAAAAATTGCCCCCAAGTGAAGCCTTTCGGTACAACTGAACTCCCCAGGGGAGCCTTTATGCAGCCCAAAATACAACTGGATTATCTGTGTTCGCTCTTTCTGAACAACCCGAAATATATCCCTACCCGGAATGTGTGAGTAATTTAAAATAGGACCCTAGAAACTGCGTACAGACGCCCTATCGCCCATCAAAAATTGCCCCCAGAGGAAGCCTTTGGGTACAACTGAACTCCCCAGGATTGCCTTTACACAGCCCCACAAGCAACTTGACTCTCTGTGTTCGCTCTTTCTGAACAACCTTAATACATCCCTAACCGGAAACAGAGGGTACTTGAAAATATGACCCCAGAAATCACGTACAGAGCCCCTTTCACCCATCAAAAATTGCCCCCAAAGGAAGCCTTTGGGTACAACTGAACTCCCCAGGGGAGCCTTTACGCAGCCCCACATGCAACTGGACACTCTGTGTTCACTCTTTCTGAACAACCCTAAATACATCCCTACCCAGAATGTGAGAGGAATTGAAAATAGGGCCCCAGAAATCGCGTACAAAGCCCCTTTCACCCATCAAAAATTGCCCCCAAAGGAAGCCTTTGGGTACAACTGAACTCCCCAGGGGAGCCTTTACGCAGCCCCACATGCAACTGGACTCTCTGTGATCGCTCTTTCTGAACAACCCTAAATACATCTGTTCCTGGAATCTGAGAGGAATTTAAAATAGGACCCCAGAAACGGCGTACAGAGCCCCTTTCGCCCATCAAAAATTGCCCCCAAAGGTAGCCTTTGGGTACAACTGAACTCCCCAGGGGAGGCTCTACACAGCCCCACATGCAACGGGACTCTCTGTGTTCGCTCTTTCCGAACAACCCTAAATACATCCGTTCCCGGAATCTGAGAGGAATTTAAAATAGGACCCCAGAAACGGCGTACAGAGCCCCTTTCACCCATCAAAAATTGCCCCCAAAGGAAGACTTTGGGTACAACTGAACTCCCCAGGGGAGCCTTTACGCAGCCCCACATGCAACTGGACTTTCTGTGTTCGCTCTTTCTGAACAACCCTAAATACATCCCTACCCAGAATCTGAGAGGAATTGTAAATAGGACCCCAGAAATCGCGTACAAAGCCCTTTTCGCTCATCAAAAATTGCCCCCAAAGGAAGCCTTTGGGTACAACTGAACTCCCCAGGGGAGCCTTTATGCAGCCCAAAATACAACTGGATTATCTGTGTTCGCTCTTTCTGAACAACCCGAAATATATCCCTACCCGGAATGTGAGAGTAATTTAAAATAGGACCCTAGAAACTGCGTACAGACGCCCTTTCGCCCATCAAAAATTGCCCCCAAAGGAAGCCTTTGGGTACAACTGAACTCACCAGGATTGCCTTTACACAGCCCCACAAGCAACTTGACTCTCTGTGTTCGCTCTTTCTGAACAACCTTAATACATCCCTAACCGGAAACAGAGGGTACTTGAAAATATGACCCAAGAAATCACGTACAGAGCCCCTTTCACCCATCAAAAATTGCCCCCAAAGGAAGCCTTTGGGTACAACTGAACTCCCCCGGGGAGCCTTTACGCAGCCCCACATGCAACTGGACTCTCTGTGTTCGCTCTTTCTGAACAACCCTAAATACATCCCTACCCAGAATGTGAGAGGAATTGAAAATAGGGCCCCAGAAATCGCGTACAAAGCCCCTTTCACCCATCAAAAATTGCCCCCAAAGGAAGCCTTTGGGTACAACTGAACTCCCCAGGGGAGCCTTCACGCAGCCCAAAATGCAACTGGACTCTCTGTGTTCGCTCTTTCTGAACAACCCTAAATCCATCCCTAACCGGAATCTGAGAGGAATATAAATAGGACCCCAGAAATAACGTACAGCGCCCCTTTCACCCATCAAAAATTGCCCCCAAAGGAAGCCTTTGGTTATAACTGAACTCCCCAGGGGAGCCTTCACGCAGCCCCTCAAGCAACTTCACTCTCTGTGTTCGCTATTTCTGAACAACCTTAATACATCCCTAACCGGAAACAGAGGGTACTTGAAAATAGGACCCCAGAAATCACGTACAGAGCCCCTTTCACCCATCAAAAATTGCCCCCAAAGGAAGCCTTTGGGTACAACTGAACTCCCCAGGGGAGCCTTTACGCAGCCCCACATGCAACTGGACTCTCTGTGATCGCTCTTTCCGAACAACCCTAAATACATCCGTTCCCGGAATCTGAGAGGAATTTAAAATAGGACCCCAGAAACGCCGTACAGAGCCCCTTTCACCCATCAAAAATTGCCCCCAAAGGAAGCCTTTGGGTACAACTGAACTCCCCAGGGGAGCCTTTATGCAGCCCAAAATACAACTGGACTCTCTGTGTTCACTCTTTCTTAAAAACCCTAAATATCTCCCTACCAGGAATCTGAGAGGAATTGTAAATAGGACCCCAGAAACCATGTAAAAAGCCCCTTTGGCCCCTCAAAAACTACCCCCAAAGGAAGCCTTTGGGTACAACTGAACTCCCCAGGGGAGCCTTTACGCAGCCCCACATGCAACTGGACTCTCTGTGTTCGCTCTTTCTGAACAACCCTAAATACATCCCTACCCAGAATCTGAGAGGAATTGTAAATAGGACCCCAGAAATCGCGTACAAAGCCGTTTTCGCCCATCAAAAATTGCCCCCAAAGGAAGCCTTTGGGTACAACTGAACTCCCCAGGGGAGCCTTTATGCAGCCCAAAATACAACTGGATTATCTGTGTTCGCTCTTTCTGAACAACCCGAAATATATCCCTACCCGGAATGTGAGAGTAATTTAAAATAGGACCCTAGAAACTGCGTACAGACGCCCTTTCGCCCATCAAAAATTGCCCCCAAAGGAAGCCTTTGGGTACAACTGAACTCCAGAGGATTGCCTTTACACAGCCCCACAAGCAACTTGACTCTCTGTGTTCGCTCTTTCTGAACAACCTTAATACATCCCTAACCGGAAACAGAGGGTACTTGAAAATATGACCCCAGAAATCACGTACAGAGCCCCTTTCACCCATCAAAAATTGCCCCCAAAGGAAGCCTTTGGGTACAACTGAACTCCCCCGGGGAGCCTTTACGCAGCCCCACATGCAACTGGACTCTCTGTGTTCGCTCTTTCTGAACAACCCTAAATACATCCCTACCCGGAATCTGAGAGGAATTGAAAATAGGGCCCCAGAAATCGCGTACAAAGCCCCTTTCACCCATCAAAAATTGCCCCCAAAGGAAGCCTTTGGGTACAACTGAACTCCCCAGGGGAGCCTTCACGCAGCCCAAAATGCAACTGGACTCTCTGTGTTCGCTCTTTCTGAACAACCCTAAATCCATCCCTAACCGGAATCTGAGAGGAATATAAATAGAACCCCAGAAATAACGTACAGCGCCCCTTTCACCCATCAAAAATTGCCCCCAAAGGAAGCCTTTGGTTATAACTGAACTCCCCAGGGGAGCCTTCACGCAGCCCCTCAAGCATCTTCACTCTCTGTGTTCGCTCATTCTGAACAACCTTAATACATCCCTAACCGGAAACAGAGGGTACTTGAAAATATGACCCCAGAAATCACGTACAGAGCCCCTTTCACCCATCAAAAATTGCCCCCAAAGGAAGCCTTTGGGTACAACTGAACTCCCCCGGGGAGCCTTTACGCAGCCCCACATGCAACTGGACACTCTGTGTTCACTCTTTCTGAACAACCCTAAATACATCCCTACCCAGAATGTGAGAGGAATTGAAAATAGGGCCCCAGAAATCGCGTACAAAGCCCCTTTCACCCATCAAAAATTGCCCCCAAAGGAAGCCTTTGGGTACAACTGAACTCCCCAGGATTGCCTTTACGCAGCCCCACAAGCAACTTGACTCTCTGTGTTCGCTCTTTCTGAACAACCTTAATACATCCCTAACCGGAAACAGAGGGTACTTGAAAATATGACCCCAGAAATCACGTACAGAGCCCCTTTCACCCATCAAAAATTGCCCCCAAAGGAAGCCTTTGGGTACAACTGAACTCCCCCGGGGAGCCTTTACGCAGCCCCACATGCAACTGGACACTCTGTGTTCACTCTTTCTGAACAACCCTAAATACATCCCTACCCAGAATGTGAGAGGAATTGAAAATAGGGCCCCAGAAATCGCGTACAAAGCCCCTTTCACCCATCAAAAATTGCCCCCAAAGGAAGCCTTTGGGTACAACTGAACTCCCCAGGGGAGCCTTTACGCAGCCCCACATGCAACTGGACTCTCTGTGATCGCTCTTTCTGAACAACCCTAAATACATCTGTTCCTGGAATCTGAGAGGAATTTAAAATAGGACCCCAGAAACGGCGTACAGAGCCCCTTTCGCCCATCAAAAATTGCCCCCAAAGGTAGCCTTTGGGTACAACTGAACTCCCCAGGGGAGGCTCTACACAGCCCCACATGCAACGGGACTCTCTGTGTTCGCTCTTTCCGAACAACCCTAAATACATCCGTTCCCGGAATCTGAGAGGAATTTAAAATAGGACCCCAGAAACGGCGTACAGAGCGCCTTTCACCCATCAAAAATTGCCCCCAAAGGAAGACTTTGGGTACAACTGAACTCCCCAGGGGAGCCTTTACGCAGCCCCACATGCAACTGGACTTTCTGTGTTCGCTCTTTCTGAACAACCCTAAATACATCCCTACCCAGAATCTGAGAGGAATTGTAAATAGGACCCCAGAAATCGCGTACAAAGCCGTTTTCGCCCATCAAAAATTGCCCCCAAAGGAAGCCTTTGGGTACAACTGAACTCCCCAGGGGAGCCTTTATGCAGCCCAAAATACAACTGGATTATCTGTGTTCGCTCTTTCTGAACAACCCGAAATATATCCCTACCCGGAATGTGAGAGTAATTTAAAATAGGACCCTAGAAACTGCGTACAGACGCCCTTTCGCCCATCAAAAATTGCCCCCAAAGGAAGCCTTTGGGTACAACTGAACTCACCAGGATTGCCTTTACACAGCCCCACAAGCAACTTGACTCTCTGTGTTCGCTCTTTCTGAACAACCTTAATACATCCCTAACCGGAAACAGAGGGTACTTGAAAATATGACCCCAGAAATCAAGTACAGAGCCCCTTTCACCCATCAAAAATTGCCCCCAAAGGAAGCCTTTGGGTACAACTGAACTCCCCCGGGGAGCCTTTACGCAGCCCCACATGCAACTGGACTCTCTGTGTTCGCTCTTTCTGAACAACCCTAAATACATCCCTACCCGGAATCTGAGAGGAATTGAAAATAGGGCCCCAGAAATCGCGTACAAAGCCACTTTCACCCATCAAAAATTGCCCCCAAAGGAAGCCTTTGGGTACAACTGAACTCCCCAGGGGAGCCTTCACGCAGCCCAAAATGCAACTGGACTCTCTGTGTTCGCTCTTTCTGAACAACCCTAAACCCATCCCTAACCGGAATCTGAGATGAATATAAATAGGACCCCAGAAATAACGTACAGCGCCCCTTTCACCCATCAAAAATTGCCCCCAAAGGAAGCCTTTGGTTATAACTGAACTCCCCAGGGGAGCCTTCACGCAGCCCCTCAAGCATCTTCACTCTCTGTGTTCGCTCATTCTGAACAACCTTAATACATCCCTAACCGGAAACAGAGGGTACTTGAAAATATGACCCCAGAAATCACGTACAGAGCCCCTTTCACCCATCAAAAATTTCCCCCAAAGGAAGCCTTTGGGTAGAACTGAACTCCCCAGGGGAGCCTTTACGCAGCCCCACATGCAACTGGACACTCTGTGTTCACTCTTTCTGAACAACCCTAAATACATCCCTACCCAGAATGTGAGAGGAATTGAAAATAGGGCCCCAGAAATCGCGTACAAAGCCCCTTTCACCCATCAAAAATTGCCCCCAAAGGAAGCCTTTGGGTACAACTGAACTCCCCAGGGGAGCCTTCACGCAGCCCAAAATGCAACTGGACTCTCTGTGTTCGCTCTTTCTGAACAACCATAAATACATCCCTAACCGGAATCTGAGAGGAATATAAATAGGACCCCAGAAATAATGTACAGCGCCCCTTTCACCCATCAAAAATTGCCCCCAAAGGAAGCCTTTGGTTATAACTGAACTCCCCAGGGGAGCCTTCACGCAGCCCCTCAAGCAACTTCACTCTCTGTGTTCGCTCTTTCTGAACAACCTTAATACATCCCTAACCGGAAACAGAGGGTACTTGAAAATATGACCCCAGAAATCACGTACAGAGCCCCTTTCACCCATCAAAAATTGCCCCCAAAGGAAGCCTTTGGGTACAACTGAACTCCCCAGGGGAGCCTTTACGCAGCCCCACATGCAACTGGACTCTCTGTGATCGCTCCTTCTGAACAACCCTAAATACATCTGTTCCTGGAATCTGAGAGGAATTTAAAATAGGACCCCAGAAACGGCGTACAGAGCCCCTTTCGCCCATCAAAAATTGCCCCCAAAGGTAGCCTTTGGGTACAACTGAACTCCCCAGGGGAGGCTCTACACAGCCCCACATGCAACGGGACTCTCTGTGTTCGCTCTTTCCGAACAACCCTAAATACATCCGTTCCCGGAATCTGAGAGGAATTTAAAATAGGACCCCAGAAACGGCGTACAGAGCCCCTTTCACCCATCAAAAATTGCCCCCAAAGGAAGACTTTGGGTACAACTGAACTCCCCAGGGGAGCCTTTACGCAGCCCCACATGCAACTGGACTTTCTGTGTTCGCTCTTTCTGAACAACCCTAAATACATCCCTACCCAGAATCTGAGAGGAATTGTAAATAGGACCCCAGAAATCGCGTACAAAGCCCTTTTCGCCCATCAAAAATTGCCCCCAAAGGAAGCCTTTGGGAACAACTGACCTCCCCAGGGGAGCCTTTATGCAGCCCAAAATACAACTGGATTATCTGTGTTCGCTCTTTCTGAACAACCCGAAATATATCCCTACCCGGAATGTGAGAGTAATTTAAAATAGGACCCTAGAAACTGCGTACAGACGCCCTTTCGCCCATCAAAAATTGCCCCCAAAGGAAGCCTTTGGGTACAACTGAACTCCCCAGGATTGCCTTTACACAGCCCCACAAGCAACTTGACTCTCTGTGTTCGCTCTTTCTGAACAACCTTAATACATCCCTAACCGGAAACAGAGGGTACTTGAAAATATGACCCCAGAAATCAAGTACAGAGCCCCTTTCACCCATCAAAAATTGCCCCCAAAGGAAGCCTTTGGGTACAACTGAACTCCCCCGGGGAGCCTTTACGCAGCCCCACATGCAACTGGACTCTCTGTGTTCGCTCTTTCTGAACAACCCTAAATACATCCCTACCCGGAATCTGAGAGGAATTGAAAATAGGGCCCCAGAAATCGCGTACAAAGCCACTTTCACCCATCAAAAATTGCCCCCAAAGGAAGCCTTTGGGTACAACTGAACTCCCCAGGGGAGCCTTCACGCAGCCCAAAATGCAACTGGACTCTCTGTGTTCGCTCTTTCTGAACAACCCTAAACCCATCCCTAACCGGAATCTGAGAGGAATATAAATAGGACCCCAGAAATAACGTACAGCGCCCCTTTCACCCATCAAAAATTGCCCCCAAAGGAAGCCTTTGGTTATAACTGAACTCCCCAGGGGAGCCTTCACGCAGCCCCTCAAGCATCTTCACTCTCTGTGTTCGCTCATTCTGAACAACCTTAATACATCCCTAACCGGAAACAGAGGGTACTTGAAAATATGACCCCAGAAATCACGTACAGAGCCCCTTTCACCCATCAAAAATTGCCCCCAAAGGAAGCCTTTGGGTACAACTGAACTCCCCAGGGGAGCCTTTACGCAGCCCCACATGCAACTGGACTCTCTGTGATCGCTCTTTCTGAACAACCCTAAATACATCCCTACCCAGAATCTGAGAGGAATTGAAAATAGGGCCCCAGAAATCGCGTACAAAGCCCTTTTCACCCATCAAAAATTGCCCCCAAAGGAAGCCTTTGGGTACAACTGAACTCCCCAGGGGAGCCTTTACGCAGCCCAAAATGCAACGGGACTCTCTGTGTTCACTCTTTCTTAAAAACCCTTAATATCTCCCTACCAGGAATCTGAGAGGAATTGAAAATAGGACACCAGAAACCAGTTACAAAGCCCCTTTGGCCCCTCAAAAACTTCCCCCAAAGGAAGCCTTTGGGTACAACTGAACTCCCCAGGGGAGCCTTCACGCAGCCCCACATGCAACTGGACTCTCTGTGTTCGCTCTTTCTGAACAACCCTAAATCCATCCCTAACCGGAATCTGAGAGGAATATAAATATGACCCCAGAAATCACGTACAGCGCCCCTTTCACCCATCAAAAATTGCCCCCAAAGGAAGCCTTTGGGTACAACTGAACTCCCCATGGGAGCCTTTATGCAGCCCAAAATACAACTGGATTATCTGTGTTCGCTCTTTCTGAACAACCCGAAATATATCCCTACCTGGAATGTGAGAGTAATTTAAAATAGGACCCCAGAAACTGCGTACAGACGCCCTTTCGCCCATCAAAAATTGCCCCCAAAGGAAGCCTTTGGGTACAACTGAACTCCCCAGGATTGCCTTTACGAAGCCCCACAAGCAACTTGACTCTCTGTGTTCGCTCTTTCTGAACAACCTTAATACATCCCTAACCGGAAACAGAGGGTACTTGAAAATATGACCCCAGAAATCGCGTACAAAGCCCCTTTCACCCATCAAAAATGGCCCCCAAAGGAAGCCTTTGGTTATAACTGAACTCCGCAGGGGAGCATTCAGGCAGCCGCTCAAGCAACTTGACTCTCTGTGTTTGCTCTTTCTGAACAACCCTAAATACATCCCTACCCAGAATATGAGAGGAATTGTAAATAGGACCCCAGAAATCGCGTACAAAGCCCCTTTCAACCATGAAAAAATTGCCCCCAAAGGAAGCCTTTGGGTACAACTGAAATCCCCAGGGGAGCCTTCACGCAGCCCAAAATGCAACTGGACTCTCTGTGTTCGCTCTTTCTGAACAACACATTAATACATACCTAACTGGAATCTGAGTAATTGAAAATATGACCCACGAAATCAAGTACAGCGCACCTTTCACCCATCAAAAATTGCCCCGAAAGGAAGCCTATGGGTAAAACTGAACTCCCCAGGGGAGCCTTCACGCAGCCCCACATGCAACTGGACTCTCTGTGTTCGCTCTTTCTGAAAAACCTTAATACATCCCTAACCGGAAACAGAGGGTACTTGAAAATATGACCCCAGAAATCACGTACAGAGCCCCTTTCACCCATCAAAAATTACCCCCAAAGGAAGCCTTTGGGTACAACTGAACTCCCCAGGAGAGCATTCATGCAGCCCCACATGCAACTGGACTCTCTGTGTTCCCTCTTTCTGAACAACCCGAAACATAGAGGTACCCAGCATGGGAGAGGAATTCCAAATAGGGCACCAGAAACGGCATACAGAGCCCCTTTCCCCCATCAAAACTTGACCTCAAAGGAAGGCTTTGGATACAACTGAACTCCCCTGGGGAGCCTTCACGCAGCCACACATGCAACTGGACCCTCTGTGTTTGCTCTTTCTGAGCAACCTGAAACATAACCCTACCCGGCATCGGAGAGGAAGTTCAATTAGGGTCCTAGAAAACGCATTCCAAGCCCCTTTCGCCTATCAAAACTTGACCTCAAAGGATTGCTTTGGATACAACTGAACTCCCCAGGGGAGCCTTCACGCAGCCACACATGCAACTGGACCCTTTGTGTTTGCTCTTTCGGAGCAACCTGAAACATAGCCGTACCAAGCATGGGAGAGGAATTAAAAATAGGGCCCCAGAAAACGCGTTCAAAGCCCCTTTCCCCCATCAAAAAGTGCCCTCAAAGGAAGGCTTTGGGTACAAGTGAACACCCCAAGGGGAGCCTTCACGCAGACCCACATGCAACTGGACCCTCTGTGTTCGCTATATCTGAGCAACCCTAAACATTGCAGTATCGTACATGGGAGAGGAATTCAAAAAAGTGCCCCAGAAAACGTGTTCAAAGCCCCTTTCGCCCATCAAAAGTTGCCCTCAAAGGAAGGTTTTGGGTACAACTGAACTCCCCAGGGGGGCATTCATGCAGCCCCACATGCACATGAAACCTCTGTGTTCGCTCTTTCTGAGCAACCGGAAACATAGCCCTACCCGGCATCGCAGAGGAATTTCAAATAGGACCAAAGAAAACGCATTGCCAGCCCCTTTCGCCCATCAAAAAGTGCCCGCAGAGGAAGGCTTTGAGTACAAGTGAACTCCCCAGGGGAGCCTTTACGCAGCCCCACATGCAACGGGACTCTCTCTGTTCGCCCTTTCTTAACAACCCTAAATACATCCCTACCCAAAATATGAGAGGAATTGTAAATAGGACCCCAGAAATCGCGTACAAAGCCCCTTTCACCCATCAAAAATTGCCCCCAAAGGAAGCCTTTGGGTACAACTGAACTCCCCAGGGGAGCCTTCACGCAGCCCCACATGCAACAGGACTCTCTGTGATCGCTCTTTCTGAACAACCATAAATACATCCCTTCCCGGAATCTGAGAGGAATTGAAAATAGGACCCCAGAAACGGCATACAGAGCCTCTTTCGCCCATCAAATATTGCCCCCAAAGGAAGCCTTTGGGTACAACTGAACTCCCCATGGGAGCCTATACGCAGCCCAAAATTCAACTGGACTATCTGTGTTCGCTCTTTCTGAACAACCCTAAATACATCTGTTCCCGGAATCTGAGAGGAATTTAAAATAGGACCCCAGAAACGGCGTACAGAGCCCCTTTCGCCCATCAAAAATTGCCCCCAAAGGTAGCCTTTGGGTACAACTGAACTCCCCAGGGGAGGCTCTACACAGCCCCACATGCAACGGGACTCTCTGTGTTCGCTCTTTCCGAACAACCCTAAATACATCCGTTCCCGGAATCTGAGAGGAATTTAAAATAGGACCCCAGAAACGGCGTACAGAGCCCCTTTCGCCCATCAAAAATTGCCCCCAAAGGAAGCCTTTGGGTACAACTGAACTCCCCAGGGGAGTCTTTCTGCAGCCCAAAATGCAACTGGACTCTCTGTGTTCACTCTTTCTTAAAAACCCTAAATATCTCCCTACCCGGAATGTGAGAGTAATTTAAAATAGGACCCAAGATACTGCGTACAGACGCCCTTTCGCCCATCAAAAATTACCCCCAAAGGAAGCCTTTGGGCAAAACTGAACTCCCCAGGATTGCCTTTACGCAGCCCCACAAGCAACTTGACTCTCTGTGTTCGCTCTTTCTGAACAACCTTAATACATCCCTAACCGGAAACAGAGGGTACTTGAAAATATGACCCCAGAAATCACGTACAGAGCCCCTTTCGCCCATCAAAAATTACCCCCAATGGAAGCCTTTGGGTACAACAGAACTCCCCAGGGGAGCCTTCACGCAGCCCCACATGCAACTGGACTCTCTGTGTTCGCTCTTTCTGAACAACCTTAATACATCCCTAACCGGAATCTGAGAGGAATTGAAAATAGGACCCCAGAAATCACATACAGTGCCCCTTTCACCCATCAAAAATTGCCCCCAAAGGAAGCCTTTGGGTACAACTGAACTCCCCAGGGGAGCCTTTACGCAGCCCCACATGCAACTGGACTCTCTGTGTTCGCTCTTTCTGAACAACTCTAAATACATCCCTACCCAGAATCTGAGAGGAATTGAAAATAGGGCCCCAGAAATCGCGTACAAAGCCCCTTTCACCCATCAAAAATTGCCCCCAAAGGAAGCCTTTGGGTACAACTGAACTCCCCAGGGGAGCCTCTACGCAGCTCCACATGCAACTGGACTCTCTGTGTTCGCTCTTTCTGAACAACTCTAAATACATCCCTACCCAGAATCTGAGAGGAATTGAAAATAGGGCCCCAGAAATCGCGTACAAAGCCCCTTTCACCCATCAAAAATTGCCCCCAAAGGAAGCCTTTGGGTACAACTGAACTCCCCAGGGGAGCCTCTATGCAGCCCCACATGCAACTGGACTCTCTGTGTTCACTCTTTCTTAAAAACCCTAAATATCTCCCTACCAGGAATCTGAGAGGAATTGAAAATAGGACCCCAGAAACCACGTACAAAGCCCCTTTGGCCCCTCAAAAACTTCCCCCAAAGGAAGCCTTTGGGTACAGCTGAAATCCCCAGGGGAGCCTTTACGCAGCCCCACATGCAACTGGACTCTCTGTGTTCGCTCTTTCTGAACAACCTTAATACATCCCTAACCGGAATCTGTGAGGGATTGAAAATAGGACCCCAGAAATCACATACAGTGCCCCTTTCACCCATCAAAAATTACCCCCAAAGGAAGCCTTTGGGTACAACTGAACTCCCCATGGGAGCCTATACGCAGCCCAAAATTCAACTGGACTATCTGTGTTCGCTCTTTCTGAACAACCCTAAATATATCCCTACCCGGAATGTGAGAGTAATTTAAAATAGGACCCCAGAAATTGCGTAGAGACGCCCTTTCGCCCATCAAAAATTGCCCCCAAAGGAAGCCTTTGGGTACAACTGAACTCTCCAGGGGAGCCTTCACGCAGCCCCACATGCAACTGGACCCTCTGTGTTCGCTCTTTCTGAACAACCATAAATACATCCCTTCCCGGAATCTGAGAGGAATTGAAAATAGGACCCCAGAAACGGCGTACAGAGCCCCTTTCGCCCATCAAAAATTGCCCCCAAGTGAAGCCTTTCGGTACAACTGAACTCCCCAGGGGTGCCTTTATGCAGCCCCACAAGCAACTTGACTCTCTGTGTTCGCTCTTTCTGAACAACTCTAAATACATCCCTACCCAGAATGTGAGAGGAATTGAAAATAGGGCCCCAGAAATCGCGTACAAAGCCCCTTTCACCCATCAAAAATTGCCCCCAAAGGAAGCCTTTGGGTACAACTGAACTCCCCAGGGGAGCCTCTACGCAGCCCCACATGCAACTGGACTCTCTGTGTTCAATCTTTCTTAAAAACCCTAAATATCTCCCTACCAGGGATCTGAGAGGAATTGAAAATAGGACCCCAGAAACCACGTACAAAGCCCCTTTGGCCCCTCAAAAACTTCCCCCAAAGGAAGCCTTTGGGTACAGCTGAAATCCCCAGGGGAGCCTTTACGCAGCCCCACATGCAACTGGACTCTCTGTGTTCGCTCTTTCTGAACAACCCTAAATACATCCCTACCCAGAATCTGAGAGGAATTGTAAATAGGACCCCAGAAATCACGTACAGAGCCCCTTTCGCCCATCAAAAATTGCCCCCAAAGGAAGCCTTTCGGTACAACTGAACTCCCCAGGGGTGCCTTTACGCAGCCCCACAAGCAACTTGACTCTCTGTGTTCGCTCTTTCTGAACAACTCTAAATACATCCCTACCCAGAATCTGAGAGGAATTGAAAATAGGGCCCCAGAAATCGCGTACAAAGCCCCTTTCGCCCATCAAAAATTGCCCCCAAAGGAAGCCTTTGGGTACAACTGAACTCCCCAGGGGAGCCTCTACGCAGCCCCACATGCAACTGGACTCTCTGTGTTCGCTCTTTCTGAACAACCCTAAATACATCCCTACCCAGAATCTGTGAGGAATTGTAAATAGGACCCCAGAAATCGCGTACAAAGCCCTTTTCGCCCATCAAAAATTGCCCCCAAAGGAAGCCTTTGGGAACAACTGACCTCCCCAGGGGAGCCTCTACGCAGCCCCACAAGCAACTTGAGTCTCTGTGTTCGCTCTTTCCGAACAACCCTAAATACATCCCTACCCAGAATCTGAGAGGAATTGTAAATAGGACCCCAGAAATCGCGTACAAAGCCCTTTTCGCCCATCAAAAATTGCCCCCAAAGGAAGCCTTTGGGTACAACTGACCTCCCCAGGGGAGCCTCTACGCAGCCCCACAAGCAACTTGACTCTCTGTGTTCGCTCTTTCCGAACAACCCTAAATATATCCGTTCCCGGAATCTGAGAGGAATTTAAAATAGTACCCCAGAAACGGCGTACAGAGCCTCTTTCGCCCATCAAAAATTGCCCCCAAAGAAAGCCTTTGGGTACAACAGAACTCCCCAGGGGAGCCTTCACGCAGCCCCACATGCAACTGGACTCTCTGTGTTCGCTCTTTCTGAACAACCTTAATACATCATAACGGAATCTGTGAGGGATTGAAAATAGGACCCCAGAAATCACATACAGTGCCCCTTTCACCCATCAAAAATTACCCCCAAAGGAAGCCTTTGGGTACAACTGAACTCCCCAGGGGAGCCTTCACGCAGCCCCACATGCAACTGGACCCTCTGTGTTCTCTCTTTCTGAACAACCATAAATACATCCCTTCCTGGAATCTGAGAGGAATTGAAAATAGGACCCCAGAAACGGCGTACAGAGCCCCTTTCGCCCATCAAAAATTGCCCCCAAAGGAAGCCTTTTGGTACAACTGAACTCCCCAGGGGTGCCTTTACGCAGCCCCACAAGCAACTTGACTCTCTGTGTTCGCTCTTTCTGAACAACCTTAATACATCCCTAACCGGAAACAGAGGGTACTTGAAAATATGACCCCAGAAATCACGTAGAGCCCCTTTCACCCATCAAAAATTGCCCCCAAAGGAAGCCTTTGGGTACAACTGAACTCCCCAGGGGTGCCTTTACGCAGCCCCACAAGCAACTTGACTCTCTGTGTTCGCTCTTTCTGAACAATTCTAAATACATCCCTACCCAGAATCTGAGAGGAATTGAAAATAGGGCCCCAGAAATCGCGTACAAAGCCCCTTTCACCCATCAAAAATTGCCCCCAAAGGAAGCCTTTGGGTACAACTGAACTCCCCAGGGGAGCCTCTACGCAGCCCCACATGCAACTGGACTCTCTTTGTTCACTCTTTCTTAAAAACCCTAAATATCTCCCTACCAGGAATCTGAGAGGAATTGAAAATAGGACCCCAGAAACCTCGTACAAAGCCCCTTTGGCCCCTCAAAAACTTCCCCCAAAGGAAGCCTTTGGGTACAGCTGAAATCCCCAGGGGAGCCTTTACGCAGCCCCACATGCAACTGGACTCTCCGTGTTCGCCCTTTCTGAACAACCCTAAATACATCCCTACCCAGAATCTGAGAGGAATTGTAAATAGGACCCCAGAAATCGCGTACAAAGCCCTTTTCGCCCATCAAAAATTGCCCCCAAAGGAAGCCTTTGGGTACAACTGAACTCCCCAGGGGAGCCTTCACGCAGCCCCACATGCAACTGGACTCTCTGTGTTCACTCTTTCTTAAAAACCCTAAATATCTCCCTACCAGGAATCTGAGAGGAATTGAAAATAGGACCCCAGAAACCACGTACAAAGCCCCTTTCGCCCATCAAAAAGTGCCCGCAGAGGAAGGCTTTGTGTACAACTGAACTCCCCAGGGAAGCCTTCACGCAGCCCAAAATGCAACTGGACTCTCTGTGTTCGCTCTTTCTGAACAACCCTAAATCCATCCCTAACCGGAATCTGAGAGGAATATAAATAGGACCCCAGAAACGGCGTACAGAGCCCCTTTCACCCATCAAAAATTGCCCTGAAAGGAAGCCTTTGGGTACAACTGAACTCCCCAGGGGAGCCTTTACGCAGCCCCACATGCAATGGGACTCTCTGTGTTTGCTCTTTCTGAACAACCCTAAATACATCCGTTCCCGGAATCTGAGAGGAATTGAAAATAGGACCCCAGAAACGGCATACAGAGCCCCTTTCGCCCATCAAAAATTGCCCCCAAAGGAAGCCTTTGGGTACAACTGAACTCCCCAGGGGAGCCTCTATGCAGCCCAAAATACAACTGGATTATCTGTGTTCGCTCTTTCTAAACAACCCGAAATATATCCCTACCCGGAATGTGAGAGTAATTTAAAATAGGACCCAAGAAACTGCGTACAGACGCCCTTTCGCCCATCAAAAATTGCCCCCAAAGGAAGCCTTTTGGTACAACTGAACTCCCCAGGGGAGCCTTCACGCAGCCCAAAATGCAACTGGACTCTCTGTGTTCGCTCTTTCTGAACAACCTTAATACATCCCTAACCGGAATCTGAGAGGAATTGAAAATACGACCCCAGAAATCATGTACAGTGCCCCTTTCACCCATCAAAAATTACCCCCAAAGGAAGCCTTTGGGTACAACTGAACTCCCCAGGGGAGCCTTTACGCAGCCCAAAATGCAACTGGACTCTCTGTGTTCACTCTTTCTTAAAAACCCTAAATATCTCCCTACCAGGAATCTGAGAGGAATTGAAAATAGGACCCCAGAAACCACGTACAAAGCCCCTTTGGCCCATCAAAAACTTCCCCCAAAGGAAGCCTTTGGGTACAACTGAACTCCCCAGGGAAGCCTTCATGCAGCCCAAAATGCAACTGGACTCTCTGTGTTCGCTCTTTCTGAACAACCCTAAATCCATCCCTAACCGGAATCTGAGAGGAATATAAATATGACCCCAGAAATCACGTACAGCGCCCCTTTCACCCATCAAAAATTGCCCCCAAAGGAAGCCTTTGGGTACAACTGAACTCCCCAGGGGTGCCTTTACGCAGCCCCACATGCAATGGGACTCTCTGTGTTTGCTCTTTCTGAACAACCCTAAATACATCCGTTCCCGGAATCTGAGAGGAATTGAAAATAGGACCCCAGAAACGGCATACAGAGCCCCTTTCGCCCATCAAAAATTGCCCCCAAAGGAAGCCTATGGGTAAAACTGAACTCCCCAGGGGAGCCCTTATGCAGCCCAAAATACAACTGGATTATCTGTTTTCGCTCTTTCTGAACAACCCGAAATATATCCCTACCCGGAATGTGAGAGTAATTTAAAATAGGACCCAAGAAACTGCGTACAGACGCCCTCTCGCCCATCAAAAATTGCCCCCAAAGGAAGCCTTTCAGTACAACTGAACTCCCCAGGGGAGCCTTCACGCAGCCCAAAATGCAACTGGACTCTCTGTGTTCGCTCTTTCTGAACAACCTTAATACATCCCTAACCGGAATCTGAGAGGAATTGAAAAGAGGACCCCAGAAATCAGGTACAGTGCCCCTTTCACCCATCAAAAATTGCCCCCAAAGGAATCCTTTGGGTACAACTGAACTCCCCAGGGGAGCCTATACGCAGCCCAAAATTCAACTGGACTCTCTGTGTTCGCTCTTTCTGAACAACCCTAAATATATCCCTATCCGGAATCTGAGAGGAATTTAAAATAGGACCCCAGAAACGGCGTAGAGAGCCCCTTTCGCCCATCAAAAATTGCCCCCAAAGGAAGCCTTTGGGTACAACTGAACTCCCCAGGGGAGCCTTCACGCAGCCCCACATGCAACTGGACTCTCTGTGTTCGCTCTTTCTGAACAAACCTAAATACATCCCTACCCAGAATCTGAGAGTAATTGAAAATATGACCTCCGAAATCAAGTACAGCGCCCCTTTCACCCATTAAAAATTGCCCCCAAAGGAAGCCTATGGGTAAAACTGAACTCCCCCGGGGAGCCTTCACGCAGCCCCAAATGGAACTGGACTCTCTGTGTTCGCTCTTTCTGAACAACAGTAAATACATCCCTAACCGGAATCTGAGAGGAATATAAATATGACCCCAGAAATCACGTACAGCGGCCCTTTAACCCATCAAAAATTGCCCCCAAAGGAAGCCTTTGGGTACAACTGAACTCCCCAGGGGAGCCTTCAAGTAGCCCAAAATGCAACTTGACTCTCTGTGTTTGCTCTTTCAGAAAAACCTTAATACATCCCTAACCGGAAACAGAGGGTACTTGAAAATATGACCCCAGAAATCACGTACAGAGCCCCTTTCACCCATCAAAAATTGCCACCAAAGGAAGCCTTTGGGTACAACTGAAGTCCCCAGGGGAGCCTTTACGCAGCCCCACATGCAACGGGACTCTCTGTGTTCGCTCTTTCCGAACAACCCTAAATACATCCGTTCCCGAAATCTGAAAGGAATTTAAAATAGGACCCCAGAAACGGCGTACAGAGCCCCTTTCGCCCATCAAAAATTGCCCCCAAAGGAAGCCTTTCGGTACAACTGAACTCCCCAGGGGTGCCTTTACGCAGCCCCACAAGCAACTTGACTCTCTGTGTTCGCTCTTTCTGAACAACCTTAACAGATCCCTATCCGGAAACTGAGGGTACTGGAAAATATGACCCCAGAAATCACGTACAGAGCCCCTTTCACCCATCAAAAATTGCCCCCAAAGGAAGCCTTTGGGTACAACTGAACTCCCCAGGGGAGCCTTTATGCAGCCCAAAACGCAACTGGACTCTCTGTGTTCACTCTTTCTTAAAAAACCTAAATATCTCGCTACCAGGAATCTGAGAGGAATTGAAAATAGGACCCCAGAAACCACGTACAAAGCCCCTTTCACCCATCAAAAAATTCCCCCAAAGGAAGCCTTTGGGTACAACTGAACTCCCCAGGGGAGCCTTCACGCAGCCCCACATGCAACTGGACTCTCTGTGTTCGCTCTTTCTGAACAACCCTAAATCCATCCCTAACCGGAATCTGAGAGGAATATAAATATGACCCCAGAAAGCACGTACAGCGCCCCTTTCACCCATCAAAAATTGCCCCCAAAGGAAGCCTTTGGTTACAACTGAACTCCCCAGGGGAGCATTCACGCAGCCCCACATGCAACTGGACTCTCTGTGTTCGCTCTTTCTGAACAACACTAAATACATCCCTAACCGGAATCTGAAAGGAATATAAATATGACCCCAGAAATCACGTACAGCGGCCCTTTAACCCATCAAAAATTGCCCCCAAAGGAAGCCTTTGGGTACAACTGAACTCCCCAGGGGAGCCTTCACGCAGCCGAAAATGCAACTTGACTCTCTGTGTTTGCTCTTTCTGTAGAAGCTTTATACATCCCTAACCGGAAACAGAGGGTACTTGAAAATATGACCCCAGAAATCACGTACAGAGCCCCTTTCACCCATCAAAAATTGCCCCCAAAGGAAGCCTTTGGGTACAACTGAAGTCCCCAGGGGAGCCTGTACTCAGCCCCACATGCAACGGGACTCTCTGTGTTCGCTCTTTCCGAACAACCCTAAATACATCCGTTCCCGGAATCTGAGAGGAATTGAAAATAGGACCCCAGAAACGGCGTACAGAGCCCCTTTCGCCCATCAAAAATTGCCCCCAAAGGAAGGCTTTGGATACAAGTGAACTCCCCAGGGGAGCCTTCACGCAGCCCCACATGCAGCTGGACCCTCTGTGTTTGCTCTTTCTGAGCAACCTGAAACATAACCCTACCCGGCTTTGGAGAGAAAGTCCAATTAGGGCCCCAGAAAACGCATTCCAAGCCCCTTTCGCCTATCAAAACTTGACCTCAAAGGAAGGCTTTGGATACAACTGAACTCCCCAGGGGAGCCTTCACGCAGCCACACATGCAACTGGACCCTCTGTGTTTGCTCTTTCTGAGCAACCTGAATCATAGCCCTACCCGGCATGGGAGAGAAATTAAAAATAGGGCCTAAAAAATGCTTTCAAAGACCTTTTCGCCCATCAAAACGTACCCCCAAAGGAAGGCATTGCATACAACTGATGTCCCCAGGAGAGCATTCACGCAGTCGCACATGCAGCTGGATCCTCTGTGTTAGCTCTTTCTGAGCAACCTGAAACATATCCGTACCAAGCATGGGAGAGGAATTAAAAATAGGGCCCCAGAAAACGCGTTCAAATCCCCTTTCGCCCATCAAAAAGTGCCCTCAAAGGAAGGCTTTGGTTACAAGTGAACACCCGAAGGGGAGCCTTCACGCATACCCACATGCAACTGGACCCTCTGTGTTCGCTATATCTGAGCAACCCTAAACATTGCAGTATCGTGCATGGGAGAGGAATTCAAAAAAGTGCCCCAGAAAACGTGTTCAAAGCCCTTTTCGCCCATCAAAAGTTGCCCTCAAAGGAAGGTTTTGGGTACAACTGAACTCCCCAGGGGGGCATTCATGCAGCCCCACATGCTCATCAACCCTCTGTGTTCGCTCTATCTGAGCAACCTGAAACATAGCCCTACCCGGCATCACAGAGGAATTCCAAATAGGACCAAAGAAAACGCATTGCCAGCCCCTTTCGCCCATCAAAAAGTGCCCGCAGAGGAAGGTTTGCGTACAACTGAACTTCCCAGGGGAGCCTTCAGTTAGACCCACATGCAGCTGGACCCTCTGTGTTCGCCCTTTCTGAGCAACCTGAAACATACCCGTACCCAGCATAGGAGAGGAATTCAAAATAGGACCCCAGAAAACGTGTTCAAAGCCCCGTTCGCGCATCAAAACTTGCCCTCAAAGGAAGGTTTAGGGTACAACTGAATTCCCCAGAGGAGCAGTTACGCTGCCCCACATGCAACTGGACCCTCTGTGTTCGCTCTTTCTGAGCAACCGGAAACATAGCCCTACCTGGCATCAAAGAGGAATGCCAAATAAGACCAAAGAAAACGCATTGCCAGCCCCTTTCACCCATCAAAAAGTGCCCCCAGAGGAAGGCTTTGGGTACAAGTGAACTCCCCAGGGGAGCCTTCACGCAGGCCCACATGCAACTGGAGCCTCTGTGCTCGCTCTTTCTGAGCAACCTGAAACATATCGGTACCCAGCATGGGAGAGGAATTCCAAATAGGGCCCCAGAAAACGCGTTCAAAGACCATATCTCCCATCAAATGTGCTTTCAGAGGAAGGCTTTGGGTACAACTGAACTCCCCAGGGGAGCCTTCACGCAGCCCCAAATACAACTGGACCCTCTTAGTTCGCTCTTTCTGAGCAAATTGAAACATAGCCCTACAGAGCATCAGAGAGGAATTCCAAATAGGGTCTCAGAAAACGCGTTCAAAGCCCCTTTCGTCCATCAAAAAGTACCCCAGAGGAAGACTTTGGGTACAACTGAACTCCCCAGGAGAGCATTCATGCAGCCCAACATGCAAATGGACCCTCTGTGTTCCCTCTTTCTGAACAACCCGAAACATAGCGGTACCCAGCATGGGAGATGAATTCCAAATAAGGCCCCAGAAAACGCGTTCAAAGCCCCTTTCGCCCATCAAAAAGTGCTATCAGAGGTAGACTTTGGATACAACCGAACTCCCCAGGGGAGCCTTCACGCAGCTACACATGCAACTGGACCCTCTGTGTTTGCTCTTTCTGAGCAACCCGAAACATAGCCCTACCCAGCATCACAGAGGAATTCCAAATAAGACCAAAGAAAACGCACTGCCAGCCGCTTTCACCCATCAAAAAGTGCCCCCAGAGGAAGGCTTTGGGTACAAGTGAACTCCCCAGGGGAGCCTTCATGCAGGCCTACATGCAACTGAACCCTCTGTGTTCGCTCTTTCTGTCCAACCTGAAACAAACATATCCGGCATTGGAGAGGAAGTACAATTAGGGCCCCAGAAAACGCATTCCAAGCCCCTTTCGCCCATCAAAACTTGACCTCAAATCAAGGCTTTGGATACAACTGAACTCCCCTGGGGAGCCTTCACGCAGCCCCACATGCAACTGGACCCTCTGTGTTCGCTCTTTCTGACCAACCTGAAACATAGCCCTACCCGGCATGGGAGAGGAATTAAAAATAGGGCCCCAGAAAACGCGTTCAGAGACCGTTTCGCCCATCAAAACGTACCCTCAAAGGAAGGCATTGCATACAACTGATCTCCCCAGGAGAGCATTCACGCAGTCGCACATGCAGCTGGATCCTCTGTGTTAGCTCTTTCTGAGCAACCCGAAACATAGCCCTACGCGGCATCAAAGAGGAATGCCAAATAAGACCAAAGAAAACGCATTGCCAGCCCCTTTCGCCCATCAAAAAGTGCCCCCAGAGGAAGGCTTTGGTTACAAGTGAACTCCCCAGGGGAGCCTTCCCGCAGCCACACATGCAACTGGATCCTCTGTGTTCGCTCTTTCTGAGCAACCCGAAACATAGCCCTACCCGGCATCGCAGAGGAATTGCAAATAGGCTCCAAGTAAACATTACCAACTTCTTTAGCCCATGAAAAAGTGCCCACACAAGAAGGCTTTGGGTACAAGTGAACTCCCCAGGGGAGCCTTCACGCAGCCACGCATGCAACTGGATCCTCTGTGGTCGCTCTTTCTGAGCAACCCGAAACATAGCCCTATCCGACATGAGAGAGGTATTCAAATAAGGGCCCCAGAAAACGCGTTCAAAGCCCCTTTCGACCATCAAAACTTGTCCTCAAAGGAAGGTTTTGAGTACACATGAACTCCCCTGGGGAGCCTTCACACAGCCCCACATGCAACTGGACCCTCTGTTTTCGCTCTTTCTGAGCAACCCGAAACATAGCCGTAACCAGCATGGGAGAGGAATTCCAAATATAGCCCCAGAAGACACATTGCCAGACCCTTTCGCCAATCAAAATTTTCCCTCAAAAAAAGGCTTTGGGTAGAACTGAACATCCCAGGGGAGCATTCATGCAGCCCCACATGCACATGAACCGTCTGTGTTCGCTCTTTCTGAGCAACCGGAAACATAGCCCTACCCGGCATCAGAGAGGAATTCCGAATAGGACCAAAGAAAACGCATTCAAAGCCCCTTTCGCCCATCAAAATGTGCCCCCAATGGAAGGCTTTGGGTATAACTGAACTCCCCAGGGGGGCCTTTACGCAGCCACACTTGCAACTGAACCCTCTGTGTTCGCTCTTTCTGAGCAACCTGAAACATAGCCATACCAAGCATGGGAGAGGAATTCAAAATAGGGCCCTATAAACGCGTTCAAAGCCCCTTTCACCCATCAAAAAGTGCCCCCAGAGAAAGGCTTTATGTAAAAGTGAAATCCCCAGGGGAGCCTTCACGCAGCCACAAATGCAGCTAGACCCTCTGAGTTCGCTCTTTCTTAGCAACCCAACACATAGCCCTACACGGCATGGGAGAGGAATTTAAAATAGGGCCCCAAAAACGTGTTCAAACCCCATTTCGCCCTCAAAAAGTGCCCTCAAAAGAAGGCTTTGGGTACAAGTGAACTCTCCAGGGGAGCCTTCACGCAGCCACACATGCAACTTGACCCTCTGTGTTCGCTCTTTCTGAGCAACCCGAAACATAGCCCTACCCGGCATCGCAGAGGAATTCCAAATAGGACCAAAGTAAACGCATTAAAAGCCCCTTTCGCCCATCAAAAAGTGCCCCCAGAAGAAGGCTTTGGGTACAAGTGAACTCCCCAGGGGAGCCTTCACGCAGCCACACATTCAACTGGACCCTCTGTGTTCGCTCTTTCTGAGCAACACGAAACATAGCCCTACCCAGCATGGAAGTGGAAGTCCAAATAGGGCCCCAGAAAAAGGGTTCAAAGCCTCTTTCGCCCATCAAAAAGAGCCCTCAAAGGAAGGCCTTGCATACAACTGATCTCCCCAGGGGAGCATTCACGCAGTCCCAAATGCAGCTGGATCATCTGTGTTCGCTCTTTCTGAGCAACCTGAAACATAGCCATACCAAGCATGGGAGAGGAATTCAAAATAGGGCCCTAGAAAACGGGTTCAAAACCCCTTTCACCCATCAAAAAGTGCCACCAGAGTAAGGCTTTGGGTATAACAGAACTCCCCAGGGGAGTCTTCACGCAGCCACAAATGCAGCTAGACTCTCTGTGTTCGCTCTTTCTGAGCAACCCAAAACATTGCCCTATCCGGCATGGGAGAGGAATTCAAAAAAGGGCCCCGGAAAACGCGTTCAAACCCCTTTCGCCAATCAAAAAGTGCCCCAAGAGGAAGGCTTTGGGTACAAGTGAACTCCCCAGGGGAGCCTTCACGTAGCCACAAATGCAACTGGACCCTCTGTGTTCGCTCTTTCTGAGCAACCTGAAACATAGCCATACCAGGCATGGGAGAGGAATTCCAAATAGGGCCCGAGAAAACGTGTTCAAAGCCTCTTTCGCCCATCAAAAAGTGCTTTCAGAGGAAGGCTTTGGGTACAACTGAACTCCCCAGGGGAGCCTTTACACAGCCCCACATGCAACTGAACCCTAGCTGCTCGCTCTTTCTGAGCAACCCGAAACGTAGCTCTACCCGGCATTGGAGAGGAATTCAAAAAAGGTCCAAAGAAAACGCGTTCAAAGCCCCTTTCGACCATCAAAAAGTGCCCCCAATGGAAGGCTTTGGGTATAACTGAACTCCCCAGGGGAGCCTTCACTCAGACCCACATGCAACTGGACCCTCTGTGTTCGCTCTTTCTGAGCAGCATAAAATATTGCCCTATCCGGCATGGGAGAGGAATTCAAAAAAGGGCCCCAGAAAACGCGTTCAATGCCCCTTTCGCCCATCAAAAAGTTCCCAGAGAAGAAGGCTTTGGGTACAAGTGAACTCCCCAGGGGAGCCTTCACGCAGCCCCACATGCAACTGGACCCTCTGTGTTCGGTCTTTCTGACCAACCCGAAACATAGCCCTACCCGGCATCGCAGAGTAATTCCAAATAAGACCAAAGAAAACGCATTAAAAGCCCCGTTCGCCCATTAAAAAGTGCCCCCAGAGGAAGGCATTGGGTACAAGTGAACTCCCCAGGGGAGCCTTAATGCAGGCCTACATGCAACTGAACCCTCTCTGTTCGCTCTTTCTTAGCAACCCAACACAAATCCCTACCCGGCATCGGAGAGGAATTCAAAATAGGGCCCCAGATACGCGTTCAGAGCCCCTTTCGCCCATCAAAAAGTGCCCTCAAAGGAAGGCTTTGGGTACAACGGAACTCCCCAGGGGAGCATTCATGCAGCCCCACATGCACATGAACCCTCTGTGTTCGCTCTTTCTGTGCAACCCGAAACATAGCCCTACCTGGCATCAGAGAGGAATTCCAAATAGGACCAAAGAAAACGCATTCAAAGCCCCTTTCGCCCATCAAAATGTGCCCCCAATGGAAGGCTTTGGGTATAACTGAACTCCCCAGGGGAGCCTTCACTCAGACCCACATACAACTGGACCCATTCTGTTCGCTCTTTCTTAGCAACCTGAAACATAGCCTTATCCGGCATCACAGAGGAATTCAAAAAGGTCCAAAGAGGACGCGTTCAAAGCCCCTTTTACCCATCAAAACGTGCCCCCAGATAAAGTTTTGCGTAGAACTGTACTCCCGAGGGGAGCCTTCTCTCACACCCACATGCAACTGGACCCTCTGTGTTCGCTCTTTCTGAGCAACCTGAAACATAGCCGTAACCAGCATGGGAGAGGAATTCCAAATAGGGCCCCAAAAAACGTGTTCAAAGCCCCTTTCGCCCATCAAAAAGTGCCCCCAGAGGAAGGCTTTGGGTACAAGTGAACTCCCCAGGGGATCCTTCAGGCAGACCCACATGCAACTGGACCCTCTGTGTTCGCTCTTTCTGAGCAACACAAAATATTGCCCTATCCGGCATGGGAGAGGAATTCAAAAAAGGGCCCCAGAAAACGCGTTCCAAGCCCCTTTCGCCCATCAAAAAGTGCCCCCAGAGGAAGGCTTTGGGTACAAGTGAACTCCCCAGGGGAGCCTTCATGCAGGCCTACATGCAACTGCACCCTCTGTGTTCGCTCTTTCTGAGCAACCTGAAACATAACCCTACTCGGCACTGGAGAGGAAGTCCAAATAGGGCCCAAGAAAACGCATTCCAAGGCCCTTTCGCCCATCAAAACTAGCCCTCAAAGGAAGGCTTTGGATACAACTGAACTCCCCTGGTGAACCTTCACGCAGCCACACATGCAACTGGACCCTCTGTGTTCGCTCTTTCTGACCAACACGAAAAATAACTGTACCCGGCATCGGAGAGGAATTCAAAAATGTCCAAAGAAAACGCGTTCCAAGCCCCTTTCGCCCATCAAAAAGTGCTCTCAAAGGAAGGCTTTGGATACAACTGAATTCCCCAGGGGAGCCTTCACGAAGCCACACATGCAACTGAACCCTCTGTGTTCGCTCTTTCTGAGCAACCCGAAACATAGCCATACAGAGCATGGGAGAGGAATTCAAAAATGGTCTAAAAAAATGCGTTCGAAGACTCTTTCGCACATCAAAAAGTGCCCACAGAAGAAGTCTCTGAGTACAAGTGAACTCCACAGGGGAGCCTTCACGCAGCCACACATGCAACTGGACCCTCTGTGTTCACTCTTTCTGAGTAACCCGAAACACAGCCTTCTCTGGCATAGGAGTGGAAGTCCAAATACGGCCCCAGAAATAGCATTCCAAGCCCCTTTTGCCCAGCAAAACTAGCCCTCAAATGAAGGCTTTGGATACAACTGAACTCCCCAGGGGAGCATTCATGCAGCCCCACATGCAACTGGACCCTCTGTGTTCGCTCTTTCTGAGCAACACGAAACATAGCCCTATCCAGCATCGGAGTGGAATTCCAAATAGGGCCCCAGAAAACACATTCCAACCCCTTCCGCCCATCAAAAAGTTCCCACAAAGGAAGGCTTTGGATACAACTGAACTCCCTAGGGGAGCCATCACGCAGCCTCACATGCAACTGGACCCTCTCTGTTCGCTCTTTCTGAGCAACCTGAAACATAGCCCTACCCGGCGTCGGAGAGGAATTCAAAACAGGTCCAAAGAAAACGCGTTCAAAGCCCCTTTCGCCCATCAAAAAGTGCCCTCAAAGGAAGGCTTTGGGTACAACTGAACTCCCCAGGGGAGCATTCATGCAGTCCCACATGCAGCTGGACCCTCTGTGTTAGCTCCTTCTGAGCGACCTAAAATATACCCCTACGCGGAATCGGAGAGGAATTCAAAACAGGTCCAAAGAAAACGCGTTCAAAGCCCCTTTCGCACATCAAAAATTGCTCCCAAAGGAATGCTTTGGGTACAACTGAACTCCACAGGGGAACATTCATGCAGCCCCACATGCAGCTGGACCCTCTGTGTTCGCTCTTTCTGAGCAACCCAAAACATAGCCCAAATTGTCATCGGAGAGGAAGTCCAAATAGGGCCCCAGAAAACCCATTCCAAGTCCCTTTCGCCCATCAAAAAGTGTCCTAAAACGAAGGCTTTGGGTACAACTGAACTCCCCAGGGGAGCCTTCACGCAGCCACACATGCAGATGGACACTCTGTGTTCGTTCTCTCTGAGCAACCTGAAATAAAGCCCTACCTGGCATCGTAGAGGAATTCAAAGTAGGTCCAAAGAAAACGCGTTCAAAGCCCCTTTCGCCCATCAAAAAGTGCTCTCAAAAGAAGGCATTGGGTACAACTGAACTCCCCAGGGTAGCCTTTACGCAGACACACATGCAACTGGACCCTCTGTGTTCGCTCTTTCTGAGCAACCCGAAACATAGCCCTACCTGGCATCGGAGAGGAATTCCAAATACGGCTCCAGAAAACACATTCCAAACCCCTTTCGCCCATCAAAACTTGCCCTCAAAGGAAGGCTTAGGGTAGAACTGAATTCCACAGAGGAGCATTTACGCAGCCCCACTGCAACTGGACCCTCTCTGTTTGCTCTTTCTGAGCAACCTGAAACATAGCCATACCAGGCATGGGAGAGAAATTCCAAATAGGGCCCCACAAAAAGCGTTCAAAGCCCCTTTCACAAAAAAAAAAACACCAGCCCCTAACGAAGACCTTCCGTACAAATTATCTCCCAAGGAGAGCATTCACGTAGTACCACATGCTGCTGGATCCTCTGTGCTCGCTCTTTCTGAGCAACCCAAAACATAGCCCTATTCGGCATCGCAGAGGAATTCCAAATAGGACCAAAGTAAACGCATTACCAGCCCCTTTCGCCCATCAAAAAGTGCCCCCAGAGGAAGGCATTGGGTACAAGTGAACTCCCCAGGGGAGCCTTGACGCAGGCACACATGCAACTGGACCCGCTGTATTCGCTCTTTCCTAGCCACCTGAAACACAACCCTACCCGGTATGGGAGAGGAATTCCAAATAGGGCCCCAGAAAACGTACTCCAAGCCCCTTTCGCCCATCAAAACTTGACCTCAAAGGAAGGCTTTGGATACAACTGAACTCCCCTAGGGAGCCTTCACGCAGCCCCACATGCAACTGGACCCTCTCTGTTCGCTCTTTCTGAGCAACACGAAATATAGCACTACCAGGCATGGGAGAGGAATTCCAAATAGGGCCCCAGAAAACGCGTTCAAAGCCCCTTTCGCAAAAACAAAAGGTGCCCTCAAAGGAAGGCTTTGGGTACAACTGAACTCCACTGGGGAGCCTTTACGCAGCCACACATGCAACTGGACCCTCTGTGTTCTCTCTTTCTGAGCAACACGAAACATAGCTCTACACGGCATCTCAGAGGAATTCCAAATAGGACGAAAGAATACGCATTACCAGCCCCTTTCGACCATCAAAAAGTGGCCTCAGAAGAAGTCTTTGGGTACAAGTGAACACCCCAGGGGAGCCTTCACGCAGCCACACGTGCAACTGGACCCTCTGTGTTCGCTCTTTCTTATCATCCCAAAACATAGACCTACCCGGAATGGGAGAGGAATTCAAAAAACTTCCAAGGAAAACGCGTTCAAAGCCCCTTTCACCCATCAAAACTTGACCTCAAAGGAAGGCTTTGGGTACAACTGAACTCCTCGGGAGAGCACTCACGCAGTCCCACATGCCACTGGACCCTCTGTATTCGCTCTTTCTGAGCAACACGAAACATATCCCTACCCAGTATCAAAGAAGAAGTCCAAATAGGGCCCCAGAAAACGCATTGCCAGCCCCTTTCTCCCATCAAAAAGTGCCCCAAGACGAACGCTTTCGGTACACGGAGCTCCCCAGGAGAGCATTCATGCAGCCCCACATGCACATGAACCATCTGTGTTCACTCTTTCTGAGCAACCCGAAACATAGCCCTACCCGGAATCGGAGAGGAATTCTAAACAGGTCCAAAGAAAACGCGTTCCAAACCCCTTTCGCCCATCAAAAAGTGCCCTCAAAGGAAGGCATTAGGTACAACTGAACTTCCCAGGGGTGCCTTTACATTTCCGCACATGCAACTGAACCCTCTGTGTTCGCTCTTTCTGAGCAACCCGAAACATAGCTTTACCCGACATCGCAGAGGAATACAAAAAAAGTCCAAATAAAACGCGTTCAAAGCCCCTTTCGCCCATCAAAAAGTGCCCTCAAAGGAAGGCTTTGGATACAACGGAACTCCCCAGGGGAGCATTCATGCAGCCCCACATGCACATGAACCCTCTGTGTTCGCTCTTTCTGAGCAACCCGAAACATAGCCCTACCTGGCATCGGAGAGGAAGTCCAAAGACGCCCCCAGAAAAAGCATTCCAAGCCCCTTTCGCCCATCAAAAAGTGCCCTCAAAGGAAGTCTATGGATACAACTGAACTCCCCAGGGGAGCCTAAACGCAGCCACTCATGCAACTGGACCCTCTGTGTTCGCTCTTTCTGCGCAACCTGCAATATAGCCCTACCCGGCATCGGAGAGGAAGTCCAAATAGGTCCAAAGAAAAGGCGTTCCAAGCCACTTTCACCCATCAAAAAGTGCCCCCAGAAGAAGGCTTTGGGTACAAGTGAACACCCCAGGGGAGCCTTCATGCAGCAACACGTGCAACTGGACCCTCTGTGTTCGCTCTTTATGAGCATCCCAAAACATAGACCTACCAGGAATGGGAGAGGAATTCAAAATAGGGCCCCAGAAAACGCGTTCAAAGCCCCTTTCGCCCATCAAAATTTGCCCGCAAAGTAAGGTTTTGGGTACAGATGAACTCCCCAGGGGGGCATTCATGCAGCCCAACATGCACATGAACCCTCTGTATTCGCTCTTTATGAGCAACGCGAAAACTATCCCTACCCGGCATCGCAGAGGAATTCCAAATAGGACCAAAGAAAACGCATTGCCAGCCCCTTTCGCCCATCAAAAAGTGCCCCCAGAGGAACGCTTTGGGTACAACTGAACTCCCCAGTGGAGACTTCACGCAGCCACACATGCAACTGGACCCTCTGTGTTTGCTCGTTGTGAGCAACCCGAAACATAGCCCTACCCGGCATCGCAGACGAATTCAAAAAGGTCCAAAGAAAATGCGTTCAAAGCCCCTTTTGCCGATAAAAATATGCCCCCAGTGGAAGGCTTTGGCTACAACGGAAGTCCCTAGGAGAGCATTCATGCAGCCCCATATGCAGCTGGACCCTCTGTGTTCGCTCTTTCTGAGCAACCCGAAAAATAGCCCTACCTGTCATCGGAGAGGAAGTCCAATTACGGCCCCAGAAAACGCATTCCAATCCCCTTTCACCCATCTAATAGTGCCCTCATAGGAAGTTTTTGGATACAACGGAACTCCCCAGGGGAGCCTTCACGCAGCCACACATGCAACTGGACCCTCTGTGTTCGCTCTTTCTGAGCAACATGAAACATAGCCGTACCCAGCGGGGAACAGGAATTCAAAAAGGGGCCCCAGAAAACGCGTTGAAAGCCCCTTTCACCCATCAAAAGTTGCCCTCAAAGGAAGGTTTTGGATACAACTGAACTCCCCAGGGGGGCATTCAAGCAACCCCACAGGCACATGATCCCTCTGTGTTCGCTCTTTCTGAGCAACCCAAAACATAGACCTACCTGGCATCGGAGAGGAAGTCTAAATAGGGCCCCAGAAAACGCATTCCAAACCCCTTTCGACCATCAAAACTTGCCCTCAAAGGAAGGCTTAGGGTAGAACTGAATTCCACAGAGGAGCATTTACGCTGCCCCACTGCAACTGGACCCTCTGTGTTCGCTCTTTCTGAGCAACCTGAAATATAGCCATACCAGGCATGGGAGAGGAATTCAAAATAGGGCCCCAGAAAAAGCGTTTAAAGCCCCTTTCACAAAAACAAAACCTGCCCCCAAAGAAGGCCTTCCGTACAAATGATCTCCCCAGGAGAGCATTCACGCAGTCCCACATGCAGCTGGATCCTCTGTGCTCGCTCTTTCTGAGCAACCTGAAACATAGCCATACCAGGCATGGGAGAGGAATTCCAAATAGGGCCCCAGAAAAAGCGTTCAAAGCCCCTTTCACAAAAAAAAACACCAGCCCCTAACGAAGGCCTTCCGTACAAATTATCTCCCAAGGAGAGCATTCACGTAGTACCACATGCTGCTGGATCCTCTGTGCTCGCTCTTTCTGAGCAACCCAAAACATAGCCCTATTCGGCATCGCAGAGGAATTCCAAATAGGACCAAAGTAAACGCATTACCAGCCCCTTTCGCCCATCAAAAAGTGCCCCCAGAGGAAGGCATTGGGTACAAGTGAACTCCCCAGGGGAGCCTTGACGCAGGCACACATGCAACTGGACCCGCTGTATTCGCTCTTTCCTAGCCTCCTGAAACACAACCCTACCCGGTATGGGAGAGGAATTCCAAATAGGGCCCCAGAAAACGTACTCCAAGCCCCTTTCGCCCATCAAAACTTGACCTCAAAGGAAGGCTTTGGATACAACTGAACTCCCCTAGGGAGCCTTCACGCAGCCCCACATGCAACTGGACCCTCTCTGTTCGCTCTTTCTGAGCAACACGAAATATAGCACTACCAGGCATGGGAGAGGAATTCCAAATAGGGCCCCAGAAAACGCGTTCAAAGCCCCTTTCGCATGTGTGGCTGCGTGAAGTCTCCACTGGGGAGTTCAGTTGTACCCAAAGCGTTCCTCTGGGGGCACTTTTTGATGGGCGAAAGGGGCTGGCAATGCGTTTTCTGGGGCCCTATTTGGACTTCTTCTTTGATACTGGGTAGGGATATGTTTCGTGTTGCTCAGAAAGAGCGAATACAGAGGGTCCAGTGGCATGTGGGACTGCGTGAGTGCTCTCCCGAGGAGTTCAGTTGTACCCAAAGCCTTCCTTTGAGGTCAAGTTTTGATGGGTGAAAGGGGCTTTGAACGCGTTTTCCTTGGAAGTTTTTTGAATTCCTCTCCCATTCCGGGTAGGTCTATGTTTTGGGATGATAAGAAAGAGCGAACACAGAGGGTCCAGTTGCACGTGTGGCTGCGTGAAGGCTCCCCTGGGGTGTTCACTTGTACCCAAAGACTTCTTCTGAGGCCACTTTTTGATGGTCGAAAGGGGCTGGTAATGCGTATTCTTTCGTCCTATTTGGAATTCCTCTGAGATGCCGTGTAGAGCTATGTTTCGTGTTGCTCAGAAAGAGAGAACACAGAGGGTCCAGTTGCATGTGTGGCTGCGTAAAGGCTCCCCAGTGGAGTTCAGTTGTACCCAAAGCCTTCCTTTGAGGGCACCTTTTGTTTTTGCGAAAGGGGCTTTGAACGCGTTTTCTGGGGCCCTATTTGGAATTCCTCTCCCATGCCTGGTAGTGCTATATTTCGTGTTGCTCAGAAAGAGCGAACAGAGAGGGTCCAGTTGCATGTGGGGCTGCGTGAAGGCTCCCTAGGGGAGTTCAGTTGTATCCAAAGCCTTCCTTTGAGGTCAAGTTTTGATGGGCGAAAGGGGCTTGGAGTACGTTTTCTGGGGCCCTATTTGGAATTCCTCTCCCATACCGGGTAGGGTTGTGTTTCAGGAGGCTAGGAAAGAGCGAATACAGCGGGTCCAGTTGCATGTGTGCCTGCGTCAAGGCTCCCCTGGGGAGTTCACTTGTACCCAATGCCTTCCTCTGGGGGCACTTTTTGATGGGCGAAAGGGGCTGGTAATGCGTTTACTTTGGTCCTATTTGGAATTCCTCTGCGATGCCGAATAGGGCTATGTTTTGGGTTGCTCAGAAAGAGCGAGCACAGAGGATCCAGCAGCATGTGGTACTACGTGAATGCTCTCCTTGGGAGATAATTTGTACGGAAGGCCTTCGTTAGGGGCTGGTGTTTTTTTTTGTGAAAGGGGCTTTGAACGCTTTTTCTGGGGCCCTATTTGGAATTCCTCTCCCATGCCTGGTATGGCTATGTTTCAGGTTGCTCAGAAAGAGCGAGCACAGAGGATCCAGCTGCATGTGGGACTGCGTGAATGCTCTCCTGGGGAGATCATTTGTACGGAAGGCCTTCTTTGGGGGCAGGTTTTGTTTTTGTGAAAGGGGCTTTAAACGCTTTTTCTGGGGCCCTATTTTGAATTCCTCTCCCATGCCTGGTATGGCTATATTTCAGGTTGCTCAGAAAGAGCGAACACAGAGGGTCCAGTTGCAGTGGGGCAGCGTAAATGCTCCTCTGTGGAATTCAGTTCTACCCTAAGCCTTCCTTTGAGGGCAAGTTTTGATGGTCGAAAGGGGTTTGGAATGCGTTTTCTGGGGCCCTATTTAGACTTCCTCTCCGATGCCAGGTAGGTCTATGTTTTGGGTTGCTCAGAAAGAGCGAACACAGAGGGATCATGTGCCTGTGGGGTTGCTTGAATGCCCCCCTGGGGAGTTCAGTTGTATCCAAAACCTTCCTTTGAGGGCAACTTTTGATGGGTGAAAGGGGCTTTCAACGCGTTTTCTGGGGCCCCTTTTTGAATTCCTGTTCCCCGCTGGGTACGGCTATGTTTCATGTTGCTCAGAAAGAGCGAACACAGAGGGTCCAGTTGCATGTGTGGCTGCGTGAAGGCTCCCCTGGGGAGTTCCGTTGTATCCAAAAACTTCCTATGAGGGCACTATTAGATGGGTGAAAGGGGATTGGAATGCGTTTTCTGGGGCCGTAATTGGACTTCCTCTCCGATGACAGGTAGGGCTATTTTTCGGGTTGCTCAGAAAGAGCGAACACAGAGGGTCCAGCTGCATATGGGGCTGCATGAATGCTCTCCTAGGGAGTTCCGTTGTAGCCAAAGCCTTCCACTGGGGGCATATTTTTATCGGCAAAAGGGGCTTTGAACGCATTTTCTTTGGACCTTTTTGAATTCGTCTGCGATGCCGGGTAGGGCTATGTTTCGGGTTGCTCACAACGAGCAAACACAGAGGGTCCAGTTGCATGTGTGGCTGCGTGAAGTCTCCACTGGGGAGTTCAGTTGTACCCAAAGCGTTCCTCTGGGGGCACTTTTTGATGGGCGAAAGGGGCTGGCAATGCGTTTTCTTTGGTCCTATTTGGAATTCCTCTGCGATGCCGGGTAGGGATAGTTTTCGCGTTGCTCATAAAGAGCGAATACAGAGGGTTCATGTGCATGTTGGGCTGCATGAATGCCCCCCTGGGGAGTTCATCTGTACCCAAAACCTTACTTTGCGGGCAAATTTTGATGGGCGAAAGGGGCTTTGAACGCGTTTTCTGGGGCCCTATTTTGAATTCCTCTCCCATTCCTGGTAGGTCTATGTTTTGGGATGCTCATAAAGAGCGAACACAGAGGGTCCAGTTGCACGTGTTGCTGCATGAAGGCTCCCCTGGGGTGTTCACTTGTACCCAAAGCCTTCTTCTGGGGGCACTTTTTGATGGGTGAAAGTGGCTTGGAACGCCTTTTCTTTGGACCTATTTGGACTTCCTCTCCGATGCCGGGTAGGGCTATATTGCAGGTTGCGCAGAAAGAGCGAACACAGAGGGTCTAGTTGCATGAGTGGCTGCGTTTAGGCTCCCCTGGGGAGTTCAGTTGTATCCATAGACTTCCTTTGAGGGCACTTTTTGATGGGCGAAAGGGGCTTGGAATGCTTTTTCTGGGGGCGTCTTTGGACTTCCTCTCCGATGCCAGGTAGGGCTATGTTTCGGGTTGCTCAGAAAGAGCGAACACAGAGGGTTCATGTGCATGTGGGGCTGCATGAATGCTCCCCTGGGGAGTTCCGTTGTATCCAAAGCCTTCCTTTGAGGGCACTTTTTGATGGGCGAAAGGGGCTTTGAACGCGTTTTATTTGGACTTTTTTTGTATTCCTCTGCGATGTCGGGTAAAGCTATGTTTCGGGTTGCTCAGAAAGAGCGAACACAGAGGGTTCAGTTGCATGTGCGGAAATGTAAAGGCACCCCTGGGAAGTTCAGTTGTACCTAATGCCTTCCTTTGAGGGCACTTTTTGATGGGCGAAAGGGGTTTGGAACGCGTTTTCTTTGGACCTGTTTAGAATTCCTCTCCGATTCCGGGTAGGGCTATGTTTCGGGTTGCTCAGAAAGAGTGAACACAGATGGTTCATGTGCATGTGGGGCTGCATGAATGCTCTCCTGGGGAGCTCCGTGTACCGAAAGCGTTTGTCTTGGGGCACTTTTTGATGGGAGAAAGGGGCTGGCAATGCGTTTTCTGGGGCCCTATTTGGACTTCTTCTTTGATACTGGGTAGGGATATGTTTCGTGTTGCTCAGAAAGAGCGAATACAGAGGGTCCAGTGGCATGTGGGACTGCGTGAGTGCTCTCCCGAGGAGTTCAGTTGTACCCAAAGCCTTCCTTTGAGGTCAAGTTTTGATGGGTGAAAGGGGCTTTGAACGCGTTTTCCTTGGAAGTTTTTTGAATTCCTCTCCCATTCCGGGTAGGTCTATGTTTTGGGATGATAAGAAAGAGCGAACACAGAGGGTCCAGTTGCACGTGTGGCTGCGTGAAGGCTCCCCTGGGGTGTTCACTTGTACCCAAAGACTTCTTCTGAGGCCACTTTTTGATGGTCGAAAGGGGCTGGTAATGCGTATTCTTTCGTCCTATTTGGAATTCCTCTGAGATGCCGTGTAGAGCTATGTTTCGTGTTGCTCAGAAAGAGAGAACACAGAGGGTCCAGTTGCATGTGTGGCTGCGTAAAGGCTCCCCAGTGGAGTTCAGTTGTACCCAAAGCCTTCCTTTGAGGGCACCTTTTGTTTTTGCGAAAGGGGCTTTGAACGCGTTTTCTGGGGCCCTATTTGGAATTCCTCTCCCATGCCTGGTAGTGCTATATTTCGTGTTGCTCAGAAAGAGCGAACAGAGAGGGTCCAGTTGCATGTGGGGCTGCGTGAAGGCTCCCTAGGGGAGTTCAGTTGTATCCAAAGCCTTCCTTTGAGGTCAAGTTTTGATGGGCGAAAGGGGCTTGGAGTACGTTTTCTGGGGCCCTATTTGGAATTCCTCTCCCATACCGGGTAGGGTTGTGTTTCAGGTGGCTAGGAAAGAGCGAATACAGCGGGTCCAGTTGCATGTGTGCCTGCGTCAAGGCTCCCCTGGGGGGTTCACTTGTACCCAATGCCTTCCTCTGGGGGCACTTTTTGATGGGCGAAAGGGGCTGGTAATGCGTTTACTTTGGTCCTATTTGGAATTCCTCTGCGATGCCGAATAGGGCTATGTTTTGGGTTGCTCAGAAAGAGCGAGCACAGAGGATCCAGCAGCATGTGGTACTACGTGAATGCTCTCCTTGGGAGATAATTTGTACGGAAGGTCTTCGTTAGGGGCTGGTGTTTTTTTTTTTGTGAAAGGGGCTTTGAACGCTTTTTGTGGGGCCCTATTTGGAATTTCTCTCCCATGCCTGGTATGGCTATGTTTCAGGTTGCTCAGAAAGAGCGAACAGAGAGGGTCCAGTTGCAGTGGGGCTGCGTAAATGCTCCTCTGTGGAATTCAGTTCTACCCTAAGCCTTCCTTTGAGGGCAAGTTTTGATGGGCGAAAGGGGTTTGGAATGTGTTTTCTGGAGCCGTATTTGGAATTCCTCTCCGATGCCAGGTAGGGCTATGTTTCGGGTTGCTCAGAAAGAGCGAACACAGAGGGTCCAGTTGCATGTGTGTCTGCGTAAAGGCTACCCTGGGGAGTTCATTTGTACCCAAAGCCTTCCTCTGGGGGCACTTTTTGATGGGCGAAAGGGGCTTGGAACGCGATTTCTAGGGCCCGATTTTGAATTCCTCTTCCATGCTTGGTATGGCTATGTTTCAGGTTGCTCAGAAAGAGCGAGCACAGAGGATCCAGCTGCATGTGGGACTGCGTGAATGCTCTCCTGGGGAGATCATTTGTACGGAAGGCCTTCTTTGGGGGCAGGTTTTGTTTTTGTGAAAGGGGCTTTAAACGCTTTTTCTGGGGCCCTATTTTGAATTCCTCTCCCATGCCTGGTATGGCTATATTTCAGGTTGCTCAGAAAGAGCGAACACAGAGGGTCCAGTTGCAGTGGGGCAGCGTAAATGCTCCTCTGTGGAATTCAGTTCTACCCTAAGCCTTCCTTTGAGGGCAAGTTTTGATGGTCGAAAGGGGTTTGGAATGCGTTTTCTGGGGCCCTATTTAGACTTCCTCTCCGATGCCAGGTAGGTCTATGTTTTGGGTTGCTCAGAAAGAGCGAACACAGAGGGTCCAGTTGCATGTGGGCCTGCGTAAAGGCTCCCCTGGGGAGTTCACTTGTACCCAAAGCCTTCCTCTGGGGGCACTTTTTGATGGGCGAAAGGGACTGGCAATGCGTTTTCTTTAGTGCTATTTGGAATTCCTCTGCGATGCGGGGTAGGACTATGATTCGGGTTGCTCAGAAAGAGCAAACACAGAGGGATCATGTGCCTGTGGGGCTGCATGAATGCCCCCCTGGGGAGTTCAGTTGTATCCAAAACCTTCCTTTGAGGACAACTTTTGATGGGCGAAAGGGGCTTTCAACGCGTTTTCTGGGGCCCTTTTTTGAATTCCTGTTCCCTGCTGGGTACGGCTATGTTTCATGTTGCTCAGAAAGAGCGAAAACAGAGGGTCCAGTTGCATGTGTGGCTGCGTGAAGGCTCCCCTGGGGAGTTCCGTTGTATCCAAAAACTTCCTATGAGGGCACTTTTAGATGGGTGAAAGGGGATTGGAATGCGTTTTCTGGAGCCGTAATTGGACTTCCTCTCCGATGACAGGTAGGGCTATGTTTCGGGTTGCTCAGAAAGAGCGAACACAGAGGGTCCAGCTGCATATGGGGCTGCATGAATGCTCTCCTAGGGAGTTCCGTTGTAGCCAAAGCCTTCCACTGGGGGCATAGTTTTATCGGCAAAAGGGGCTTTGAACGCATTTTCTTTGGACCTTTTTGAATTCGTCTGCGATGCCGGGTAGGGCTATGTTTCGGGTTGCTCACAACGAGCAAACACAGAGGGTCCAGTTGCATGTGTGGCTGCGTGAAGGCTCCCCTGGGGAGTTCAGTTGTATCCAAAGCCTTCTTTTGAGGTCAAGTTTTGATGGTCGAAAGGTGCTTGGAATACGTTTTCTGGGGCCCTATTTAGAATTCCTCTCCAATGCCGGGTAGGGCTATGTGTTCGTTGCTCAGAAAGAGCGAACACAGAGGATCCAGCTGCATGTGGGACTGCGTGAATGCTCTCCTGGGGAGATCAGTTGTACGCAAGGCCTTCATTTGAGGGCACCTTTTGTTTTTGCGAAAGGGGCTTTGAACGCTTTTTCTGGGGCCCTATTTGGAATTCCTCTCCCAGACCTCGTAGGGCTATGTTTCGTGTTGCTCAGAAAGAGTGAACAGAGAGGGTCCAGTTGCATGTGTGGCTGCGTGAAGGCTCCCCAGGGGAGTTAAGTTGTTTCCAAAGCCTTCCTTTGAGGTCAAGTTTTGATGGGCGAAAGGGGCTTGGAATGCCTTTCTGGGGCCCTATTTGGAATTCCTCTCCCATGCCGGGTAGGGTTATGTTTCAGGTTGCTGAGAAAGAGCGAACGCAGAGGGTTCAGTTGCATGTGGGCCTGTGTGAAGGCTCTCCTGGGGAGTTCACTTCTACCCAAAGCCTTCCTTTGAGGTCAAGTTTTGATGGGCGAAAGGGGCTGGCAATGCGTTTTCTTTGGTCCTATTTGGAATTCCTCTGCGATGCCAGGTAGGGATAGTTTTCGTGTTGCTCAGAAATAGCGAATACAGAGGGTTCATGTGCATGTTGGGCTGCATGAATGCCCCCATGGGGAGTTCAGTTGTACCCAAAAACTTCCTTTGAGGGCAACTTTTGATGGGCGAAAGCGGCTTTGAACGCGTTTTCTTTGGACCTGTTATGAATTCCTCTCCCATTCCGGGTAGGTATATGTTTTGGGATGCTCAGAAAAAGCGAACACAGATGGTCCAGTTGCACGTGTAGCTGCGTGAAGGCTCCCCTGGGGTGTTCACTTGTACCCATAGCCTTCTTCTGGGGGTAATTTTTGATGGGCGAAAGGGGCTGGTAATGCGTTTACTTTGGTCCTATTTGGAATTCCTCTGCGATGCCGGGTAGGGCTATGTTTCGGGTTACTCAGAAAGAGCGATCACAGAGGGTCCAGTTGCATGTGTGGCTGCGTGAAGGCTCCCCTGGGGTGTTCACTTGTACCCAAAGACTTCTTCTCGGGGCACTTTTTGATGGGCGAAAGGGGCTGGTAATGCGTTTACTTTCGTCCTATTTGGAATTCCTCTGCAATGCCGGGTAGGGCTATGTTTCGGGTTGCTCAGAAAGAGCGATCACAGAGGGTCCAGTTGCATGTGTGGCTGCGTGAAGGCTCCCCTGGGGTGTTCACTTGTACTCAAAGACTTCCTTTGAGGGCAACTTTTGATGGGCGAAAGCGGCTTTGAACGCGTTTTCTTTGGACCTCTTATGAATTCCTCTCCCATTCCGGGTAGGTATATGTTTTGGGATGCTCAGAAAAAGCGAACACAGATGGTACAGTTGCACGTGTGGCTGCGTGAAGGCTCCCCTGGGGTGTTCACTTGTACCCAAAGCCTTCTTCTGGGGGTAATTTTTGATGGGCGAAAGGGGCTGGTAATGCGTTTACTTTGGTCCTATTTGGAATTCCTCTGCGATGCCGGGTAGGGCTATGTTTCAGGTTGCTCAGAAAGAGCGATCACAGAGTGTCCAGTTGCATGTGTGGCTGCGTGAAGTCTCCCCTGGGGTGTTCACTTGTACCCAAAGACTTCTTCTCGGGGCACTTTTTGATGAGCGAAAGGGGCTGGTAATGCGTTTACTTTCGTCCTATTTGGAATTCCTCTGCGATGCCGGGTAGGGCTATGTTTCGGGTTGCTCAGAAAGAGCGATCACAGAGGGTCCAGTTGCATGTGTGGCTTCGTGAAGGCTCCCCTGGGGTGTTCACTTGTACCCAAAGACTTTTTCTGGGGGCACTTTTTGATGGGCGAAAGGGGCTGGTAATGCGTTTACTTTCGTCCTATTTGGAATTCCTCTGCAATGCCGGGTAGGGCTATGTTTCGGGTTGCTCAGAAAGAGCGAACACAGAGGGTCCAGTTGCATGTGTGGCTGCGTAAAGGCATCCCTGGGGAGCTCTTTTGTACCCAAAGCCTTCCTCTGAAAGCACTTTTTGATGGGCGAATGGGGCTTGGAACGCTTATTCTTTGGACCAATTTGGACTTCCTCTCCGATGCCAGGTAGGGGTATGTTGAGGGTTGCTCAGAAGGAGAGAACACAGAATGTCCAGTTGCATTTGTGGCTGCGTAAAGACTACCCTGAGGAGATCATTTGTACCCAAAGCCTTCCTCTGGGGGCACTTTTTGATGGGCAAAAGGGGCTTGGAACGCATTTTCTTTGGACCTATTTGGACTTCCTCTCTGATGCTGGGTAGGGCTATATTTCGGGTTGCTCAGAAAGAGTGAACAGAGACGGTCCAGTTGCATGTGGGACTGCGTGAATGCTTTCCTGGGGAGTTCCGTTGTACCCAAAGCCTTCCTTTGAGGGCACTTTTTGATGGGCGAAAGGGCTTGGAATGTGTTTTCTGTGGCCGTATTTGGACTTCCTCTCCGATGAGAGGTAGGGTTATGTTTTGTGTTGCTCAGAAAGAGCGAACACAGAGGATGCAGTTGCATGTGGGACTGCGTGAATGCTCCCCTGGGGAGTTCAGTTTTATCCAAAGCCTAACGTTGAGGGCACTTTTTGATGGGCGAAAGGGGCTTGGAATGCGTTTTCTGGGGCCCCATCTGGACTTCCTCTCCGATGAGAGGTAGGGTTATATTTCAGCTTCCTCAGAAAGAGCGAACACAGAGGGTCCAGCTGCATGTGGGGCTGCAGGAATAATCTTCTGGGGAGTTCGGTTGTACCCAAAGGCTTCCTCTGGGGGCACTTCTTGAAGGGCAAAAGAGGCTTGGAACGCGTTTTCTTTGGACCTTTTTTGAATTCCTCTCCGATGCCGGGTAGGGCTATGTTTCGGGTTGCTGAGAAAGAGCGAACACAGATGGTTCATGTGCATGTGGGGCTGCATGAATGCTCTCCTGGGGAGTTCCGTTGTACCCAAAGCCTTCCCCTAGGGGCACTTTTTGATGGGCAAAAGAGGCTTTGAATGCGTTTTCTGGGGCCGTATTTGGACTTCTTCTTTGATACTGGGTAGGGCTATGTTTCCGGTTGCTCAGAAAGAGCGAATACAGAGGGTCCAGTTGCATATGGGACTGATTGCTCTCCTCGGGAGTTCAGTTGTACCCAAAGCCTTCCTTTGAGGGCACTTTTTGATGGTCGGAAGGGGTTGGAATGTGTTTTCTGGGGCCCTATTTGGAATTCCACTCCGATGCTGGATAGGGCTATGTTTCGAGTTGCTCAGAAAGAGCAAACACAGAGGATCCAGTTTTATGTGTGGCTGCGTGAAGGCTCCCCTGGGGAGTTCAGTTGTATCCAAAGCCTTCCTTTGAGGGCTAGTTTTGATGGGCGAAAGGGGCTTGGAACGCGTTTTCTTTGGACCTTTTTGGAATTCCTCTCCGATGCCGGGTAGGGCTATGTTTCGGCTTGGTCAGAAAGAGCGAACACAGAGGGTCCACTTGCATGTGTGGCTGCGTGAAGGCTCCCCTGGGGAGTTAAGTTGTATCCATAGACTTCCTTTGAGGGCACTTTTTGATGGGCGAAAGGGGCTTGGAATCCTTTTTCTGGGGCCGTATTTGGACTTCCTCTCCAATGAGAGGTAGGGTTATGTTTCGGGTTCCTCAGAAAGAGCGAACACAGAGGGTTCATGTGCATGTGGGGCTGCATGAATGTTCCCCTGGGGAGTTCCGTTGTATCCTAAGCCTTCCTTTGAGGGCACTTTTTGATGTGTGAAAGGGGCTTTGAACGCGTTTTCGTTGGACTATTTTTGAATTCTTCTGCGATGTCGGGTAAAGCTATGTTTCGGGTTGCTCCGAAAGAGCGAACACAGAGGGTTCAGTTGCATGTGGGGAAATGTAAAGGCTCCCCTGGGGAGTTCAGCTGTACCTAATGCCTTCCTTTGAGGGCACTTTTTGATGGGCAAAAGGGGCTTGGAACGCGTTTTCTTTGGATCTTTTTAGAATTCCTCTCCGATGCCGGGTAGGTCTATGTTTCAGGTGGCTCAGAAAGAGCGAACACAGAGGATGCAGTTGCATGTGGGACTGCGTGAATGGTCTCCTGTGGAGTTCAGTTGTACCCAAAGCCTTCCTTTGAGGGCACTTTTTGATGGTCGGAAGGGCTTGGAATGTGTTTGCTGGGGCCCTATTTGGAATTCCAAACCGATGCTGGATAGGGCTATGTTTCGGGTTGCTCAGAAAGAGCGTACACAGACTGTCCAGTTGCATGTGTGGCTGTGTGAAGGCTCCCCTGGGGAGTTCAGTTGTATCCAAAGCTTTTCTCTGGGGGCACTTTTTGATGGGCGAAAGGGGCTTGGAATGCGTTTTCTGGGGCCTTATTTGGACTTCCTCTCCGATGTCAGGTAGGGCTATGTTATGTGTTGCTCAGAAAGAGCGTACACAGAGGGTCCAGTTGCATGTGTGGCTGTGTGAAGGATCCCCTGGGGAGTTGAGTTGTACCGAAAGCCTTCTTTTGGGAACACTTTTTGATGGGTGAAAGGGGCTTGGAACACATTTCTTGGGACATTTTTTGAATTTCTCTCCGATGCCGGGTAGGGCTATGTTTCGGGTTGCTCAGTAAGAGCGAACAGAGAGGGTCCAGTTGCATGTGTGGCTGCGTGAAGGCTCCCCTGGGGTGTTCACTTGTACCCAAAGACTTCTTCTCGGGGCACTTTTTGATGGGCGAAAGGGGCTGGTAATGCGTTTACTTTCGTCCTATTTGGAATTCCTCTGCAATGCCGTGTAGGGCTATGTTTCGGGTTGCTCAGAAATAGCGAAAACAGAGGGTCCAGTTGCATGTGTGGCTGCGTAAAGGCATCCTTGGGGAGCTCTTTTGTACCCAAAGCCTTCCTCTGAAAGCACTTTTTGATGGGCGAATGGGGCTTGGAACGCTTATTCTTTGGACCTATTTGGACTTCCTCTCTGATGCCAGGTAGGGCTATGTTGAGGGTTGCTCAGAAGGAGAGAACACAGAGGGTTCAGTTGCATGTGGGGCTGCATGAATGCTCTCCTGGGGCGTTCCGTTGTACCCAAAGCCTTTCTCTGGGGGCACTTTCTAATGGGTGAAAGGGACTATGAACGCGTTTTCTTTGGACCTTTTTTGAATTCCTCTCCGATACCGGGTAGGGATATGTTTCGGGTTGCTAAAAAAGAGCAAACACAGTGGGTCCAGTTGCATGTGTGGCTGTTTGAAGGCTCCCCTGGGGCTTTCAGTTGTATCCAATGCCTTCCTTTGAGGGCTAGGTTTGATGGGCAAAAGGGGCTTGTAATGCGATTTTTGGGGCCGTATTTGGACTTCCTCTCTGATACCAGGTATGGCTACATTTCGGGTTGCTCAGAGAGAACGAACGCAAAAGGTCCAGGTGCATGTGTGGCTGCGTGAAGGCTCCCCTGGGGAGTTCAGTTGTATCCAAAGCCTTATTTTGAGGGTAAGGTTTGAATGGCGAAAGGGGCTTTTAACAATTTTTCTTTGGACCTGTTTTGAATTCCTGTCCGATGCCAGGTAGGGCTATGTTTCTTCTTGTTCAGAAAGAGCGAACACAGAGGGTTTAGTTGCATGTGTGGCTGCGTGAAAGCTCTCCTGGGGAGTTCAGTTGTCTCCAAAGCAGTCCTCTGGGGGCATTTTTTGATGGGTGAAAGGGGCTTCGAATGCGTTTTCTGGGGCCATATATGGAATTCCTCTCCGATGCTGGGTAGGGCTATGTTTCTTCTTGTTCAGAAAGAGCGAACACAGAGGGTTCATCTGCATGTGGGGCTGCATGAATGCTCTCTTGGGGAGTTTAGTTGTACCCAAGACCTTCCTTTGAGGGTACTTTTTGATGGGCGAAAGTGGGTTTGAACGCGTTTTCTGGGGCCCTATTTGGAATTCCTCTCCGATGATAGGTAGGGCTATGTTTCGGGTTGCTGAGAAAGAGCGAACACAGAGGGTTCAGTTGCATGTGGGGCTGCATGAATGCTCTCCTGGGGAGTTCAGTTGTACCCAAAGCCTTCCTCTGGGGGCACTTTTTGCTGGGCAAAAGGGGCTTGGAATGCGATTTCTTTGGACATGTTTTGAATTCCTCTCCGACGCCGGGTATGGCTATGTTTCGGGTTGGTCAGAAAGAGCGAACTCAGAGGGTTCACTTGCATATGGGGCAACGTAAAGGCTCCCCTGGGGAGTTCAGTTGTACCCAATGCCTTCATATGTGGGCAATTTTTGATGGGCGAAAGGGGCTTTGAACGCGTTTTCTTTGGACATTTTTGAATTCCTCTCCGATGCCGGGTTCGGCTATGTTTCAGGTTGCTCATAAAGAGCGAACACAGAGGGTCAAGCTGCATGTGTGTCTGCATGAATGCTCCCCTGGGTAGTTCAGTTGTACCCAATGCCTTCTTTTGAGAGCACTTTTTGATGGGCGAAAGGGGCTTTGAACGCGTTTTCTTTGGACCTACTTTGAATTCCTCTACGATGCCAGGTAGGGCTTTATTTCAGGTTGCTCAGAGAGAACGAACACAGAGTGTCCATCTGCATGTGTGGCTGCGTGAAGGCTCCCCTGGGGAGTTCAGTTGTACCCAAAGCCTTCGTTTTAGGACACTTTTTGATGGGCGAAAGGGACTTGGAATGGGTTTTCTGGGGCCCTATTTGGACTTCCTCTCCGATGACAATTTGGGCTATGTTTTGGGTTGCTCAGAAAGAGCGAACACAGAGGGTCCAGCTGCATGTGGGGCTGCATGAATGTTCCCCTGTGGAGTTCAGTTGTACCCAAAGCATTCCTTTGGGAGCAATTTTTGATGTGCGAAAGGGGCTTTGAACGCGTTTTCTTTGGACCTGTTTTGAATTCCTCTCCGATTCCGCGTAGGGGTATATTTTAGGTCTCTCAGAAGGAGCTAACACAGAGGGTCCAGCTGCATGTGGGACTGCATGAATGCTCCCCTGGGGAGTTCAGTTGTACCCAAAGCCTTCCTTTGAGGGCACTTTTTGATGGGCGAAAGGGGCTTTGAACGCGTTTTCTTTGGACCTGTTTTGAATTCCTCTCCGACGCCGGGTAGGGCTATGTTTCAGGTTGCTCAGAAAGAGCGAACAGAGAGGGTCCAGTTGCATGTGAGGCTGCGTGATGGCTCCCCTAGGGAGTTCAGTTGTATCCAAAGCCTTCCTTTGTGGGAACTTTTTGATGGGCGGAAGGGGTTGGAATGTGTTTTCTGGGGCCCTATTTGGAATTCCACTCCGATGCTGGATAGGGCTATGTTTCGTGTTGCTCAGAAAGAGCGAACACAGAGGGTCCAGTTGCATGTGGGGCTGCATGAATGCTCCCCTGGGGAGTTCAGTTGTATCCAAAGCCTTCATTTGAGGGCTAGTTTTGCTGGGCAAAAGGGGCTTGGAATGCTATTTCTGGGGCCGTATTTGGACTTCCACTCCTATGCCAGAGAAGGCTGTGTTTCGGGTTACTCAGAAAGAGTGAACACAGAGGGTCCAGTTGCATGTGTGGCTGCGTGTTGGCTCCCCTGTGGAGTTCACTTGTACCCAGAGACTTCTTCTGTGGGCACTTTTTGATGTGCGAAAGAGTCTTCGAACGCATTTTTTTAGACCATTTTTGAATTCCTCTCCCATGCTCTGTATGGCTATGTTTCGGGTTGCTCAGAAAGAGCGAACACAGAGGGTTCAGTTGCATGTGTGGCTTCGTGAAGGCTCCCCTGGGGAATTCAGTTGTATCCAAAGCCTTCCTTTGAGAGCACTTTTTGATGGGCGAAAGGGGCTTGGAACGCGTTTTCTTTGGACATTTTTGAATTCCTCTCCGATGCCGGGTACAGTTATTTTTCGTGTTGGTCAGAAAGAGCGAACACAGAGGGTCCAGTTGCATGTGTGGCTGCGTGAAGGTTCACCAGGGGAGTTCAGTTGTATCCAAAGCCTTCCTTTGAGGGCTAGTTTTGATGGGCGAAAGGGCCTTGGAATGCGTTTTCTTGGGCCCTATTTGGACTTCCTCTCCAGTGCCGAGTAGGGTTATGTTTCAGGTTGCTCAGAAAGAGCGAACACAGAGGGTGCAGTTGCATGTAGGCCTGCATGAAGGCTCCCCTGGGGAGTTCACTTGTACCCAAAGCCTTCCTCTGGGGGCACTTTTTGATGGGCGAAAGGGGCTTGGAACGCGTTTTCTGGGGCCCTTTTTTGAATTCCTCTCCCATGCCGGATAGGGCAATATTTTGTGTTGCTCAGAAAGAGCGAACACAGAGGGTCCAGTTGCATGTGGGTCTGCCTGAAGGATCCCCTGGGGAGTTCACTTGTACCCAAAGCCTTCCTCTGGGGGCACTTTTTGATGGGCGAAAGGGGCTTTGAACACGTTTTTTGGGGCCCTATTTGGAATTCCTCTCCCATGCTGGTTACGGCTATGTTTCAGGTTGCTCAGAAAGAGCGAACACAGAGGGTCCAGTTGCATGTGGGTGTGAGAGAAGGCTCCCCTCGGGAGTACAGTTCTACGCAAAACTTTATCTGGGGGCACGTTTTGATGGGTAAAAGGGGCTTTGAACGCGTCCTCTTTGGACCTTTTTGAATTCCTCTGTGATGCCGGATAAGGCTATGTTTCAGGTTGCTAAGAAAGAGCGAACAGAATGGGTCCAGTTGTATGTGGGTCTGAGTGAAGGCTCCCCTGGGGAGTTCAGTTATACCCAAAGCCTTCCATTGGGGGCACATTTTGATGGGCGAAAGGGGCTTTGAATGCGTTTTCTTTGGTCCTATTTGGAATTCCTCTCTGATGCCAGGTAGGGCTATGTTTCGGGTTGCACAGAAAGAGCGAACACAGAGGGTTCATGTGCATGTGGGGCTGCATGAATGCTCCCCTGGGGAGTTCCGTTGTACCCAAAGCCTTCCTTTGAGGGCACTTTTTGATGGGCGAAAGGGGCTCTGAACGCGTATCTGGGGCCCTATTTTGAATTCCTCTCCGATGCCGGGTAGGGATTTGTGTTGGGTTGCTAAGAAAGAGCGAACAGAGAGGGTTCAGTTGCATGTAGGCCTGCATTAAGGCTCCCCTGGGGAGTTCACTTGTACCCAATGCCTTCCTCTGGGGGCACTTTTTAATGGGCGAACGGGGCTTTTAATGCGTTTTCTTTGGTCTTATTTGGAATTACTCTGCGATGCCGGGTAGGGCTATGTTTCGGGTTGGTCAGAAAGACCGAACACAGAGGGTCCAGTTGCATGTGGGGCTGCGTGAAGGCTCCCCTGGGGAGTTCACTTGTACCCAAAGCCTTCTTCTCTGGGAACTTTTTGATGGGCGAAAGGGGCATTGAACGCGTTTTCTGGGGCCCTTTTTTGAATTCCTCTCCCATGCCGGATAGGGCAATATTTTATGCTGCTCAGAAAGAGCGAACACAGAGGGTCCAGTTGCATGTGGGTCTGAGTGAAGGCTCCCCTGGGGAGTTCAGTTATACCCAAAGCCTTCCATTGGGGGCACTTTTTGATGGTCGAAAGGGGCTTTGAACGCGTTTTCTTTGGACCTTTTTTGAATTCCTCTCCAATGCCGGGTAGAGCTACGTTTCGGGTTGCTCAGAAAGAGCGAGCAGCTAGGGTTCAGTTGCATGTGGGGCTGTGTAAAGGCTCCCCTGGGGAGTTCAGTTGTACCCAAAGCCTTCCTCTGAAAGCACTTTTTGATGGGCGAAAGAGGCTTTGAACACGTTTTCTCGGGCCCTATTTGGAATTCCTCTCCCATGCCTGGTATGGCTATGTTTCAGGTTGCTCAGAAAGAGCGAACACAGAGGGTCCAGTTGCATTTGTGGCTGCGTGAAGGCTCCCCTGGGGAGTTCACTTGTACCCAAAGCCTTCCTCTTGGGGCACTTTTTGATTGGCGAAAGGGGTTTGAACGCGTTTTCCGGGGCCCTTTTTTGAATTCCTCTCCCATGCCGGATAGGGCAATGTTTTGGGTTGCTCAGAAAGAGCGAACACAGAGAGTCTAGCTGCATTTGTGGCTGCGTGAAGACTCCCCTGGGGAGTTCTGTTATACCCAAAGCCTTACTCTGGTGGCACTTTTTGATGGGTGAAAGGGGTTTTGAACCCGTTTTCTAGGGCCCTATTTTGAATTCCTCTCCCATGCTTGGTATGGCTATGTTTCAGGTTGCTCAGAAAGAGCGAACACAGATGATCCAGCTGCATGTGGGACTGCGTGAATGCTCCCCTGGGGAGATCAGTTGTATGCAAGGCCTTCCTTTGAGGGCTCTTTTTGATGGGCGAAAGAGGCTTTGAACCCTTTTTCTGGGGCCCTATTTGAACTTCCACTTCCATGCTGGGTAGGGCTATGTTTCGTGTTGCTCAGAAAGAGCGAACACAGAGGGTCCAGTTGAATGTGTGGCTGCGTGAAGGCTCCCCTGGGGAGTTCACTTGTACCCAAAGCCTTCTTCTGGGGGCACTTTTTGATGGGCGAAAGGGGCTTTTAATGCGTTTACTTTGGTCCTATTTGGAATTCCTCTGCGATGCCGGGTAGGGCTATGTTTCGGGTTGCTCAGAAAGAGCGAACACAGAGGGTCAAGTTGCATGTGTGGCTGCGTGAAGGCTCCCCTGGAGAGTTCACTTGTACCCAAAGCCTTCTTTTGAGGGCACTTTTTGAGGGCGAAATGGGGTTTGAACACGTTTTTGGGGCCCTATTTTAAATTCCTCTCCCATGCCGTGTAGGGCTATGTGTTGGGTTGCTAAGAAAGAGCGAACTCAGAGGGTCTAGCTGCATTTGTGGCTGCGTGAAGGCTCCCCTGGGGATTTCACTTTTACATAAAGCCTTTCTCTGGGGGCACTTTTTGATGGGTGAAAGGGGCTTTGAACGCGTTTATAGGGCCCTATTTTGAATTCCTCTCCCATGCTTGGTATGGCTATGTTTCAGGTTGCTCAGAAAGAGCGAACACAGAGGGTTCAGTTGCAAGTGTGGCTGCGTAAAGGCCCCCCTGGGGAGTTCAGTTATACCCAAAGCCTTCCATTGGGGGCACATTTTGATGGGCGAAAGGGGCTTTGAATGCGTTTTCTTTGGTCCTATTCGGAATTCCTCTCTGATGCCGGGTAGGGCTATGTTTCCGGTTGCTCAGAAAGAGCGAACACAGACGGTTCATGTGCATGTGGGGCTGCATGAATGCTCCCCTGGGATGTTCAGTTCTACCCAAAGCCTTTTTTTGAGGGAAAATTTTGATTGGCGAAAGGGTCTGGCAATGTGTCTTCTGGGGCTATATTTGGAATTCCTCTCCCATGCTGGTTACGGCTATGTTTCGGGTTGCTCAGAAAGAGCGAAAACAGAGGGTCCAGTTGCATGTGGGGCTGTGTGAAGGCTCCCCAGGGGAGTTCATGTGTACTCAAAACCTTCCTTTGAGGACAAGTTTTGATGGTCGAAAGGGGCTTTGAACGCGTTTTCTGGGGCCCTTATTTGAATACCTCTCTCATGTCGGATAGGGCTATGTTTCGGGTTGCTCAGAAAGAGCGACCACAGAGGATCCAGTTGCATGCGTGGCTGCGTGAAGGCTCCCCTGGGGAGTTCACTTGTACCCAAAGCCTTCTTGTGTGGGCACTTTTTCATGGGCTAAAGAAGTTGGTAATGTTTACTTGGAGCCTATTTGCAATTCCTCTGCGATGCCGGGTAGGGCTATGTTTCGGGTTGCTCAGAAAGAGCGAACACAGAGGATCCAGTTGCATGTGTGGCTGCGGGAAGGCTCCCCTGGGGAGTTCACTTGTAACCAAAGCCTTCCTCTGGGGGCACTTTTTGATGGGCGAAAGGGGCTGGCAATGCGTTTTCTTTGGTCTTATTTGGCATTCCTCTTTGATGCCGCGTAGGGCTATGTTTCGGGTTGCTCAGAAAGAGCTAACACAGAGGATCCAGCTGCATGTGCGACTGCGTGAATGCTCTCCTGGGGAGATCAGTTGTATGCAATGCCTTCCTTTGAGGGTACGTTTTGATGGGCGAAACGGTCTCTGAACGCGTTTTCTGGGGCCCTATTTTTAATTCCTCTCCCATGCCGGGTAGGGCTATGTTTCAGGTTGGTCAGAAAGAGCGAACACAGAGGGTCCAGTTGCATGTGGGGCTGCGTGAAGGCTCCCCAGGGGAGTTCAGTTGTATCCAAAGCCTTGATTTGAGGTCAAGTTTTGATGGGCGAAAGGGGCTTGGAATGCGTTTTTTGGGGCCCTAATTGTACTTCCTCTCCAATGCCGGATATGTTTGTTTCAGGTTGGACAGAAAGAGCGAACACAGAGGGTTCAGTTACATGTAGGCCTGCATGAAGGCTCCCCTGGGGAGTTCACTTGTACCCAAAGCCTTCCTCTGGGGGCACTTTTTGATGGGTGAAAGCGGCTGGCAGTGCGTTTTCTTTGGTCTTATTTGGAATTCCTCTGTGATGCTGGGTAGGGCTATGTTTCGGGTTGCTCAGAAAGAGCAAACACAGAGGGTCCAGTTGCATGTGTAGCTGCGTGAAGGCTCCCCTGGGGAGTTCGGTTGTATCCAAAGTCTACCTCTGATAGCACTTTTTGATGGGCGAAAGGGGCTTTGAACGCGTTTTCTGGGGCCTTATTTGGAATTCATCTCCCATGCTGGGTACCGCTATGTTTCGGGTTGTTCAGAAAGAGGGAACACAGAGGGTCCATTTGCATGTTGGGCTGCATGAATGCTCTCCTGGGGAGTTCAGTTGTACCCAAAGTCTTCCTCTGGGGTACTTTTTGATGGACGAAAGGGGCTTTGAACGCGTTTTCTGAGACCCTATTTGGAATTCCTCTCTGATGCTCTGTAGGGCTATGTTTCAATTTGCTCAGAAAGAGCGCACTAAGAGGGTCCAGTTGTATTTGGGGCTGCGTGAAGGCTCCCCTGGGGAGTTCAGTTGTACCCAAAGCCTTCCTCTGAAAGCACATTTGATGGGAGATATGGTCTTTGAACGCGTTTTCTGGGGCCCTATTTGGAATTCCTCTCCCATGCTGGGTACCGATATGTTTCAGGTTGCTCAGAAAGAGCGAGCACAGAGGCTCCAGTTGCATGTGGGCCTGCGTGAAGGCTCCCCTGGGGAGTTCACTTGTACCCAAAGCCTTCCTCTGGGGGCACTTTTTGATGGGTGAAAGGGGCTGGCAATGCGTTTTCTTTGGTCTTATTTGGCATTCCTCTTTGATGCCAGGTAGGGCTATGTTTCGGGTTGCTCAGAAAGAGCGAACACAGAGGGTCCAGTTGCATGTGGGGCAGCGTAACTGCTCCTCTGGGGAATTCAGTTGTACCCTAAACCTTCCTTTGAGGGCAAGTTTTGATGCGCGAACGGGGCTTTGAACACGTTTTCGAGGTCCTATTTTGAATTCCTCTCCTATGCTGGGTACGGGTATGTTTCAGGTTGCTCAGAAAGGGCGAACACAGAGGGTCCAGCTGCATGTGGGTCTAACTGAAGGCTCCCCTGGGAAGTTCAGTTGTACGCAAACCTTCCTCTGCGGGCACTTTTTGATGGGCGAAAGGGGCTGGCAATGCGTTTTCTTTGGTCCTATTTGGAATTCCTCTGCGATGCCGGGTAGGGCTATGTTTCAGGTTGCTCAGATAGAGCGAACACAGAGGGTTGATGAGCATGTGGGGCTGCATGAATGCCCCCCTGGGGAGTTCAGTTGTACCCAAAACCTTCCTTTGAGGGCAACTTTTGATGGGCGAAAAGGGCTTTGAACACGTTTTCTGGGGCACTTTTTTGAATTCCTCTCCCATGCACGATACTGCAATGTTTAGGGTTGCTCAGATATAGCGAACACAGAGGGTCCAGTTGCATGTGGGTATGCGTGAAGGCTCCCCTTCGGGTGTTCACTTGTAACCAAAGCCTTCCTTTGAGGGCACTTTTTGATGGGCGAAAGGGGATTTGAACGCGTTTTCTGGGGCCCTATTTTTAATTCCTCTCCCATGCTTGGTACGGCTATGTTTCAGGTTGCTCAGAAAGAGCTAACACAGAGGATCCAGCTGCATGTGTGGCTGCGTGAAGGCTCCCCTGGGGAGTTCAGTTGTAACCAAAGGCTTCCTTTCAGGGCAATTTTTGATGGGTGAAAGGGGCGCTGTACGTGCTTTCTGGGGTCATATTTATATTCCTCTCAGATTCCGGTTAGGGATGGATTTAGGGTTCTTCAGAAAGAGCGAACACAGAGAGTCCAGTTGCATGTGGGGCTGCGTGAAGGCTCCCCTGGGGAGTTCAGTTGTACCCAAAGGCTTCCTTTGGGGGAATTTTTTGATGGGTGAAAGGGGCTTTGTACGTGGTTTCTGGGGTCCTATTTTCAATTCCTCTCAGATTCCTGGTAGCGAGATATTTAGGTTTTTTAAGAAAGAGTGAACACAGAGAGTCCAGTTGCATGTGGGGCTGCGTAAAGGCCCCCCGGGGGAGTTCAGTTGTACCCAAAGGCTTCCTTTGGGGGCAATTTTTGATGGGTGAAAGGGGCTCTGTACGTGATTTCTGGGGTCATATTTTCCAGTACCCTCAGTTTCCGGATAGGGATCTGTTAAGGTTGTTCAGAAAGAGCGAACACAGAGAGTCAAGTTGCTTGTGGGGCTGAGTAAAGGCACCCCTGGGGAGTTCAGTTGTACCGAAAGGCTTCCTTTGGGGGCAATTTTTGATGGGCGAAAGGGGCTCTGTACGCCGTTTCTGGGGTCCTATTTTAAATTCCTTTCAGATTTCGGGAACGGATGTATTTAGGGTTGTTCGGAAAGAGCGAACACAGAGAGTCCCGTTGCATGTGGGGCTGCGTAAAGGCTCCCCTGGGGACTTCAGTTGTACCCAAAGGCTTCCTTTGGTGGCAATTTTTGATGGGTGAAAGGGGCTCTGTACGTGATTTCTGGGGTCATATTTTCAAGTACCCTCTGTTTCCGGTTAGGGATGTATTAAGGTTTTTCTGAAAGAGCAAACACAGAGAGTCAAGTTGCATTTTGGGCTACTTGAAGGCTCCCCTGGGGAGTTCAGTTGTACCCAAAGGCTTCCTTTGGGGGCAATTTTTGATGGGTTAAAGGGCCGCTGTACGTGATTTCTGGGGTCATATTTATATTCCTCTCAGATTCCGGTTAGGGATGTATTTACTGTTGTTCAGAAAGAGCGAACACAGAGAGTCCAGTTGCATGTGGGGCTGCGTGATGGCTCCCCGGGGGAGTTCAGTTTTACCCATAGGCTTCCTTTGGGGGCAATTTTTAATGGGTGAAAGGGGCGCTGTACTTGATTTCGGAGGTCATATTTTCAATTACTCTCAGATTCTGGGTAGGGATGTATTTAGGTTTGTTCAGAAAGAGCGAACACAGAGAGTCCAGTTGCATGTGGGGCTGCGTGAAGGCTCCCCTGGGGAGTTCAGTTGTACCCAAAGGCTTCCTTTGGGGGCAATTTTTGATGGGCGAAAGGGGCTCTCTACGCCGTTTCTGGGGTCCTATTTTAAATTCCTCTCAGATTCCGGATAGGGATATATTTAGGGTTGTTCAGAAAGAGCGAACACAGAGAGTCCAGTTGAATTTTGGGCTGCGTATAGGCTCCCCTGGGGAGTTCAGTTGTACCCAAAGGATTCCTTTGGGGGCAATTTTTGATGGGTGAAAGGGGCACTGTACCTGATTTCTGGGGTCCTCTTTTCAATTCCTCTCAGATTCCGGTTAGGGATGTATTAAGGTTGTTCAGAAAGAGCGAACACAGAGAGTCCAGTTGCATTTTGGGCTGCGTGAAGGCTCCCCTGGGGAGTTCAGTTGTACTGAAAGGCTTCCTTTGGGGGCAATTTTTGATGGGCGAGAGGGCGTCTGTACGCAGTTTCTTGAGTCCTATTTTAAATTACTCTCACATTCCGGGTAGGGATATATTTCGGGTTGTTCAGAAAGAGCGAAAACAGATAATCCAGTTGTATTTTGGGCTGCATAAAGGCTCCCCTGGGGAGTTCAGTTTTACCCATAGGCTTCCTTTGGGGGCAATTTTTGATGGGCGAAAGGGGCTCTGTATGCCGTTTCTGGGGTCCTATTTTCAATTCCTCTCAGATTCCGGGAACGGATGTATTTAGGGTTGTTCAGAAAGAGCAAACACAGAGAGTCCCATTGCATGTGGGGCTGCGTAAAGGCACCCCTGGGGAGTTCAGTTGTACCCAAAGGCTTCCTTTCAGGGCAATTTTTGATGGGTGAAAGGGGCGCTGTACGTGATTTCTGGGGTCATATTTATATTCCTCTCAGATTCCGGTTAGGGATGGATTTAGGGTTGTTCAGAAAGAGCGAACACAGAGAGTCCAGTTGCATTTTGGGCTGCATGAAGGCTTCCCTGGGGAGTTCAGTTGTACCCAAAGGCTTCCTTTGGGGGAAGTTTTTGATGGGCCAAAGGGGCTTTGTACGTGGTTTCTGGGGTCCTATTTTCAATTCCTCTCAGATTCCTGGTAGGGAGATATTTAGGGTTTTTAAGAAAGAGTGAACACAGAGAGTCCAGTTGCATTTTGGGCTGCGTAAAGGCTCCCCTGGGGAGTTCAGTTGTACCCAAAGGCTTCCTTTGGGGGTAATTTTTGATGGGTGAAAGGGGCACTGTACATGATTTCTGGGGTCGTATTTTCAATTCCTCTCAGATTCCGGTTAGGGATGTATTAAGGTTGTTCAGAAAGAGCGAACACAGAGAGTCCAGTTGCATTTTGGGCTGCGTGAAGGCTCCCCTGGGGAGTTCAGTTGTACCAAAAGGCTTCCTTTGGGGGCAATTTTTGATGGGCGAAAGGGCGTCTGTACGCAGTTTCTTGGGTCCTATTTTAAATTACTCTCACATTCCGGGTAGGGATATATTTCGGGTTGTTTAGAAAGAGCGAACACAGATAATCCAGTTGTATTTTGGGCTGCATAGAGGCTCCCCTGGGGAGTTCAGTTGTACCCAAAGGCTTCCTTTGGGGGCAATTTTTGATGGGCGAAAGGGGCTCTGTATGCCGTTTCTGGGGTCCTATTTTCAATTCCTCTCAGATTCCGGGAACGGATGTATTTAGGGTTGTTCAGAAAGAGCAAACACAGAAAGTCCCATTGCATGTGGGGCTGCGTAAAGGCTCCCCTGGGGAGTTCAGTTGTACCCAAAGGCTTCCTTTCAGGGCAATTTTTGATGGGTGAAAGGGGCTCTGTACGCCGTTTCTGGGGTCCTATTTATATTCCTCTCAGATTCCGGTTAGGGATGGATTTAGGGTTGTTCAGAAAGAGCGAACACAGAGAGTCCAGTTGCATTTTGGGCTGCGTGAAGGCTTCCCTGGGGAGTTCAGTTGTACGCAAAGCCTTCCTCTGCGGGCACTTTTTGATGGGCGAAAGGGGCTTTGTACGTGGTTTCTGGGGTCCTATTTTCAATTCCTCTCAGATTCCTGGTAGGGAGATATTTAGGGTTTTTAAGAAAGAGTGAACACAGAGAGTCCAGTTGCATGTGGGGCTGCGTGAAGGCTCCCCTGGGGAGTTCAGTTGTACCCAAAGGCTTCCTTTGGGGGCAATTTTTGATGGGCGAAAAGGGCTTTGTACGCGATTTCTGGGGTCCTATTTACAATTCCTCTCAGATTCTGGGTAGGGATGTATTTAGGGTTGTTCGGAAAGAGCGAACACAGAGACTCAAGTTGCTTGTGGGGCTGCGTAGAGGCTCCCCTGGGGAGGTCAGTTGTTCCCAAAGGCTTCCTTTGGGGGCAATTTTTGATGGGCGAAAAGGGCTTTGTACGCGATTTCTGGGGTCCTATTTACATTTCCTCACAGATTCTGGGTAGGGATGTATTTAGGGTTGTTCAGAAAGAGCGAACACAGAGAGTCCAGTTGCATGTGGGGCTGCGTAGAGGCTCCCCTGGGGAGTTCAGTTGTACCCAAAGGCTTCCTTTGGGGGCAATTTTTGATGGGCGAAAGGGGCTTTGTACGCGATTTCTGGGGCCCTATTTTCAATTCCTCTCAGATTCTGGGTAGGGATGTATTTAGAGTTGTTCAGAAAGAGCGAACACAGAGAGTCAAGTTGCTTGTGGGGCTGCGTAAAGGCACCCCTGGGGAGTTCAGTTGTACCGAAAGGCTTCCTTTGGGGGCAATTTTTGATGGGCGAAAGGGGCTCTGTACGTGATTTCTGGGGTCCTATTTACAATTCCTCTCAGATTCTGGGTAGGGATGTATTTAGGGTTGTTCAGAAAGAGCGAACACAGAGAGTCCAGTTGCATGTGGGGCTGCGTAAAGGCTCCCCTGGGGATTTCAGCTGTACCCAAAGGCTTCCTTTGGGGGAAGTTTTTGAGGGGCCAAAGGGGCTTTGTACGTGGTTTCTGGGGTCCTATTTTCAATTCCTCTCAGATCCCTGGTAGGGAGATATTTAGGGTTTTTAAGAAAGAGTGAACACAGAGAGTCCAGTTGCATGTGGGGCTGCGTAGAGGCTCCCCTGGGGAGTTCAGTTGTACCCAAAGGCTTCCTTTGGGGGCAATTTTTGATGGGTGAAAGGGGCTTTGTACGCGATTTCTGGGGCCCTATTTTCAATTCCTCTCACATTCTGGGTAGGGATGTATTTAGAGTTGTTCAGAAAGAGCGAACACAGAGAGTCAAGTTGCTTGTGGGGCTGCATAAAGGCACCCCTGGGGAGTTCAGTTGTACCGAAAGGCTTCACTTGGGGGCAATTTTTGATGGGCGAAAGGGGCTCTGTACGCCGTTTCTGGGGTCCTATTTTCAATTCCTCTCAGATTCCGGGAAGGGATGTATTTATGGTTGTTCAGAAAGAGCGAACACAGAGGGTCCAGTTGCATGTGGGGCTGCGTGAAGGCTCCCCTGGAGAGTTCAGTTGTACCCAAAGGCTTCCTTTGGGGGCAATTTTTGATGGGCGAAAGGGCGTCTCTACGCAATTTCTGGGGTCCTATTTTAAATTACTCTCACATTCCGGGTAGGGATATATTTAGGGTTGTTCAGAAAGAGCGAACACAGATAGTCCAGTTGAATTTTGGGCTGCGTATAGGCTCCCATGGGGAGTTCAGTTGTACCCAAAGGCTTCCTTTGGGGGTAATTTTTGATGGGTGAAAGGGGCACTGTATGTGATTTCTGGGGTCCTATTTTCAATCCCTCACAGATTCCGGTTAGGGATGTATTAAGGTTGTTCAGAAAGAGCGAACACAGAGAGTCCAGTTGCATGTGGGGCTGCGTAAAGGCTCCCCTGGGGATTTCAGCTGTACCCAAAGGCTTCCTTTGGGGGAAGTTTTTGAGGGGCCAAAGGGGCTTTGTACGTGGTTTCTGGGGTCCTATTTTCAATTCCTCTCAGATTCCTGGTAGGGAGATATTTAGGGTTTTTAAGAAAGAGTGAACACAGAGAGTCCAGTTGCATGTGGGGCTGCATAGAGGCTCCCCTGGGGAGTTCAGTTGTACCCAAAGGCTTCCTTTGGGGGCAATTTTTGATGGGTGAAAGGGGCTTTGTACGCGATTTCTGGGGCCCTATTTTCAATTCCTCTCAGATTCTGGGTAGGGATGTATTTAGAGTTGTTCAGAAAGAGCGAACACAGAGAGTCCAGTTGCATGTGGGGCTGCGTAGAGGCTCCCCTAGGGAGTTCAGTTGTACCAAAAGGCTTCCTTTGGGGGCAATTTTTGATGGGTGAAAGGGGCTTTGTACGCGATTTCTGGGGCCCTATTTTCAATTCCTCTCAGATTCTGGGTAGGGATGTATTTAGAGTTGTTCAGAAAGAGCGAACACAGAGAGTCCAGTTGCATGTGGGGCTGCGTAAAGGCTCCCCTGGGGAGTTCAGTTGTACCCAAAGGCTTCCTTTGGGGGCAATTTTTGATGGGTGAAAGGGGAACTGTATGTGATTTCTGGGGTCCTATTTTCAATTCCTCTCAGATTCCGGTTAGGGATGTATTAAGGTTGTTCAGAAAGAGCGAACACAGAGAGTCCAGTTGCATGTGGGGCTGCGTGAAGGCTCCCCTGGGGAGTTCTGTTGTACCCAAAGGCTTCCATTGGGGGTAATTTTTGATGGGCGAAAGGGGCTCTGTACGTGATTTCTGGGGTCATATTTTCAAGTACCCTCTGTTTCCGGTTAGGGATGTATTAAGGTTGTTCAGAAAGAGCGAACACAGAGAGTCAAGTTGCTTGTGGGGCTGCGTAAAGGCAATCCTGGGGAGTTCAGTTTTGCCCAAAGGCTTCCTTTGGGGGTAATTTTTGATGGGCGAAAGGGCGTCTGTACGCAGTATCTTGGGTCCTATTTTAAATTACTCTCACATTCCGGGTAGGTAGATATTTAGGGTTTTTAAGAAAGAGTGAACACAGAGAGTCCAGTTGCATTTTGGGCTGCAGAAAGGCTCCCCTGGGGAGTTCTGTTGTACCCAAAGGCTTTCTTTGGGGGCAATTTTTGATGGGCGAAAGAGGCTCTGTACGCCGTTTCTGGGGTACTATTTTAAATTCCTCTCAGATTCCGGGAACGGATATATTTAGGGTTGTTCGGAAAGAGCGAACACAGAGAGTCAAGTTGCTTGTGGGGCTGCGTAGAGGCTCCCCTGGGGAGGTCAGTTGTACCCAAAGGCTTCCTTTGGGGGCAATTTTTGATGGGCGAAAAGGGCTTTGTACGCGATTTCTGGGGTCCTATTTACAATTCCTCTCAGATTCTGGGTAGGGATGTATTTAGGGTTGTTCGGAAAGAGCGAACACAGAGACTCAAGTTGCTTGTGGGGCTGCGTAGAGGCTCCCCTGGGGAGGTCAGTTGTTCCCAAAGGCTTCCTTTGGGGGCAATTTTTGATGGGCGAAAAGGGCTTTGTACGCGATTTCTGGGGTCCTATTTACAATTCCTCACAGATTCTGGGTAGGGATGTATTTAGGGTTGTTCAGAAAGAGCGAACACAGAGAGTCCAGTTGCATGTGGGGCTGCGTAGAGGCTCCCCTGGGGAGTTCAGTTGTACCCAAAGGCTTCCTTTGGGGGCAATTTTTGATGGGCGAAAGGGGCTTTGTACGCGATTTCTGGGGCCCTATTTTCAATTCCTCTCAGATTCTGGGTAGGGATGTATTTAGAGTTGTTCAGAAAGAGCGAACACAGAGAGTCAAGTTGCTTGTGGGGCTGCGTAAAGGCACCCCTGGGGAGTTCAGTTGTACCGAAAGGCTTCCTTTGGGGGCAATTTTTGATGGGCGAAAGGGGCTCTGTACGTGATTTCTGGGGTCCTATTTACAATTCCTCTCAGATTCTGGGTAGGGATGTATTTAGGGTTGTTCAGAAAGAGCGAACACAGAGAGTCCAGTTGCATGTGGGGCTGCGTAAAGGCTCCCCTGGGGATTTCAGCTGTACCCAAAGGCTTCCTTTGGGGGAAGTTTTTGAGGGGCCAAAGGGGCTTTGTACGTGGTTTCTGGGGTCCTATTTTCAATTCCTCTCAGATCCCTGGTAGGGAGATATTTAGGGTTTTTAAGAAAGAGTGAACACAGAGAGTCCAGTTGCATGTGGGGCTGCGTAGAGGCTCCCCTGGGGAGTTCAGTTGTACCCAAAGGCTTCCTTTGGGGGCAATTTTTGATGGGTGAAAGGGGCTCTGTACGCCGTTTCTGGGGTCCTATTTTAAATTCCTCTCAGATTCCGGGAACGGATGTATTTAGGGTTGTTCGGAAAGAGCGAACACAGAGAGTCCCGTTGCATGTGGGGCTGTGTAGAGCCTCCCCTGGGGAGTTCAGTTGTACCCAAAGGCTACCTTTGGGGGCAATTTTTGATGGGCGAAAGGGGCTCTGTACGCCGTTTCTGGGGTCCTATTTTAAATTCCTCTCAGATTCCGGGAACAGATGTATTTAGGGTTGTTCAGAAAGAGCGAACACAGATAGTCCAGTTGAATTTTGGGCTGCGTATAGGCTCCCATGGGGAGTTCAGTTGTACCCAAAGGCTTCCTTTGGGGGCAATATTTGATGGGCGAAAGAGGCTCTGTATGCCGTTTCTGGGGTCCTATTTTCAATTCCTCTCAGATTCCGGGAAGGGATGTATTTATGGTTGTTCAGAAAGAGCGATCACAGAGAGTCCTGTTGCATGTGGGGCTGCGTGAAGGCTCCCCTGGGGAGTTCAGTTGTACCCAAAGGCTTCCTTTGGGGGCAATTTTTGATGGGTGAAAGGGGCTTTGTACGCGATTTCTGGGGTCCTATTTACAATTCCTCTCATATTTTGGGTAGGGATGTATTTAGGGTTGTTAAGAAAGGGCGAACAGAGAGAGTCCCGTTGCATGTGGGGCTGCGTAAAGGCTCCCCTGGGGAGTTCACTTGTACTCAAAGCCTTCCTCTGCGGGCACTTTTTGATGGGCGAAAGGGGCTGGCAATGCGTTTTCTTTGGTCCTATTTGAAATTCCTCTGCGATGCCGGGTAGGGCTATGTTTCCGGTTGCTCAGAAAGAGCGAACACAGAGGTTTCATGTGCATGTGGGGCTGCATGAATGCCCCCCTGGGGAGTTCAGTTGTACCCAAAACCTTCCTTTGAGGGCAACTTTTGATGGGCGAAAGGGGCTTTGAACACGTTTTCTGGGGCACTTTTTTGAATTCCTCTCCCATGTACGATACTGCAATGTTTAGGGTTGCTCAGATATAGCGAACACAGAGGGTCCAGTTGCATGTGGGTCTGCGTGAAGGCTCCCCTTGGGGGGTTCACTTGTACCCAAAGCCTTCCTTTGAGGGCACTTTTTGATGGGGGAAAGGGGCTTTGAACGCGTTTTCTGGGGCCCTATTTTTAATTCCTCTCCCATGCTTGGTACGGCTATGTTTCAGGTTGCTCCGAAAGAGCAAACACAAAGGGTCCAGTTGCATGTGTGGCTGCGTGAAGGCTCCCCTGGGGAGTTCAGTTGTATCCAAAGCAATCCTTTGAGGTCAAGTTTTGATAGGCGAAAGGGGCTTGGAATGCGTTTTCTAGGACCCTAATTGAACTTCCTCTCCGATGCCGGGTAGGGTTATGTTTCAGGTTGCTCAGAAAGAGCAAACACAGAGGGTCCAGTTGCATGTGTGGCTGCGTGAAGGCTCCCCAGGGGAGTTCAGTTGTATCCAAAGCCTTCCTTTGAGGTCAAGTTTTGATGGGGGAAAGGGGCTCTGTATGCCGTTTCTGGTGCCCTATTTGGAATTCCTCTCCCATGCTGGGTACCTCTATGTTTCGGGTTGTTCAGAAAGAGGGAACACAGAGAGTCCAGTTGCATGTGGGGCTGCATGAATGCTCTCCTGGGGAGTTCAGTTGTACCCAAAGGCTTCCTTTGGGGGCAATTTTTGATGGGTGAAAGGGGCTCTGTACGTGATTTCTGGGGTCATATTTTCAAGTACCCTCTGTTTCCGGTTAGGGATGTATTAAGGTTTTTCAGAAAGAGCGAACACAGAGAGTCCAGTTGCATGTGGGGCTGCGTGAAGGCTCCCCTGGGGAGTTCAGTTTTACCCATAGGCTTCCTTTCGGGGCAATTTTTGATGGGTGAAAGGTGCGCTGTACTTGATTTCGTGGGTCATATTTTCAATTACTCAGATTCCAGTTAGGTATGTATTAATGTGTTGTTCAGAAAGAGCGAACACAGAGGGTCCAGTTGCATTTTGGGCTGCGTGAAGGCTCCCCTGGGGATTTCAGTTGTACCCAAAGGCTTCCTTTGGGGGCAATTTTTTCATGGTTGAAAGGGGCTTTGTACGCGATTTCTGGGGTCCTATTTACAATTCCTCTCATATTCTGGGTAGGGATGTATTTAGGGTTGTTCAGAAAGAGCAAACACAGAGAGTCAAGTTGCTTGAGGGGCTGCCTGAATGCTCCCCTGCGGAGTTCAGTTATAACCAAAGGCTTCCTTTGGGGGCCATTTTTGATGGGTGAAAGGGGCTTTGTACGCGATTTCTGGGGTCATATTTTCAAGTACCCTCTGTTTCCGGTTAGGGATGTATTAAGGTTGTTCAGAAAGAGCGAACACAGAGAGTCAAGTTGCTTGTGGGGCTTCGTAAAGGCAATCCTGGGGAGTTCAGTTGTACCCAAAGGCTTCCTTTGGGGGCAATTTTTGATGGGCGAAAGGGCGTCTGTACGCAGTTTCTGGGGTCCTGTTTTAAATTACTCTCACATTCCAGGTAGGGATATATTTCGGGTTGTTCCAAAAGAGCGAACACAGATAATCCAGTTGTATTTTGGGCTGCATAAAGGCTCCCATGGGGAGTTCAGTTGTACCCAAAGGCTTCCTTTCAGGGCAATTTTTGATGGGTGAAAGGGGCGCTGTACGTGATTTCTGGGGTCATATTTATATTCCTCTCAGATTCCGGTTAGGGATGGATTTAGGGTTGTTCAGAAAGAGCGAACACAGAGAGTCCAGTTGCATGTGGGGCTGCGTGAAGGCTCCCCTGGGGAGTTCAGTTGTACCCAAAGGCTTCCTTTGGGGGAAGTTTTTGAGGGGCCAAAGGGGCTTTGTAACTGGTTTCTGGTGTCCTATTTTCAATTCCTCTCAGATTCCTGGTAGGGAGATATTAAGGGTTTTTAAGAAAGAGTGAACACAGAGAGTCCCGTTGCATTTTGGGCTGCGTAAAGGCTCCCCTGGGGAGTTCAGTTGTACCCAAAGGCTTCCTTTGGGGGCAATTTTTGATGGGTGAAAAGGGCTTTGTACGCGATTTCTGGGGCCCTATTTTCAATTCCTCTCAGATTCTGGGTAGGGATGTATTTAGGGTTGTTCAGAAAGAGCGATCACAGAGAGTCCAGTTGCATGTGGGGCTGCGTAAAGGCTCCCCTGGGGAGTTCAGTTGTACCCAAAGGCTTCCTTTGGGGGCAATTTTTGATGGGTGAAAGGGGCTCTGTACGTGATTTCTGGGGTCATATTTTCAAGTACCCTCTGTTTCCGGTTAGGGATGTATTAAGGTTGTTCAGAATGAGCGAACACAGAGAGTGAAGATGCTTGAGGGGCTGCGTGAAGGCTCCCCTGGGGAGTTCAGTTATAACCAAAGGCTTCCTTTGGGGGCAATTTTTGATGGGTGAAAGGGGCGCTGTACGTTATTTCTGGGGTCCTATTTATATTCCTCTCAGATTCCGGTTAGGGATGGGTTTAGGGTTGTTCAGAAAGGGCGAACACAGAGAGTCCAGTTGCATTTTGGGCTGCGTGAAGGCTCCCCTGGGGAGTTCAGTTGTACCCAAAGGCTTCCTTTGGGGGCAATTTTTGATGGGTGAAAGGGGCTCTGTACGGCGTTTCTGGGGTCCTATTTTAAATTCCTCTCAGATTCCGGGAACGGATGTATTTAGGGTTGTTCGGAAAGAGCGAACACAGAGAGTCCCGTTGCATGTGGGGCTGTGTAGAGCCTCCCCTGGGGAGTTCAGTTGTACCCAAAGGCTACCTTTGGGGGCAATTTTTGATGGGCGAAAGGGGCTCTGTACGCCGTTTCTGGGGTCCTATTTTAAATTCCTCTCAGATTCCGGGAACAGATGTATTTAGGGTTGTTCAGAAAGAGCGATCACAGAGAGTCCAGTTGCATGTGGGGCTGCGTAAAGGCTCCCCTGGGGAGTTCAGTTGTACCCAAAGGCTTCCTTTGGGGGCAATTTTTGATGGGTGAAAGGGGCTCTGTACGTGATTTCTGGGGTCATATTTTCAAGTACCCTCTGTTTCCGGTTAGGGATGTATTAAGGTTGTTCAGAAATAGTGAACACAGAGAGTGAAGTTGCTTGAGGGGCTGCGTGAAGGCTCCCCTGGGGAGTTCAGTTATAACCAAAGGCTTCCTTTGGGGGCAATTTTTGATGGGTGAAAGGGGCGCTGTACGTTATTTCTGGGGTCCTATTTATATTCCTCTCAGATTCCGGTTAGGGATGGATTTAGGGTTGTTCAGAAAGAGCGAACACAGAGAGTCCAGTTGCATTTTGGGCTGCGTGAAGGCTCCCCTGGGGAGTTCAGTTGTACCCAAAGGCTTCCTTTGGGGGCAATTTTTGATGGGTGAAAGGGGCTTTGTACGCGATTTCTGGGGCCCTATTTTCAATTCCTCTCACATTCTGGGTAGGGATGTATTTAGGGTTGTTCAGAAAGAGCGAACACAGAGAGTCCAGTTGCATGTGGGGCTGCGTAAAGGCTCCCCGGGGGAGTTCAGTTGTACCCAAAGGCTTCCTTTGGGGGCAATTTTTGATGGGTGAAAGGGGCTCTGTACGTGATTTCTGGGGTCATATTTTCAAGTACCCTCTGTTTCCGGTTAGGGATGTATTAAGGTTGTTCAGAAAGGGCGAACACAGAGAGTCAAGTTGCTTGTGGGGCTGTGTAAAGGCAATCCTGGGGAGTTCAGTTGTACCCAAAGGCTTCCTTTGGGGGCAATTTTTGATGGGTGAAAGGGGCTCTGTACGTGATTTCTGGGGTCATATTTTCAAGTACCCTCTGTTTCCGGTTAGGGATGTATTAAGGTTTTTCTGAAAGAGCAAACACAGAGAGTCAAGTTGCTTGAGGGGCTGCGTGAAGGCTCCCCTGGGGAGTTCAGTTATAACCAAAGGCTTCCTTTGGGGGCAATTTTTGATGGGTGAAAGGGGCGCTGTACGTGATTTCTGGGGTCCTATTTTCAATTCCTCTCAGATTCCGGGAAGGGATGTATTTATGGTTGTTCAGAAAGAGCGAACACAGAGGGTCCAGTTGCATGTGGGGCTGCGTGAAGGCTCCCCTGGGGAGTTCAGTTGTACCCAAAGGCTTCCTTTGGGGGCAATTTTTGGTGGGCGAAAGAGCTTCTCTACGCAGTTTCTGGGGTCCTATTTTAAATTACTCTCACATTTTGGGTAGGGATATATTTAGGGTTGTTCAGAAGGAGCGAACACATATAGTCCAGTTGAATTTTGGGCTGAGTATAGGCACCCCTGGGGAGTTCAGTTGTACCCAAAGGCTTCCTTTGGGGGCAATTTTTGATGGGTGAAAGGGGCACTGTATGTGTTTTCTGGGGTCCTATTTTCAATTCCTCTCAGATTCCGGGAACAGATGTATTTAGGGTTGTTCGGAAAGAGCGAACACAGAGAGTCCCGTTGCATGTGGGGCTGCGTAGAGGGTCCCCTGGGGAGTTCAGTTGTACCCAAAGGCTACCTTTGGGGGCAATTTTTGATGGGTGAAAGGGGCTCTGTACGTGATTTCTGGGGTCATATTTTCAAGTACCCTCTGTTTCCGGTTAGGGATGTATTAAGGTTTTTCAGAAAGAGCAAACACAGAGAGTCAAGTTGCTTGAGGGGCTGCGTGAACGCTCCCCTGGGGAGTTCAGTTATAACCAAAGGCTTCCTTTGGGGGCAATTTTTGATGGGTGAAAGGGGCGCTGTACGTGATTTCTGGGGTCCTATTTATATTCCTCTCAGATTCCGGGAAGGGATGTATTTAGGGTTGTTCAGAAAGAGCGAACACAGAGAGTCCAGTTGCATTTTGGGCTGAGTGAAGGCTCCCCTGGGGAGTTCAGTTGTACCAAAAGTCTTCCTTTGGGGGCAATTTTTGATGGGCGAAAGGGCGTCTGTACGCCGTTTCTGGAGTCCTATTTTAAATTCCTCTCAGATTCCGGTTAGGGATATATTTCGGGTTGTTCAGAAAGAGCGAACACAGATAATCCAGTTGTATTTTGGGCTGCATAAAGGCTCCCCTGGGGAGTTCAGTTGTACCCAAAGGCTTCCTTTGGGGGCAATTTTTGATGGGCGAAAGGGGCTCTGTATGCCGTTTCTGGGGTCCTATTTTCAATTCCTCTCAGATTCCGGGAACGGATGTATTTAGGGTTGTTCAGAAAGAGCAAACACAGAGAGTCCCGTTTCATGTGGGGCTGCGTAGAGGCTCCCCTGGGGAGTTCAGTTGTACCCAAAGGCTTCCTTTCAGGGCAAGTTTTGATGGGTGAAAGGGGCGCTGTACGTGATTTCTGGGGTCCTATTTATATTCCTCTCAGATTCCGGGAAGGGATGTATTTAGGGTTGTTCAGAAATAGCGAACACAGAGAGTCCAGTTGCATTTTGGGCTGAGTGAAGGCTCCCCTGGGGAGTTCAGTTGTACCAAAAGGCTTCCTTTGGGGGCAATTTTTCATGGGCGAAAGGGCGTCTGTACGCAGTTTCTGGAGTCCTATTTTAAATTCCTCTCAGATTCCGGTTAGGGATATATTTCGGGTTGTTCAGAAAGAGCGAACACAGATAATCCAGTTGTATTTTGGGCTGCATAAAGGCTCCACTGGGGAGTTCAGTTGTACCCAAAGGCTTCCTTTGGGGGCAATTTTTGATGGGCGAAAGGGGCTCTGTACGCCGTTTCTGGGGTCCTATTTTCAATTCCTCTCAGATTCCGGGAACGGATGTATTTAGGGTTGTTCAGAAAGAGCAAACACAGAGAGTCCCGTTTCATGTGGGGCTGCGTAGAGGCTCCCCTGGGGAGTTCAGTTGTACCCAAAGGCTTCCTTTCAGGGCAAATTTTGATGGGTGAAAGGGGCGCTGTACGTGATTTCTGGGCTCATATTTATATTCCTCTCAGATTCCGGTTAGGGATGTATTTAGGGTTGTTCAGAAAGAGCGAACACAGAGAGTCCAGTTGCATTTTGGGCTGCATAAAGGCTCCACTGGGGAGTTCAGTTCTACCCAAAGGCTTCCTTTGGGGGAAATTTTTGATGGGTGAAAGGGGCTCTGTACGTGATTTCTAGGGTCATATTTTCAATTCCCCTCTGTTTCCGGTTAGGGATGTATTTAGGGTTGTTCAGAAAGAGTGAACACAGAGAGTCCAGTTGCATTTTGGGCTGCATAAAGGCTCCACTGGGGAGTTCAGTTCTACCCAAAGGCTTCCTTTGGGGGAAATTTTTGATGGGTGAAAGGGGCTCTGTACGTGATTTCTGGGGTCATATTTTCAATTCCCCTCTGTTTCCGGTTAGGGATGTATTTAGGGTTGTTCAGAAAGAGCGAACACAGAGAGTCCAATTGCATCTGCAGCTGCGTAAATCCTCCCCTGGGGAGCCTTCTGCCGGGATGGGAGCCCAAGGGCTCGGTACTGCAGGACTTAGAACCGAACGGGAACGAACCTCCGTTCCCCGTGACGGCCAACCCCCCGAGCCGGCGGACGATAGAATCCCGCTTACCGGCACGGGTGGCACCCGCGCTTCTTCTGACCGCTCACCCGTTGCCCCTGGATCACCTTCCACGAGCTGCTCCAGACGGTAGAAGGTCCTTGGTGCGGCTAGCGCAAACGTCGCCCAAGACCGAAGCGTAGGGGCTCGGGACATCCGGACCCATGCGGCCTGTGGACAGACACCCGAAACCTGCCATCGCCATGCTAGAGCCGCCCGATGCTCGACCTTAATCCGTTGCGGCTAGCAAACCCTTCTGCCGGGACCGGAGCCCAGGGGCTCCATAAGGCCGCTCTCCGCACCGACGGGGAACGAACCTCCGTTCCCCGTGACGGCCCGTCCTGGAGCCGGCGGACGACAGACTGCCGCTTCCCGGCACGGGTGGATCCCACGCTGCATCTGACCGGTCACCCGTTGTCCCTAGATCACCTTCCCTGAGAAAGTGCGGCGAGCAAACTCTTCTGCCGGGGCCGGAGCCCAAGGGCTCGGTACGGCAGGACTTCAAACTGAACGGGAACGAACCTCCGTTCCCCGTGACGTCCAGTCCCCGAGACGGCGGACTACAGCCTCCCGCTTCGCGGCATTGCCGGTCCCGTCGCCGCTTGTAGCCGGACACGCGTTGCCCCTGGATCGCCTTCCCCGAGAAAGTGCGGCTAGCAAACACTACTGCCGAGACCGGAGCCCAAGGGCTCGGTATGGCAGGACTTCGAACCGAACGGGAACGAACCTCCGTTCCCCGTGACGGTCTACCCCCGAGCCGGCGGACGACAGCCTCCCGCTTCGCGGCATTGCCGGTTCCGTCGGCGGTCGAGGCGGACACCCGTTGTGCCTGGATTGCCTTCCCCGAGAAAGTGCAGCTAGCAAACTCTTCTGCCGGGATAGTAGCCCAGGGCTCGATACGGACGTTCTCTGCACCGAAGGGGAACGAACCTCCGTTCCCCGTGACGGCCAGCCCCCGAGCCGGCGGACGAGAGCCTCCCGCTTCGCGGCATTACCGGTTCCGTCGAAATTCGTGGAGGGACACCCGTTGTCCCTGGACCGCCTTCCCCGAGAAAGTGCGGCTAGCAAACACTTCTGCCGGGATAGGAGCCCAGGGGCTCAGTACGGCAGGACTTCGAACCGAACGGGAACAAACCTCCGTTCTCCGTGACAGCCAGACCCTGAGCCGGCGCACTACAGCCTCGCGCTTCCCGGCACGGGTGGCACCCACGCTGCTTCTGACCGGTCACCTGTTGTCCCTGGCTCCGGTCCCGGCAGAAGTGTTTGCTAGACACACTTTCTCAGGGAAGGCGATCCAGGGACAACGGGTATCCGGCCAATACCGCGACGGAACCGGCAATGCCGCGAAGCGGGAGGCTGTCGTCCGCCGGCTCGGGGACTGGCCGTCACGGGGAACGGAGTTTCGTTCCTGTTCGGTGCGGAGAACGGCCGTATCGAGCCCCTGGGCTCCGGTCCCGGCAGAAGTGTTTGCTAGCCGCAACGGATTAAGGTCGAGCATCGGGTGGCTCGGGCATGGCGATCGCAGGTTTCGGGTGTCCGTCCACATGCCGCATGGGTCCGGATGTCCCGAGCCCCTACGCTTCGGTCCTGGGCGACGTTTGTGCTAGCCGCACCAAGGTCCCTCTACCATCTCAGGCAGCTCGGGGAAGGTGATCCAGGGGCAACGGATGAGCGGTCAGAAGAAGCGTGGGTGCCACCTGTGCCGGGAAGCGCGAGGCTGTCGTGCGCCGGTTCGGGGGCTGGCTGTCACGGGGAACGGAGGTTCGCTCCCATTCGGTTCGAAGTCCTGCCGTACGGAGCCCTAGGGCTCCGGTCCCGGCAGAGGTGTTTGCTAACCGCACTTTTTCGGGGAAGGCGATTCAGGGACAACGGGTGTCCGGCCACGAATTTCGACGGAACCGGCAATGCCGCGAAGCGGGAGGCTGTCGTCGGCCGGCTCGGGGGTTGACCGTCACGGGGAACGGAGGTTCATTCCCGTTCGGTTCGAAGTCCTGCCATAACGAGCCCTTTGGCTCCGGTCCAGGCAGAAGAGTTTGCTAGCCGCACTTTCTCGGGAAAGGCGATTCAGGGACAACGGGTGTCCGGCCACGACCGCTGACTGAACCGGCAATGCCGCAATGCGGGAGACTGCAGTCCGCCAGCTCGGGCGCTGGCCGACATGGGAACGGAGGTTCGTTCCCGTTCGGTACGATGTCCTGCCATACCGAGCCCCTGGGCTCCTATCCCGGCAGAAGAGTTTGCTAGCCGCACTTTCTCAGGGAAGGCGATCCTGGGAAAACGGGTGTCCCTCCACGAACGAAGACGGAACCGGCAATGCCGCGAAGCGGGAGGCTGTCGTCCGCAGGCTCGGGGGCTGGCTGTCACGGGGAACGGAGGTTTGTTCCCGTTCGGTACGATGCCCTGCCATACCGAGCCCCTGGGCTACGGTCCCGGCAGAAGTGTTTGCTAGCCGCACTTTCTCAGGGAAAGCGATTCAGGGACAAACGGGTGTCGGGCCACGAATTTCGACGGAACCGGCAATGTCGCGAAGCGGGAGGCTGTCGTCCGCCGGCTCGGGGGCTGGCCGTCACTGGGAACGGAGGTTCGTTCCCTTTCGGTTCAATGTCCTGCCATACCGAGCCCTTGGGCTCCGGTCTCGGCAGTAGTGCTTGCTAGCCGCACTTTCTCAGGGAAGGCGATCCAGGGGCAACGCGTGTCCGGCTACAAGCGGCGACGGGACCGGCAATGCCGCGAAGCGGGAGGCTGTCGTCCGCCGTCTCGGGGACTGGCTGTCACTGGGAACGGAGGTTCGTTCCGGTTCGGGTGGAATTCCTACCGTACCGAGCCCTTGGGCTCCGGCCCCGGCAGAAGAGTTTGCTAGCCGCACTTTCTCGGGGAAGGCGATCTAGGGACAACGGGTGACCGGTCAGATGCAGCGTGGGATCCACCCGTGCCGGGAAGCGGCAGTCTGTCGTCCGCCGGCTCCAGGACGAGCCGTCACGGGGAACGGAGGTTCGTTCCCCGTCGGTGCGGAGAGCGGCCTTATGGAGCCCCTGGGCTCCGGTCCCGGCAGAAGGGTTTGCTAGCCGCAACGGATTAAGGTCGAGCATCGGGCGGCTCTAGCATGGCGATGGCAGGTTTCGGGTGTCCGTCCACAGGCCACATGGGTCCGGATGTCCCGAGCCCCTACGCTTCGGTCTTGGGCGACGTTTGTGCTAGCCGCACCAAGGACCTTCTACCGTCTGGAGCGGCTCGCGGAAGGTGATCCAGGGGCAACGGGTGAGCGGTCAGAAGCAGCGCGGGTGCCACCCGTGCCGGTAAGCGGGATTCTATCGTCCGCCGGCTCGGGGGCTGGCCGTAACGGGGAACGGAGGTTCGTTCCAGTTCGGTTCTAAGTCCTGCAGTACCGAGCCCTTGGGCTCCCATCCCGGCAGAAGGCTCCCCAGGGGAGGATTTACGCAGCTGCAGATGCAATTGGACTCTCTGTGTTCGCTCTTTCTGAACAACCCTAAATACATCCCTAACCGGAAACAGAGGGGAATTGAAAATATGACCCCAGAAATCACGTACAGAGCCCCTTTCACCCATCAAAAATTTCCCCCAAAAAAGCCTTTGGGTAGAACTGAACTCCCCAGTGGAGCCTTTATGCAGCCCAAAATGCAACTGGACTCTCTGTGTTCGCTCTTTCTGAACAACCCTAAATACATCCCTAACCGGAATCTGAGAGGAATATAAATATGAGCCCAGAAATCACGTACAGCGCCCCTTTCACCCATCAAAATTTGCCCTGAAAGGAAGCCTTTGGGTACAACTGAACTCCCCAGGGGAGCCTCTACGCAGCCCCACATGAAACGGGACTCTCTGTGTTTGCTCTTTCTGAACAACCCTAAATACATCCGTTGCCGGAATCTGAGAGGAATTTAAAATAGGACCCCAGAAATGGCATACAGAGCCCCTTTCGCCCATCAAAAATTGCCCCCAAAGGAAGCCTTTGGGTACGACTGAACTCCCCAGGGGAGCATTCACGCAGCCCAAAATACAACTGGACTCTCTGTGTTCGCTCTTTCTGAACAACCATAAATCCATCCCTAACCGGAATCTGAGAGGAATATAAATAGGACCCCAGAAATCACGTACAGCGCCCCTTTCACCCATCAAAAATTGCCCCCAAAAGGAAGCCTTTGGTTATAACTGAACTCCCCAGGGGAGCCTTCACGCAGCCCCTCAAGCAACTTGACTCTCTGTGTTTGCTCTTTCTGAAAAACCTTAATACATCCCTAACCGGAAACAGAGGGTACTTGAAAATATGACCCCAGAAATCACGTACAGAGCCCCTTTCACCCATCAAAAATTGCCCCCAAAGGAAGCCCTTGGGTACAACTGAACTCCCCAGGGGAGCCTCTACGCAGCCCCACATGCAACGGGACTCTCTGTGTTCGCTCTTTCCGAACAACCCTAAATACATCCGTTCCCGGAATCTGAGAGGAATTTAAAATAGGACCCCAGAAACGGCATACAGAGCCCCTTTCGCCCATCAAAAATTGCCCCCAAAGGTAGCCTTTGGGTACAACAGAACTCCCCAGGGGATCCTCTACACAGCCCCACATGCAAAGGGACCCTCTCTGTTCGCTCTTTCCGAACAACCCTAAATACATCCGTTCCCGGAATCTGAGAGGAATTTAAAATAGGACCCCAGAAACGGCGTACAGAGCCCCTTTCGCCCATCAAAAATTGCCCCCAAAGGAAGCCTTTGGGTACAACAGAACTACCCAGGGGAGCCTTCACGCAGCCCCACATGCAACTGGACTCTCTGTGTTCGCTCTTTCTGAAAAACCTTAATACATCCCTAATCGGAATCTGAGAGGAATTGAAAATAGGACCCCAGAAAACACATACAGTGCCCCTTTCACCCATCAAAAATTGCCCCCAAAGGAAGCCTTTGAGTACAACTGAACTCCCCAGGGGAGCCTATACGCAGCCCAAAATTCAACTGGACTATCTGTGTTCGCTCTTTCTGAACAACCCTAAATATATCCCTACCCAAAATGTGAGAGTAATTTAAAATAGGACCCTAGAAACTGCGTAGAGAAGCGCTTTCGCCCACCAAAAATTGCCCCCAAAGGAAGCCTTTGGGTACAACTGAACTCCCCAGGGGAGGCTCTACGCAGCCCCACATGCAACTGGACCCTCTGTGTTCGCTCTTTCTGAACAACCATAAATACATCCCTTCCCGGAATCTGAGAGGAATTTAAAATAGGACCCCAGAAACGGCGTACAGAGCCCCTTTCGCCCATCAAAAATTGCCCCCAAAGGAAGCCTTTGGGTACAACTGAACTCCCCAGGGAAGCCTTTACGCAGCCCCACATGCAACTGGACTCTCTGTGTTCGCTCTTTCTGAACAACCCTAAATACATACCTACCCAGAATCTGAGAGGAATTGAAAATAGGGCCCCAGAAATCGCGTACAAAGCCCTTTTCGCCCATCAAAAATTGCCCCCAAAGGAAGCCTTTGGGTACAACTGAACTCCCCAGGGGAGCCTTTATGCAGCCCAAAATACAACTGGATTATCTGTTTTCGCTCTTTCTGAACAACCCGAAATATATCCCTACCCGGAATGTGAGAGTAATTTAAAATAGGACCCCAGAAACTGCGTACAGACACCCTTTCGCCCATCAAAAATTGCCCCCAAAGGAAGCCTTTGGGTACAACTGAACTCCCCAGGATTGCCTTTACGCAGCCCCACAAGCAACTTGACTCTCTGTGTTCGCTCTTTCTGAACAACCTTAATACATCCCTAACCGGAAACAGAGGGTACTTGAAAATATGACCCCAGAAATCACGTACAGAGCCCCTTTCACCCATCAAAAATTGCCCCCAAAGGAAGCCTTTGGGTACAACTGAAATCCCCCGGAGAGCCTTTACGCAGCCCCACATGCAACTGGACTCTCTGTGTTCGCTCTTTCTGAACAACCCTAAATACATCCCTACCCAGAATGTGAGAGGAATTGAAAATAGGGCCCCAGAAATCGCGTACAAAGCCCCTTTCACCCATCAAAAATTGCCCCCAAAGGAAGCCTTTGGGTACAACTGAACTCCCCAGGGGAGCCTTCACGCAGCCCAAAATGCAACTGGACTCTCTGTGTTCGCTCTTTCTGAACAACCCTAAATCCATCCCTAACCGGAATCTGAGAGGAATATAAATATGACCCCAGAAATCACGTACAGCGCCCCTTTCACCCATCAAAAATTGCCCCCAAAGGAAGCCTTTGGGTACAACTGAACTCCCCAGAGGAGCCTTTACGCAGCCCCACATACAACGGGACTCTCTGTGTTTGCTCTTTCTGAACAACCGTAAATACATCCGTTTCCGGAATCTGAGAGGAATTGAAAATATGACCCCAGAAACTGCGTACAGAGCCCCTTTCGCCCATCAAAAATTGCCCCCAAAGGAAGCCTTTGGGTACAACTGAACTCCCCAGGATTGCCTTTACGCAGCCCCACAAACAACTTGACTCTCTGTGTTCGCGCTTTCTGAACAACCTTAATACATCCCTAACCGGAAACAGAGGGTACTTGAAAATATGACCCCAGAAATCACGTACAGAGCCCCTTTCACCCATCAAAAATTGCCCCCAAAGGAAGCCTTTGGGTACAACTGAACTCCCCAGGGGAGCCTTTACGCAGCCCAAAATGCAACTGGACTCTCTGTGTTCACTCTTTCTTAAAAACCCTAAATATCTCCCTACCAGGAATCTGAGAGGAATTGAAAATAGGACCCCAGAAATCACGTACAGCGCCCCTTTCACCCATTAAAAATTGCCCCCAAAGGAAGCCTTTGGGTACAACTGAACTCCCCAGGGGAGGCTCTACGCAGCCCCACATGCAACTGGACTCTCTTTGTTCACTCTTTCTTAATAACGCTAAATATCTCCCTACCAGGAATCTGAGAGGAATTGAAAATATGACCCCAGAAATCACGTACAGAGCCCCTTTCACCCATCAAAAATTGCCCCCAAAGGAAGCCTTTGGGTACAACTGAAGTCCCCAGGGGAGCCTGTACGCAGCCCCACATGCAACGGGACTCTCTGTGTTCGCTCTTTCCGAACAACCCTAAATACATCCGTTCCCGGAATCTGAGAGGAATTTAAAATAGGACCCCAGAAACGGCGTACAGAGCCCCTTTCGCCCATCAAAAATTGCCCCCAAAGGAAGCCTTTGGGTACAACTGAACTCCCCAGGAGAGCATTCATGCAGCCCAACATGCAAATGGACCCTCTGTGTTCCCTCTTTCTGAACAACCCGAAACATAGAGGTACCCAGCATGGGAGAGGAATTCCAAATAGGGCCCCAGAAACGGCGTACAGAGCCCCTTTCCCCCATCAAAACTTGACCTCAAAGGAAGGCTTTGGATACAACTGAACTCCCCTGGGGAGCCTTCACGCAGCCACACATGCAGCTGGACCCTCTGTGTTTGCTCTTTCTGAGCAACCTGAAACATAACCCTACCCGGCATCGGAGAGGAAGTCCAATTAGGGCCCTAGAAAACGCATTCCAAGCCCCTTTCGCCTATCAAAACTTGACCTCAAAGGATTGCTTTGGATACAACTGAATTCCCCAGGGGAGCCTTCACGCAGCCACACATGCAACTGGACCCTCTGTGTTTGCTCTTTCTGAGCAACCTGAAACATAGCCCTACCGGCATCGTAGAGGAATTCTAAATAGGACCAAAGAAAATGCATTGCCAGCCCCTTTCGCCCATCAAAAAGTGCCCGCAGTGAAAGGCTTTGCGTACAACTGAACTCCCCAGGGGAGCCTTTACGCAGCCCCACATGCAACGGGACTCTCTCTGTTCGCTCTTTCTTAACAACCCTAAATACATCCCTACCCAGAATATGAGAGGAATTGAAAATAGGGCCCCAGAAATCGCGTACAAAGCCCCTTTCACCCATCAAAAATTGCCCCCAAAGGAAGCCTTTGGGTACAACAGAACTCCCCAGGGGAGCCTTCATGCAGCCCCACATGCAACTGGACCCTCTGTGTTCGCTCTTTCTGAACAACCATAAATACATCCCTTCCCGGAATCTGAGAGGAATTGAAAATAGGACCCCAGAAACGGCGTACAGAGCCTCTTTCGCCCATCAAAAATTGCCCCCAAAGGAAGCCTTTCGGTACAACTGAACTCCCCAGGGGTGCCTTTACGCAGCCCCACAAGCAACTTGACTCTCTGTGTTCGCTCTTTCTGAACAACCTTAATACATCCCTATCCGGAAACAGAGGGGACTGGAAAATATGACCCCAGAAATCACGTACAGAGCCCCTTTCACCCATCAAAAATTGCCCCCAAAGGAAGCCTTTGGGTACAACTGAACTCCCCAGGGGAGCCTTTACGCAGCCCCACATGCAACTGGACTATCTGTGTTCGCTCTTTCTGAACAACCCTAAATACATCCCTACCCAGAATCTGAGAGGAATTAAAAATAGGGCCCCAGAAATCGCGTACAAAGCCCCTTTCACCCATCAAAAATTGCCCCCAAAGGAAGCCTTTGGGTACAACTGAACTCCCCAGGGGAGCCTTCACGCAGCCCAAAATGCAACTGGACTCTCTGTGTTCGCTCTTTCTGAACAACCCTAAATCCATCCCTAACCGGAATCTGAGAGGAATATAAATATGACCCCAGAAAGCACGTACAGCGGCCCTTTCACCCATCAAAAATTGCCCTGAAAGGAAGCCTTTGGTTACAACTGAACTCCCCAGGGGAGCATTCACGCAGCCCCTCAAGCAACTTGACTCTCTGTGTTTGCTCTTTCTGAAAAACCTTAATACATCCCTAACCGGAAACAGAGGGTACTTGAAAATATGACCCCAGAAATCACGTACAGCGCCCCTTTCACCCATCAAAAATTGCCCCCTAAGGAAGCCTTTGGGTACAACTGAACTCCCCAGGGGAGCCTCTACGCAGCCCCACATGCAACGGGACTCTCTGTGTTCGCTCTTTCCGAACAACCCTAAATACATCCGTTCCCGGAATCTGAGAGGAATTTAAAATAGTACCCAAGAAACGGCGTACAGAGCCCCTTTCGCCCATCAAAAATTGCCCCCAAAGGAAGCCTTTGGGTACAACAGAACTACCCAGGGGAGCCTTCACGCAGCCCCACATGCAACTGGACTCTCTGTGTTCGCTCTTTCTGAAAAACCTTAATACATCCCTAATCGGAATCTGAGAGGAATTGAAAATAGGACCCCAGAAAACACATACAGTGCCCCTTTCACCCATCAAAAATTGCCCCCAAAGGAAGCCTTTGAGTACAACTGAACTCCCCAGGGGAGCCTATACGCAGCCCAAAATTCAACTGGACTATCTGTGTTCGCTCTTTCTGAACAACCCTAAATATATCCCTACCCAAAATGTGAGAGTAATTTAAAATAGGACCCTAGAAACTGCGTAGAGAAGCCCTTTCGCCCACCAAAAATTGCCCCCAAAGGAAGCCTTTGGGTACAACTGAACTCCCCAGGGGAGGCTCTACGCAGCCCCACATGCAACTGGACCCTCTGTGTTCGCTCTTTCTGAAGAACCATAAATACATCCCTTCCCGGAATCTGAGAGGAATTTAAAATAGGACCCCAGAAACGGCGTACAGAGCCCCTTTCGCCCATCAAAAATTGCCCCCAAAGGAAGCCTTTGGGTACAACTGAACTCCCCAGGGAAGCCTTTACGCAGCCCCACATGCAACTGGACCCTCTGTGTTCGCTCTTTCTGAACAACCATAAATACATCCCTTCCCAGAATCTGAGAGGAATTGAAAATAGGGCCCCAGAAATCGCGTACAAAGCCCTTTTCGCCCATCAAAAATTGCCCCCAAAGGAAGCCTTTGGGTACAACTGAACTCCCCAGGGGAGCCTTTATGCAGCCCAAAATACAACTGGATTATCTGTTTTCGCTCTTTCTGAACAACCCGAAATATATCCCTACCCGGAATGTGAGAGTAATTTAAAATAGGACCCCAGAAACTGCGTACAGACACCCTTTCGCCCATCAAAAATTGCCCCCAAAGGAAGCCTTTGGGTACAACTGAACTCCCCAGGATTGCCTTTACGCAGCCCCACAAGCAACTTGACTCTCTGTGTTCGCTCTTTCTGAACAACCTTAATACATCCCTAACCGGAAACAGAGGGTACTTGAAAATATGACCCCAGAAATCACGTACAGAGCCCCTTTCACCCATCAAAAATTGCCCCCAAAGGAAGCCTTTGGGTACAACTGAAATCCCCCGGAGAGCCTTTACGCAGCCCCACATGCAACTGGACTCTCTGTGTTCGCTCTTTCTGAACAACCCTAAATACATCCCTACCCAGAATGTGAGAGGAATTGAAAATAGGGCCCCAGAAATCGCGTACAAAGCCCCTTTCACCCATCAAAAATTGCCCCCAAAGGAAGCCTTTGGGTACAACTGAACTCCCCAGGGGAGCCTTCACGCAGCCCAAAATGCAACTGGACTCTCTGTGTTCGCTCTTTCTGAACAACCCTAAATCCATCCCTAACCGGAATCTGAGAGGAATATAAATATGACCCCAGAAATCACGTACAGCGCCCCTTTCACCCATCAAAAATTGCCCCCAAAGGAAGCCTTTGGGTACAACTGAACTCCCCAGAGGAGCCTTTACGCAGCCCCACATACAACGGGACTCTCTGTGTTTGCTCTTTCTGAACAACCGTAAATACATCCGTTTCCGGAATCTGAGAGGAATTGAAAATATGACCCCAGAAACTGCGTACAGAGCCCCTTTCGCCCATCAAAAATTGCCCCCAAAGGAAGCCTTTGGGTACAACTGAACTCCCCAGGATTGCCTTTACGCAGCCCCACAAACAACTTGACTCTCTGTGTTCGCGCTTTCTGAACAACCTTAATACATCCCTAACCGGAAACAGAGGGTACTTGAAAATATGACCCCAGAAATCACGTACAGAGCCCCTTTCACCCATCAAAAATTGCCCCCAAAGGAAGCCTTTGGGTACAACTGAACTCCCCAGGGGAGCCTTTACGCAGCCCAAAATGCAACTGGACTCTCTGTGTTCACTCTTTCTTAAAAACCCTAAATATCTCCCTACCAGGAATCTGAGAGGAATTGAAAATAGGACCCCAGAAATCACGTACAGCGCCCCTTTCACCCATTAAAAATTGCCCCCAAAGGAAGCCTTTGGGTACAACTGAACTCCCCAGGGGAGGCTCTACGCAGCCCCACATGCAACTGGACTCTCTTTGTTCACTCTTTCTTAATAACGCTAAATATCTCCCTACCAGGAATCTGAGAGGAATTGAAAATATGACCCCAGAAATCACGTACAGAGCCCCTTTGGCCCCTCAAAAACTTCCCCCAAAGGAAGCCTTTGGGTACAAATGAACTCCCCCGGGGAGCCTTCACGCAGCCCAAAATGCAACTTGACTCTCTGTGTTTGCTCTTTCTGAAAAACCTTAATACATCCCTAACCGGAAACAGAGGGTACTTGAAAATATGACCCCAGAAATCACGTACAGAGCCCCTTTCACCCATCAAAAATTGCCCCCAAAGGAAGCCTTTGGGTACAACTGAAGTCCCCAGGGGAGCCTGTACGCAGCCCCACATGCAACGGGACTCTCTGTGTTCGCTCTTTCCGAACAACCCTAAATACAACCGTTCCCGGAATCTGAGAGGAATTTAAAATAGGACCCCAGAAACGGCGTACAGAGCCCCTTTCGCCCATCAAAAATTGTCCCCAAAGGAAGCCTTTGGGTACAACTGAACTCCCCAGGAGAGCATTCATGCAGCCCAACATGCAAATGGACCCTCTGTGTTCCCTCTTTCTGAACAACCCGAAACATAGAGGTACCCAGCATGGGAGAGGAATTCCAAATAGGGCCCCAGAAACGGCGTACAGAGCCCCTTTCCCCCATCAAAACTTGACCTCAAAGGAAGGCTTTGGATACAACTGAACTCCCCTGGGGAGCCTTCACGCAGCCACACATGCAGCTGGACCCTCTGTGTTTGCTCTTTCTGAGCAACCTGAAACATAACCCTACCCGGCATCGGAGAGGAAGTCCAATTAGGGCCCTAGAAAACGCATTCCAAGCCCCTTTCGCCTATCAAAACTTGACCTCAAAGGATTGCTTTGGATACAACTGAATTCCCCAGGGGAGCCTTCACGCAGCCACACATGCAACTGGACCCTCTGTGTTTGCTCTTTCTGAGCAACCTGAAACATAGCCCTACCGGCATCGTAGAGGAATTCTAAATAGGACCAAAGAAAATGCATTGCCAGCCCCTTTCGCCCATCAAAAAGTGCCCGCAGTGAAAGGCTTTGCGTACAACTGAACTCCCCAGGGGAGCCTTTACGCAGCCCCACATGCAACGGGACTCTCTCTGTTCGCTCTTTCTTAACAACCCTAAATACATCCCTACCCAGAATATGAGAGGAATTGAAAATAGGGCCCCAGAAATCGCGTACAAAGCCCCTTTCACCCATCAAAAATTGCCCCCAAAGGAAGCCTTTGGGTACAACAGAACTCCCCAGGGGAGCCTTCATGCAGCCCCACATGCAACTGGACCCTCTGTGTTCGCTCTTTCTGAACAACCATAAATACATCCCTTCCCGGAATCTGAGAGGAATTGAAAATAGGACCCCAGAAACGGCGTACAGAGCCTCTTTCGCCCATCAAAAATTGCCCCCAAAGGAAGCCTTTCGGTACAACTGAACTCCCCAGGGGTGCCTTTACGCAGCCCCACAAGCAACTTGACTCTCTGTGTTCGCTCTTTCTGAACAACCTTAATACATCCCTATCCGGAAACAGAGGGGACTGGAAAATATGACCCCAGAAATCACGTACAGAGCCCCTTTCACCCATCAAAAATTGCCCCCAAAGGAAGCCTTTGGGTACAACTGAACTCCCCAGGGGAGCCTTTACGCAGCCCCACATGCAACTGGACTATCTGTGTTCGCTCTTTCTGAACAACCCTAAATACATCCCTACCCAGAATCTGAGACGAATTAAAAATAGGGCCCCAGAAATCGCGTACAAAGCCCCTTTCACCCATCAAAAATTGCCCCCAAAGGAAGCCTTTGGGTACAACTGAACTCCCCAGGGGAGCCTTCACGCAGCCCAAAATGCAACTGGACTCTCTGTGTTCGCTCTTTCTGAACAACCCTAAATCCATCCCTAACCGGAATCTGAGAGGAATATAAATATGACCTCAGAAAGCACGTACAGCGGCCCTTTCACCCATCAAAAATTGCCCTGAAAGGAAGCCTTTGGTTACAACTGAACTCCCCAGGGGAGCATTCACGCAGCCCCTCAAGCAACTTGACTCTCTGTGTTTGCTCTTTCTGAAAAACCTTAATACATCCCTAACCGGAAACAGAGGGTACTTGAAAATATGACCCCAGAAATCACGTACAGCGCCCCTTTCACCCATCAAAAATTGCCCCCTAAGGAAGCCTTTGGGTACAACTGAACTCCCCAGGGGAGCCTCTACGCAGCCCCACATGCAACGGGACTCTCTGTGTTCGCTCTTTCCGAACAACCCTAAATACATCCGTTCCCGGAATCTGAGAGGAATTTAAAATAGTACCCAAGAAACGGCGTACAGAGCCCCTTTCGCCCATCAAAAATTGCCCCCAAAGGAAGCCTTTGGGTACAACAGAACTCCCCAGGGGAGCCTTCACGCAGCCCCACATGCAACTGGACTCTCTGTGTTCGCTCTTTCTGAACAACCTTTATACATCCCTAACCGGAAACTGAGAGGAATTGAAAAAAGGACCCCAGAAATCACATACAGTGCCCCTTTCACCCATCAAAAATTGCCCCCAAAGGAAGCCTTTGGGTACAACTGAACTCCCCAGGGGAGCCTATACGCAGCCCAAAATTCAACTGCACTATCTGTGTTCGCTCTTTCTGAACAACCCTAAATATATCCCTACCCGGAATGTGAGAGTAATTTAAAATAGGACACAAGAAACTGCGTACAGACGCCCTTTCGGACATAAAAAATTACCCCCAAAGGAAGCCTTTGGGTACAACTGAACTCCCCAGGGGAGCCTTTACGCAGCCCCACATGCAACTGGACCCTCTGTGTTCGCTCTTTCTGAACAACCCTAAATACATCCCTACCCAGAATATGAGAGGAATTGTAAATAGGACCCCAGAAATCGCGTACAAAGCCCCTTTCACCCATTAAAAATTGCCCCCAAAGGAAGGCTTTGGATACAAGTGAACTCCCCAGGGGAGCCTTCACACAGCCACACATGCAACTGGACCCTCTGTGTTCGCTCTTTCTGAGCAACCTGAAACATAACCCTACCCGGCATTGGAGAGGAAGTCCAATTAGGGCCCCAGAAAATGCATTCCAAGCCCCTTTTGCCCATCAAAACTAGACCTCAAAGGAAGGCTTTGGATACAACTGAACTCCCCTGGGGAGCCTTCACGCAGCCACACATGCAACTGGACCATCTGTGTTTGCTCTTTCTGAGCAACCTGAAACATAGCCCTACCCGGCATGGGAGAGAAATTAAAAATAGGGCCCTAAAAAATGCGTTCAAAGACCTTTTCGCCCATCAAAAGTTGCCCTCAAAGGAAGGTTTTGGGTACAACTGAACTCCCCAGGGGGGCATTCATGCAGCCCCACATGCTCATCAACCCTCTTTGTTCGCTCTATCTGAGCAACCTGAAACATAGCCCTACCCGGCATCGCAGAGGAATTCCAAATAGGACCAAAGAAAATGCATTGCCAGCCCCTTTCGCCCATCAAATAGTGCCCGCAGAGCAAGGTTTGCGTAAAACTGAACTCCCCAGGGGAGCCTTCAGTTAGACCCACATGCAACTGGACCCTCTGTGTTCGCTCTTTATGAGCAACCCGAAACATAGCCCTACCTGGCATCGCAGAGGAATTCCAAATAAGACCAAAGAAAATGCATTGCCAGCCCCTTTCGCCCATCAAAAAGTGCCCGCAGAGGAAGGCTTTGGGTACAAGTGAACTCCCCAGGGGAGCCTTCACGCAGGCCCACATGCAACTGGAACCTCTGTGCTCGCTCTTTCTGAGCAACCTGAAACATATCGGTACCCAGCATGGGAGAGGAATTCCAAATAGGGCCCCAGAAAACGCGTTCAAAGACCATATCTCCCATCAAATGTGCTTTCAGAGGAAGGCTTTGGGTCCAACTGAACTCCCCAGGGGAGCCTTCACGCAGCCCCACATACAACTGGACCCTCTTAGTTCGCTCTTTCTGAGCAAATTGAAACATAGCCCTACAGAGCATCAGAGAGGAATTCCAAATAGGGTCTCAGAAAACGCGTTCAAAGCCCCTTTCGTCCATCAAAAAGTACCCCAGAGGAAGACTTTGGGTACAACTGAACTCCCCAGGAGAGCATTCATGCAGCCCAACATGCAAATGGACCCTCTGTGTTCCCTCTTTCTGAACAACCCGAAACATAGCGGTACCCAGCATGGGAGAGGAATTCCAAATAAGGCCCCAGAAAACGCGTTGAAAGCCCCTTTCGCCCATCAAAATGTGCCACCAATGGAAGGCTTTGGGTATAACTGAACTCCCCAGGGGAGACTTCACTCAGACACACAAGCAACTGGACCCATTCTGTTCACTCTTTCTTAGCAACCTGAAACATAGCCCTACCCAGAATCGGAGAGGAAGTCCAAATAGGTCCAAACAAAACGCGTTCCAAGCCCCTTTCGCCCATCAAAAAGTGCCCCCAGAGGAAGGCATTGGGTACAAGTGAACTCCCCAGAGGGGCCTTTACGCAGCCACACATGCAACTGAACCCTCTCTGTTCGCTCTTTCTTAGCAACCCAACACAAATCCCTACCCGGCATCGGAGAGGAATTCAAAATAGGGCCCCAGATACGCGTTCAGAGCCCCTTTCGCCCATCAAAAAGTGCCCTCAAAGGAAGGCTTTGGGTACAACGGAACTCCCCAGGGGAGCATTCATGCAGCCCCACATGCACATGAACCCTCTGTGTTCGCTCTTTCTGTGCAATTCGAAACATACCCCTAACCGGCATCAGAGAGGAATTCCAAATAGGACCAAAGAAAACGCATTCAAAGCCCCTTTCACCCATCAAAATGTGCCCCCAATGGAAGGCTTTGGGTATAACGGAACTCCCCAGGGGAGCCTTCACTCAGACCCACATACAACTGGACCCTTTCTGTTCGCTCTTTCTTAGCAACCTGAAACATAGCCTTACCCGGCATCACAGAGGAATTCAAAAAGGTCCAAAGAAGACGCGTTCAAAGCCCCTTTTACCCATCAAAACGTGCCCCCAGATAAAGTTTTGCGTACAACTATACTCCCCAGGGGAGCCTTCTCTCACACCCACATGCAACTGGACCCTCTGTGTTCGCTCTTTCTGAGCAACACAAAATATTGCCCTATCCGGCATGGGAGAGGAATTCCAAATAGGGCCCCAAAAAACGTGTTCAAAGCCCCTTTCGCCCATCTAAAAGTGCCCCCAGAGGAAGGCTTTGGGTACAAGTGAACTCCCCTGGGGAGCCTTCATGCAGGCCTACATGCAACTGAACCCTCAGTGTTCGCTCTTTCTGAGCAACCTGAAACATAACCCTACCCGGCATTGGAGAGGAATTCCAAATAGGGCCCAAGAAAACGCATTCCAAGCCCCTTTCGCCCATCAAAAAGTGCTCTCAAAGGAAGGCTTTGGATACAACTGAATTCCCCAGGGGAGCCTTCACGCAGCCACACATGCAACTGAACCCTCTGTGTTCGCTCTTTCTGAGCAACCCGAAACATAGCCATACAGAGCATGGGAGAGGAATTCAAAAAAGGTCTAAAAAAATGAGTTCCAAGACTCTTTCGCACATCAAAAAGTGCCCACAGAAGAAGTCTCTGGGTACAAGTGAACTCCCCAGGCGAGCCTTCACTCAGCCACACATGCAACTGGACCCTCTGTGTTCACTCTTTCTGAGTAACCCGAAACACAGCCTTCTCTGGCATAGGAGTGGAAGTCCAAATACGGCCCCAGAAATAGCATTACAAGCCCCTTTTGCCCAGCAAAACTAGCCCTCAAATGAAGGCTTTGGATACAACTGAACTCCCCAGGGGAGCATTCATGCAGCCCCACATGCAACTGGACTCTCTGTGTTCGCTCTTTCTGAGCAACACGAAACATAGCCCTATCCAGCATCGGAGTGGAATTCCAAATAGGGCCCCAGAAAACACATTCCAACCCCTTCCGCCCATCAAAAAGTTCCCACAAAGGAAGGCTTTGGATACAATTGAGCTCCCTAGGGGAGCCATCACGCAGCCTCACATGCAACTGGACCCTCTGTGTTCGCTCTTTCTGAGCAACCTGAAACATAGCCCTACCCGGCGTCGGAGAGGAATTCAAAACAGGTCCAAAGAAAACGCGTTCAAAGCCCCTTTCGCCCATCAAAAAGTGCCCTCAAAGGAAGCCTTTGGGTACAACTGAACTCCCCAGGAGAGCATTCATGCAGTCCCACATGCAGCTGGACCCTCTGTGTTCGCTCCTTCTGAGCGACCTAAAATATACCCCTACGCGGAATCGGAGAGGAATTCAAAACAGGTCCAAAGAAAACGCATTCAAAGCCCCTTTCGCACAACAAAAATTGGTCCCAAAGGAATGCTTTGGGTACAACTGAACTCCCCAGGGGAACATTCATGCAGCCCCACATGCAGATGGACCCTCTGTGTTCGTTCTCTCTGAGAAACCTGAAAAAAAGCCCTACCTGGCATCGTAGAGGAATTCAAAATAGGTCCAAAGAAAACGCATTCAAAGACCCTTTTGCCCATCGAAAATTGCCCTCAAAGGAAGGCTTTGTATACAAGTGAACTCCCCAGGCGAGCCTTCATGGAGCCACACATGCAACTGGACCCTCTGTGTTCGCTCTTTCTGAGCAGCCCAAAACATAGCCCTACCCGGCATCGGAGAGGAATTCAAAAAAGGTCCAAAGAAAACGCATTCAAAGCCCCTTTCGCCCATCAAAAAGTGCTCTCAAAGAAAGGCATTGGGTACAACTGAACACCCCAGGGGAGCATACATGCAGACACACCTGCAGCTTGACCCTCTGTGTTCGCTCTTTATGAGCAACCTAAAACATAGCTGAACCCGGCATCGGAGAGGAATTCAAAAATGTCCAAAGAAAACGCGTTCAAAGCCCCTTTCGCCCATCAAAAATTGCCCTCATATGAAGGCATTGGGTACAACTGAACTCCCCAGGGGAGCCTTTACGTTGCCCCATATGCAAGTGAACCCTCTGAGTTCGCTCTTTCTGACCAACCCGAAACATAGCCATACCCGGCGTCGGAGAGGAATTCAAAACATGTCCAAAGAAATCGCATTCAAAGCCCCTTTTGCCCATCAAAAAGTGCCCCCAGAGGAAGGCTTTGGGTACAACGGAACTCCCCAGGAGAGCATTCATGCAGCCCCACATGCAACTGCACCCTCTGTGTTCGATCTTTCTCAGCAACCCGAAACATAGCCCTACCTATCATCGGAGAGGAATTCCAAATAGGGCCCCAAAAAACGCGTTCAAACCCCCTTTCGCCCATCAAAAAGTACCCTCAAAGGAAGGCCTTGGGTACAACTGAACTCCCCAGGAGAGCATTCATGCAGCCCCACATGCAGATGAACCCTCTGTGTTCATTCTTTCTGAGCAACCTGAAATAAAGCCCTACATGGCATCGTAGAGGAATTCAAAATAGGTCCAAAGAAAACGCGTTCCAAGCCCCTTTCGTCCATCAAAAAGTGCCCTCAAACTAAGGCATTGGGTACAACTGAACTCCCCAGGGGAGCCTTTACCGTGCCCCATATGCAACTGAACCCTCTGTGTTCGCTCTTTCTGAGGAACCCGAAACATACCCCTACCCAGCATCGGAGAGGAATTCCATATATGGCCCCAGGAAACGCATTCCAAGCCCCTTTCACCCATCAAAAAATGCCCCCAGAGGACTGCTTTGGAGACAACTGAACTCCCCAGGGGAGCTTTCACGCAGCCACACATGCAACTGGACCCTCTGTGTTCGCTCTTTCTGAACAAGAAGAAACATTGCCCTACCTGGCAACGGACAGGAATTCAAAACAGGTCCAAAGAAAAATTGTTAAAAGCCCCTTTCGCCATTCAAACCTTACCCTCAAAATAAGGCTTTGGATACAACTGAACTCCCCAGGGGAGCCTTCACGCAGCCACACATGCACCTGGACCTTTTGTGTTCGTTCTCTCTGAGCAACCCGAAATGTAGCCTTACCTGGTATCAGAGAGGAAGTCCAAATACGGCCCCAAAAATCGCATTAAAAGCCCCTTTTGCCCATCAAAACTAGCCCTCAAAGGAAGGCATTGGATACAACTGAACGCCCCAGGGGAGCCTTCACACAGCCACACATGCACATGAACCCTCTGTGTTCGCTCTTTCTGAGCAACACGAAACATATCCCTACCCGGTATCGGAGAGGAATTCAAAAAAGGTCCAAAGAAAACGCGTTCATAGTCCCTTTCACCCATTAGAAAGTGCCCCCAGAGAAAGGCTTTGGGTACAACGGAACGCCCCAGGATAGCATTCATGCAGCCCCACATGAAACTGAACCCTCTGTGTTCTCTCCTTCTGAGCAACCCTCAACATAGCCCTACCTGGCATCGGAGAGGAAGTCGAAATAGGTCCAAAGAATAAGCGTTCCAAGCCCCATTCGCCCATCAAAAACTGCTTTCAGAGGAAGGCTTTGGGTACAAAAGAGCTCCCCAGGGATGCCTTTACGCAGCCACACATGCAACTGGACCCTCTGTGTTCGCTATTTCTGAGCAACCCGAAACATAGCCCTACCCGGCATTGCAGAGGAATTCCAAATAGGACGAAAGTAAACGCATTACCAGCCCCTTTCGCCCATCAAAAAGTGCCCCGAGAAGAAGTCTTTGGGTACAAGTGAACACCCCAGGGGAGCCTTCACGCAGCCACACATGCAACTGGACCCTCTGTGATCGCTCTTTCTGAGCAACCCGAAACATAGCCCTACCCGGCATCGCAGAGGAATTCCAAATAGGACGAAAGTAAACGCATTACCAGCCCCTTTCGCCCATCAAAAAGTGCCCCGAGAAGAAGTCTTTGGGTACAAGTGAACACCCCAGGGGAGCCTTCACGCAGCCACACATGCAACTGGACACTCTGTGATCGCTCTTTCTGAGCAACCCGAAACATAGCCCTACCCGGCATCGCAGAGGAATTCCAAATAGGACCAAAATAAACGCATTACCTGCCCCTTTCGCCCATCAAAAATTACCCCCAGAAGAAGGCTTTGGGTACAAGTGAACACCCCAGGGGAGCCTTCACGCAGCCACACGTGCAACTGGACCATCTGTGTTCTATTTTTCTGTGCATCCCAAAACATATACATACCCGGAATGGGAGAGGAATTCATAACAGGTCCAAAGAAAACGCGTTCAAAGCCCCTTTAACACATCAAAAAGTGCCCTCAAAGGAAGGCTTAGGATACAACGGAACTCCCCAGGGGAACATTCATGCAGCCCCACATGCACATGAACCCTCTGTGTTCGCTCTTTCTGAGGAACCCGAAACATAACCCTACCTCTCATCGGAGAGGAAGTCCAAATACGGCCCCAGAAAAAGCATTCCAAGCCCGTTTCGCCCATGAAAAAGTGCCCCTAGAGGAAGGCTTTGGGTACAACGGAACTCCCCAGGAGAGCATTCATGCAGCCCCACATGCAACTGGACCCTCTGTGTTCGCTCTATCTAACCAACCCGAAACATAGCCCTACCCGGCATCGGAGAGAAATTCAAAAAATGTCCCAAGACATGTGTTCCAAGCCCCTTTAACCCATCAAAAAGTGTCCCCAAAAGAAGGCTTTCGGTACAACTCAACTCCCCAGGGGCGCCTTCACACAGCCACACATGCAACTGGATCCTCTGTGTTCGCTCTTTCTGAGCAACCCGAAATATAGCCCTATCCAGCATCGGAGTGGAATTCTAAATAGGGCCCCAGAAAACACATTCCAACCCCTTCCGACCATCAAAAAGTGCCCTCAAAGGAAGTCTTTGGGTACAACTGAACTCCCGAGGAGAGCAATCAGTCCCACATGCAACTGGACCCTCTGTATTCGCTCTTTCTGAGCAACCGGAAACATAGCCCTACCCAGTATCAAAGAAGAAGTCCAAATAGGGCCCCAGAAAACGCATTCAAAGCCTCTTTTGCCCTTCAAGAAGTGCCCCCAGAGGAAGCCTTTGGGTACAACCGAACTCCCCAGAAGATTATTCATGCAGCCCCACATGCAGCTGGACCCTCTGTGTTCGCTCTTTCTGAGGAAGCTGAAATATAACCCTACCTCTCATCGGAGAGGAAGTCCAGATGGGGCCCCAGAAAACGCATTCCAAGCCCCTTTCGCCCATCAAAAAGTGCCCTCAAAGTTAGGCTTTGGATAAAACTGAACTCCCCAGGGGAGCATTCATGCAGCCCCACATGCACATGAACCCTCTGTGTTCGCTCTTTCTGAGCAACACGAAACATAACCCTACCTCTCATCGGAGAGGAAGTCCAAATACGGCCACAGAAAACACATTCCAAGCGCTTTCGCCCATCAAAAAGTGCCCTCAAAGGAAGGCTTTGGGTACAACGGAACTCCCCGGGAAAGCATTCACGCAGTCCCACATGCAACTGGACCGTCTCTGTTCACTCTTTCTGAGCAACCCGAAATGTAGCCCTACCCAGCATCAGAGAGGAAGTCCAAATAGGTCCAAAGAAAATGCGTTCCAAGCCCCTTTTGCCCATCAAAAAGTGCCCCCAGAGGAAGGCTTTGGGTACAAATGATCTCCTCAGGGTTGTCTTTACGCAGCCACAAATGCAACTGGACCCTCTGTGTTCTCTCCTTCTGAGCAACCCTCAACATAGCCCTACCTGGCATCGGAGAGGAAGTCCAAATAGGTCCAAAGAATAAGCGTTCCAAGCCCCATTCGCCCATCAAAAACTGCTTTCAGAGGAAGGCTTTGGGTACAAAAGAGCTCCCCAGGGATGTCTTTACGCAGCCACACATGCAACTGGACCCTCTGTGTTCGCTCTTTCTGAGCAACCCGAAACATAGCCCTACCCGGCATTGCAGAGGAATTCCAAATAGGACGAAAGTAAACGCATTACCAGCCCCTTTCGCCCATCAAAAAGTGCCCCGAGAAGAAGTCTTTGGGTACAAGTGAACACCCCAGGGGAGCCTTCACGCAGCCACACATGCAACTGGACCCTCTGTGATCGCTCTTTCTAAGCAACCCGAAACATAGCCCTACCCGGCATCGCAGAGGAATTCCAAATAGGACCAAAGTAAACGCATTACCAGCCCCTTTCGCCCATCAAAAATTACCCCCAGAGGAAGGCTTTGGGTACAAGTGAACACCCCAGGGGAGCCTTCACGCAGCCACACGTGCAACTGGACCATCTGTGTTCGCTTTTTCTGAGCATCCCAAAACATATACCTACCCGGAATGGGAGAGGAATTCATAACAGGTCCAAAGAAAACGCGTTCAAAGCCGCTTTCGCCCATCAAAAGTTGCCCTCAAAGGAAGTTTTTGGGTACAACTGAACTCCCCATGGGGGCATTCATGCAGCCCAACATGCACATGAACCCTCTGTATTCGCTCTTTCTGAGCAACACGAAAACTATACCTACCCGGCATCGCAGAGGAATTCCAAATAGGACCAAAGAAAACGCATTGCCAGCCCCTTTCGCCCATCAAAACTTGACCTCAAAGGAAGGCTTTGGGTACATGTGAACTCCCAAGGGGAGCCTTCACGCAGGCCCACATGCAACTGAACCCTCTGCGTTCGCTCTTTCTCAGCAACCTGAAACATAACCCTACCCGGCATGGGAGAGGAATTCCAAATAGGGCCCCAGAAAACGCATTCCAAGCCCCTTTGGCCCATCAAAACTTGACCTCAAAGGAAGGCTTTGGAAACAACTGAACTCCCCTGGGGAGCCTTCACGCAGCCACACATGCAACTGGATCCTCTCTGTTCACTCTTTCTGAGCAACCTGAAACATAGCCCTACGAGGTCTGGGAGAGGAATTCCAAATAGGGCCCCAGAAAAAGCGTTCAAAGCCCCTTTCACAAAAACAAAAGGTGCCCTCAAATTAAGGCCTTGCGTACAACTGATCTCCCAGGAGAGCATTCACGCAGTCCCACATGCAGCTGGATCCTCTGTGTTCGCTCTTTCTGAGCAACCTGAAACGTAGCCCTACCCGACATTGGAGAGGAATTCTAAATAGGGCCCCAGAAAACGTATTCCAAGCACCTTTCGACCATCAAAACTTGACCTCAAAGGAAGGCTTTGGATACAACTGAACTCCCCAGGGGAGCCTTCACGCAGCCACACATGCAACTGGACCCTCTGTGTTTGCTCCTTGTGAGCAACCCGAAACATAGCCCTACCCGGCATCGCAGACGAATTCAAAAAACTCCAAAGAAAATGCGTTCAAAGCCCCTTTTGCCAATAAAAATATGCCCCCAGTGGAAGGCTTTGGCTACAACGGAACTCCCTAGGAGAGCATTCATGCAGCCCCATATGCAGCTGGACCCTCTTTGTTCGCTCTTTCTGAGCAACCCGAAACATAGCCCTACCTGTCATCGGAGAGGAAGTCCAAATACGGCCCCAGAAAACGCATTCCAAGCCCCTTTCACCCATCTAAAAGTGCCCTCATAGGAAGTTTTTGGATACAACGGAACTCCCCAGGGGAGCCTTCACGCAGCCACACATGCAACTGGACCCTCTGTGTTCGCTCTTTCCGAGCAACATGAAACATAGCCGTACCCAGCAGGGAACAGGAATTCAAAAAAGGGCCCCAGAAAACGCGTTGAAAGCCCCTTTCGCCCATCAAAAGTTGCCCTCAAAGGAAGGTTTTGGATACAACGGAACTCCCCAGGGGAGCATTCATGCAGCCCCACATGCACATGAACCCTCTGTGTTCGCTCTTTCTGAGGAACCCGAAATATAACCCTACCTCTCATCGGAGAGGAAGTCCAAAGACGCCCCCAGAAAAAGCATTCCAAGCCCCTTTCGCCCATCAAAAAGTGCCCTCAAAGGAAGTCTATAGATACAACTGAACTCCCCAGGGGAGCCTAAACGCAGCCACTCATGCAACTGGACCCTCTGTGTTCGCTCTTTCTGCGCAACCTGAAACATAGCCCTACCCGGCATCGGAGAGGAATTCCAAAAAGGTCCAAAGAAAAGGCGTTCCAAGCCCCTTTTGCCCATCAAAAAGTGCCCCCAGAAGAAGGCTTTGGGTACAAGTGAACACCCCAGGGGAGCCTTCATGCAGCAACACGTGCAACTGGACCCTCTGTGTTCGCTCTTTCTGAGCATCCCAAAACATAGACCTACCAGGAATGGGAGAGGAATTCAAAATAGGGCCCCAGAAAACGCGTTCAAAGCCCCTTTCGCCCATCAAAATTTACCCGCAAAGTAAGGTTTTGGGTACAAATGAACTTCCCAGGGGGGTATTCATGCAGCCCAACATGCACATGAACCCTCTGTATTCGCTCTTTCTGAGCAACGCGAAAACTAGCCCTACCCGGCATCGCAGAGGAATTCCAAATAGGACCAAAGAAAACGCATTGCCAGCCCCTTTCGCCCATCAAAAAGTGCCCCCAGAGGAAGGCTTTGGGTACAACTGAACTCCCCAGTGGAGACTTCACGCAGCCACACATGCAACTGGACATTCTGTGTTCGCTCTTTCTGAGCAACCTGAAACATAGCCATACCAGGCATGGGAGAGGAATTCCAAATAGGGCCCCAGAAAAAGCGTTCAAAGCCCCTTTCACAAAAACAAAAGATGCCCTCAAAGGAAGGCCTTGCGTACAACTGATCTCCCCAGGAGAGCATTCATGCAGCCCCACATGTACATGAACCACGTGTGTTCGCTCTTTCTAAGCAACCCGAAACATAGCCCTATCCAGCATCGGTGTGGAATTCCAAATAGGGCCCCAGAAAACACATTCCAAGCGCTTCCGACCATGAAAAAGTGCCCTCAAAGGAAGGCTTTGGGTACAACTGAACTACCCAGGAGACCATTCACGCATTCCCACATGCAACTGTATTCTCTGTGTTCGCTCTTTCTGAGCAACCCGAAACATAGCTTTAACCGACATCGCAGAGGAATTCAAAAAAGTCCAACGAAAACGCATTCAAAGCCCCTTTCACCCATCAAGAAGTGCCCTCAAAGGAAGGCTTTGGATACAACGGAACTCCCCAGGGGAGCCTTCACGCAGCCATACATACAACTGGACCCTCTGTGTTCGCTCTTTCTGAGCAACTCGAAATATAGCCCTACCCATTATCAGAGAAGAAGTTCAAATAGAGCCCCAGAAAACCCATTCAAAGCCCCATTCGGCCATCAAAAAGTGCCCCTAGAGTAAGGCTTTGGGTAGATGTGAACTCCCCAGGGGAGCCTTCACGTATACCCACATGCAACTGACCCTCTGTGTTTGCTCTTTCTGAGGAACCCGAAACATAACCCTACCTGGCATTGGAGAGGAATTCCAAATAGGGCCCCAGAAAACGTATTCCAAGCCCCTTTCGCCCATCAAAACTTGACCTCAAAGGAAGACTTTGGATACAACCGAACTCCCCTGGGGAGCCTTTACGCAGCCACACATGCAACTGGACCCTCTGTGTTCGCTCTTTCTGAGCAACACGAAACAAACCCTACCAGGCATGGGAGAGGAATTCCAAATAGGGCCCCAGAAACCGCGTTCAAAGCCCCTTTCGCAAAATCAAAAGGTGCCCTCAAAGGAAGGCCTTGCGTACAACTGATCTCCCCAGGAGAGCATTCACGCAGTCCCACATGCAGCTGAATCCTCTGTGTTCGCTCTTTCTGAGCAACCAACATATAGCCCTACCCGGCATCGGAGAGGAATTCCAAATAGGGCCCCAGAAAACGCGTTCAAGGCCCCTTTCACCCATCAAAAAGTGCCCTCAAAGGAAGGCTTTGGGTACAACTGAACTCTCCAAGGGAGCCTTCACGCAAACACACATGCAACTGTACCCTCTGTGTTTGCTCTTTCTGAGCCACCCAAAACATAGCCTTCCCGGCATCGGAGAGGAATTCAAAATAGGTCCAAAGAAAACGAGTTCAAAGCCCCTTTCGCCCATCAAAAATTGCCCTCAAAGGAAGGCTTAGGATACAACTGAACTCCCCAGGGGAGCCTTCACGCAGCCACACATGCAACTGGACCCTCTGTGTTTGCTCTTTCTGAGCAACCCAAAACATATCCTTCCCGATGTTGGAGAGGAATTCAAAATTGGTACAAAGAAAACGCGTTCAAAGCCCCTTTTGCCCATCTAAAAGTGCCCTCATAGGAAGGCTTTGGATACAACTGAACTCCCCAGTGGAGCCTTCACGCAGCCAAACGTGCAACTGGACCCTCTGTGTTCGCTCTTTCTGAGCAACCTGAAACATAGCCGTACCCAGCATGGAAGAGGAATTCAAAAAAGGGACCCACAAAACGCGTTCAAAGCTCCTTTTGCCCATCAAAAGTTGCCCTCAAAGGAAGGTTTTGGATAAAACTTAACTCCCTAGGGGGGCATTCATGCAGCCCCACATGCACATGAACCCTCTGTGTTCGCTCTTTCTGAGCAAACCGAAACATATTCCTACCCGGCATCGCAGAGGAATTCCAAATCGGACCAAAGAAAACGCATTGCCAGCCCCTTACGCCCATCAAAAATTACCCCCAGAGGAAGGCTTTGGGTACAAGTGAACTCCCCAGGGGAGCCTTCACGCACACCCACATGCAACTGGACCCTCTGTGTTCGCTCTTTCTGAGCAACCTGAAACATAGCCGTACCAAGCATGGGAGAGGAATTCAAAATACGGCCCTAGAAAATGCGTTCAAAGCCCCTTTCGCCCATCAAAGAGTACCCCCGGAGGAAGGCTTTGGGTACAACTGAACTCCCCAGGGGAGCCTTCACGCAGCCACAAGTGCAGCTAGACCCTCTGTGTTCGCTCTTTCTGAGGATCCCGAAACATAAACCTACCTCTCATCGGAGAGGAAGTCCAAATACGGCCCAAGAAAAAGCATTCCAAGCCCCTTTCGCCCATCAAAAAGTGTCCTCAAAGGAAGGCTTAGGGTACAACTGAACTCCCCAGGGGAGCCATCACGCAGCCACACATGCAACTGGACCCCCTGTGTTCGCTCTTTCTGAGCAACCCGAAACATAACCCTACCCGGCATCGCAGAGGAATTCCAAATACGACCAAAGTAAACGCATTACCAGCCCCTTTCGCCCATCAAAAAGTGCCCCCAGAAGAAGGCTTTGGGTACAAGTGAACACCCCAGGGGAGCCTTCACGCAGGCCCACATGCAACTGAACCCTCTGTATTCACTCTTTCTGAGCAACCTGAAAGATAACCCTACCCAGCATTAGAGAGGAATTCCAAAGAGGGCCCCAGAAAACGCATTCCAAGCCCCTTTCGCCCATCAAAAGTTGCCCTCAAAGGAAGGTTTTGGATACAACTGAACTCCCCAGGGGGGCATTCATGCAGTCCGACATGCACATGAACCCTCTGTGTTCTCTCTTTCTGAGCAAACCGAAACATAGTCCTACCCGGTATCGCAGAGGAATTCCAAATAGGACCAAAGAAAATGCATTGCCATCCCCTTTCTCCCATCAAAAAGTGCCCTAAAAGGAAGGCATTGGGTACAACTGAACTCCCCAGGGGAGCCTTCACGCAGCCACACATGAAACTGGACCCTCTCTGTTCGCCCTTTCCTAGCAACCTCAAACAGAACCCTACCCGGCAATTGAGAGAAAGTCCAAATAGGGCCCCAGAAAACGCATTCCAAGCCCCTTTCGCCCATCAAAACTTGACCTCAAAGGAAGGCTTTGGATACAGCTGAACTCGCCTGGGGAGCCTTCACGCAGCCCCACATGCAACTGGACCCTCTCTGTTCGCTCTTTCTGAGCAACACGAAACATAGCCCTACCAGGTCTGGAAGAGGAATTCAAAATAGGGCCCCAGAGAACGTGTTCAAAGCCCCTTTCGCAAAAACAAAAGGTGCCCTCAAAGGAAGGCCTTGCGTACAACTGCTGTCCCCAGGAGAGCATTCACGCAGTCCCACATGCAGCTAGACCCTCTGTGTTCACTCTTTCTGAGCAACCCAACACATAGCCCTACCTAGCATCGGAGAGGAATTCAAAATAGGGCCCCAGAAAACGCGTTCAAAGCCCCTTTCGCCCATCAAAAAGTGCCCTCAAAGGATGGCTTAGGGTACAACTGAACTCCCCAGGGGAGCCTTCACGCAGCCACTCATTCAACTGGACCCTCTGTGTTCGCGCTTTCTGAGCAACCCGAAACATAGCCCTACCCAGCATCAGAGAGGAAGTCCAAATAGGTCCAAAGAAACTGCGTTCCAAGCCACTTTCACACATCAAAAAGTGCCCCCAGAGGAAGGCTTTGGGTACAAGTGAACTCCCCAGGGGAGCCTTCATGCAGGCCTACATGCAACTGAACCCTCAGTGTTCGCTCTTTCTGAGCAACCTGAAACATAACCCTACCCGGCATTGGAGAGGAATTCCAAATAGGGCCCCAGAAAACGTATTCCAAGGCCATTTCGCCCATCAATACTTGACCTCAAAGGAAGGCTTTAGATACAACTGAACTCCCCTGGGGAGCCTTCACGCAGCCACACATGCAACTGGATCCTCTCTGTTCACTCTTTCTGAGCAACCTGAAACATAGCCCTACGAGGTTTGGGAGAGGAATTCCAAATAGGGCCCCAGAAAAAGCGTTCAAAGCCCCTTTCGCAAAAACAAAAGGTGCCCTCAAAGGAAGGCTTTGGGTACAACTGATCTCCCCAGGAGAGCATTCATACAGTCCCACATGCAGCTGGTTCCTCTGTGTTTGCTCTTTCTGAGCATCCTGAAACATAGCACAACCAAGCACCGGAGTGGAATTCAAAATACGGCCCCAGAAAACATATTCCAAGCCCTTACGACCATCAAAAAGTGCCCTCAAAGGAAGGGTTTGGGTACAACTGAAATCCCCAGGGGAGCCTTCACACAGCCATAAATGCAACTGGACCCTCTGTGTTTGCTCTTTCTGAACAACCCGCAACATAGCTCTACCTGGCATCGGAGAGGAAGTCCAAATATGGCCCCAGAAAACACATTCCAAGCCCCTTTAGCCCATCAAAAAGTGCCCTCAAAGGAAGGCTTTGGGTACAACTGAACTACCCAGGGGAGCCTTTACGGTGCCCCACATGCAAATGAACCCTCTGTGTACGCTTTTTCGGAGAAACCTGAAATATACCCCTACCCAGCATCAGATAGGAATTCCATATATGGCCCCAGAAAACGCATTCCAAGCCCCTTACGCCCATCAAAAAATGCCCTCAAAGGAAGGCTTTGGATACAACTGAACTCCCCAGGGGAGCTTTCATGCAGCCACACATGCAACTGGACCCTCTGTGTTCGCTCTTTCTGAGCAAGCAGAAACATAGCTCTACCTGGCATCGGAGAGGAATTCAAAACACGTCCAAAGAAAACGTGTTAAAAGCCCCTTTGGCCCATCAAAACTTACCCTCAAAGGAAGGCTTTGGATACAACTGAACTCCCCAGGGGAGCCTTCACGCAGCCATACATGCACCTGGACCCTCTGCGTTCGTTCTCTCTGAGAAACCCGAAAGTAAAACTTACCTGGCATCGGAGAGGAAGTCCAAATACTGCCACAGAAATCGCATTCCAATCCCGTTTTGCCCATAAAAACTAGCCCTCAAAGGAAGGCTTTGGGAACAACTGAACTCCCCAGGGGAGTATTCATGCAGCCCCACATGCCGCTGGACCCTCTGTGTTCGCTCAATCTGAGCAAACCATAACATAGCCCTACCTGTCATCGGAGAGGAACTCCAAAGAAGGCCCCAGAAAATGAATTCCAAGCCCCTTTCACACATCAAAAAGTGCCCTCAAAGGAAGGCTTTGGATACAACTGAACTCCCCAGGGGAGCCTTCACACAGCCACACATGCAACTGGACCCCCTGTGTACGCACTTTCTGAGCAACCCGAAACATAGCCCTATCCAGCATCGGTGTGGAGTTCCAAATAGGGCCCCAGAAAGCACATTCCAAGCCCTTCCGACAATCAAAAATTGCGCTCAAAGGAAGGCTTTGGGTACAACTGAACTCCACAGGAGACCATTCACGCAGTCCCACATGCAACTGCATCCTCTGTGTTCGCTCTTTCTGAGCAACCGGAAACATAGCCCTACCCGGCATCGGAGAGGAATTCTAAAAAGATCCAAAGTAAACAGGTTCCAAGCCCCTTTCGCCCATCAAAAAGTGCCCTCAAAGGAAGGCATTAGGTACAACTGAACTCCCCAGGGGAGCCTTTACATTTCCCCACATGCAACTGAACCCATTGTGTTCGCTCTTTCTGAGCAACCCGAAACATAGCTTTACCCGACATTGCAGAAGAATTCAAAAAAAGTCCAACGAAAACGCTTTCAAAGCCCCTTTCACACATCAAAAAGTGCCCTCAAAGGAAGGCTTAGGATACAACGGAACTCCCCAGGGGAGCTTTCATGCAGCCCCACATGCAACTGGACCCTCTGTGTTCGCTCTTTCTGAGGAACCCGAAACAGTGCCCTACCCGGCATTCGAGAGGAATTCAAAAAAGGTCCCAAGAAAACGTGTTCCAAGCCTCTTTCACCCATCAAAAAGTGCCCCCAAAGGAAGGCTTTGGGTACAACTGAACTCCACAGGGGAGTATTCATGCAGCCCCACATGCACATGAACCCTCTGTGTTCGCTCTTTCTGACCAACCCAAAACATAGCCCTACCCGGCATTGGAGAGGAATTCAAAAAAGGTCCAAAGAAAACGTGTTCCAAGCCCCTTTCGCCCATCAAAAAGTTCCCTCAAAGGAAGGCTTTGGATACAACTGAACTCCCCAGGGGAGCCTTCATGCAACCCCACATGGTGCTGGAACCTCTGTGTTCGGTCAGTCTGAGCAAACTGAAACATAGCCCTACCTGTCATCGGAGACGAAGTCCAAAAACGGCCCAAGAAAACGCATTCCAAGCCCCTTTAGCCCATCTAAAAGTGCCCTCATAGGAAGGCTTTGGATACAACTGAACTCCCCAAGGGAGCCTTCATGCAGCCACACATGCAACTGGACCCTCTGTGTTCTCTCTTTCTGAACAACCTTAAACATATCCGTACCCGGCATCGGAGAGGAATTCAAAAAAGGTCCAAAGAAAACGCATTCAAAGCCCCTTTCGCCCATCAAAAAGTGCCCTCAAAAGAAGGCTTTGGGTACAACTGAACTCCTCGGGAGAGCACGCACGCAGTCCCACATGCACCTGGACCCACTGTATACGCTCTTTCTGAGCAACCGGAAACGTAGCCCTACCCAGTATCAAAGAAGAAGTCCAAATAGGGCCCCAGAAAACGCATTCAAAGCCCATTTCGCCATTCAAAAAGTGCCCCTAGAGGAAGGCTTTGGATACAACGGAACTCCCCAGGAGAACATACATGCAGCCCCCATGCACGTGAGCCATCTGTGTTCGCACTTTCTGACCAACCTGAAACGTAGCCCTACCTGGCATCGGAGAAGAATTCAAAAAAGGTCCAAAGAAAATGTGTTCCAAGCCCCTTTCACCCATCAAAAAGTGCCCCCAAAGGAAGGCTTTGGATACAACTGAACTCCCCAGGGGAGCCTTCACGCAGCCACACATGCAACTGGACCCTCTGTGTTTGCTCTTTCTGAGCAACCCGAAACATATCCCTACCCGGCATCGGAGAGGAATTCAAAAAAGGTCCAAAGAAAACGCGTTCCAAGCCCCTTTCGCCCATCAAAAAGTGCCCTGTAAGGAAGACTTTGGATACAACTGAACTCCCCAGGGGAGCCTTCATGCAGCCCCACATGCTGCTGGAACCTCTGTGTTCGCTCATTCTAAGCAACTCGAATCATAGCCCTATCCATCATAGGATTAAAATTTCAAATAGGGCCCCAGAAAACAAATTCCAACCCCTTCCGACCATCAAAAAGTGCCCTCAAAGGAAGGCTTTGGGTACAGCTGAACTCCCGAGGAGAGCAATCACGCAGTCCCACATGCAACTGGACCCTCTCTATTCGCTATTTCTGAGCAACCCGAAACATAGCCCTATCCAGCATCGGAGAGGAAGTCCAAATAGGGCCCCAGAAAAAGCATTCCAAACCCTTCCGACCATCAAAAAGTGCCCTCAAAGGAAGGCTTTGGGTACAACTGAACTCCCCAGGGGAGCATTCATGCAGCCACATATGCATCTGGACCCTCTGTGTTTGCTCTTTCTGAGCAACCCAAAACATAGCCTTCCCGACGTCGGAGAGGAATTCAAAATAGGTCCAAAGAAAACGCGTTAAAGCCTCTTTCGCCCATCAAAAATTGCCCTCAAAGGAAGGCTTTGGGTACAACTGAACTCCCCAGGCGAGCCTTTAGAGTGTCCCACATGCAACTGAACCCTCTGTGTTCGCTCTTTCTGAGCAACCCGAAACATAGCTTTACCCAGCATCGGAGAGGAATTCAAAAAAGGTCCAAAGAAATCGCGTTCAAGTCCTTTTTCGCCCATCAAAAAGTGCCCTCAAAGGAAGGCTTTGCATACAACTTAACTCCCCAGGGGGGCATTCATGCAGCCCCACATGCACATGAACCCTCTGTGTTCGCTCTTTCTGAGCAACCTGAAACATAAACAAACCTCTCATCGGAGAGGAAGTCCAAATACGGCCCCAGAAAAAGCATTCCAAGCCCCTTTCACCCATCAAGAAGTGCCCTCAAAGGAAGGCTTAGGATACAACTGAATTCCCCAGGGGAGCCTTCACGCAGCCCCACATGCAACTGCACCCTCTGTGTTCGCTCTTTCTGAGCAACCCGAAATATAGCCCTACCCGGCATCGCAGAGGAATTCCAAATAAGACCAAAGTAAACGCATTAACAGCCAATTTCACCCATCAAAAAGTGCCCCCAGAGGAAGGCTTTGGGTACAAATGAACTCCCCAGGGAAGCCTTTACGCAGCCACACATGCAACTGGACCCTCTGTGTTCGCTCTTTCTGAGCAACCCGTAACATAGCCCTAACCGGCATCGCAGAGGAATTCCAAATAGGACGAAAGTAAACGCTTTACCAGCCCCTTTCGCCCATCAAAAAGTGCCCCCAGAAGAAGGCTTTGGGTACAAGTGATCACCCCAGGGGAGCCTTCACTCAGCCACACGTTCAACTGGACCTTCTGTGTTCACTCTTTCTGAGCATCCCAAAACATAGACCTACCCGGAATGGGAGTGGAATTCACAAAAGGTCCAAAGAAAAAGCGTTCAAGTCCTTTTTCGCCCATCAAAAAGTGCCCTCAAAGGAAGGCTTTGCATACAACTGAACTCCCCAGGGGGGCATTCATGCAGCCCAACATGCACATGAACCCTCTGTATTCGCTCTTTCTGAGCAACCCGGAAACTAGCCCTACCCGGCATCGAAGAGGAATTCCACATAGGATCAAAGAAAACGCATTGCCAGCCCCTTTTTCCATCTAAAAGTGCCCCCAGACGAAGGCTTTGGGTACAAGTGAACTCCCCAGGGAAGCCTTCACGCATCACACATGAAACTGAACCCTCTGTGTTCGGTCTTACTGAGCAACCTGAAACATAACCCAACCCGGCATTGGAGAGGAATTCCAAATAGGGCCCCAGAAAATGCATTCCAAGCCCCTTTCGCCCATCAAAAGTTGCCCTCAAAGGAAGGTTTTGGATACAACTGAACTCCCCAGGGGGGCATTTATGCAATCCCACATGCACATGAACCCTCTGTGTTCGCTCTTTCTGAGCAACCCGAAACATAGTCCTACCCGGCATCGCAGAGCAATTCCAAATAGGAGCAAAGAAAACGCATTGCCAGCCCCTTTCTCCCATCAAAAAGTGCCCTCAAAGGAAGGCATTGGGTACAACCGAACTCCCTAGGGGAGCCTTCACGCAGCCACAAATGCAGCTAGACCCTCTGTGTTCACTGTTTCCGAGCAACCCAACACATAGCCCTACCCGGCATCGGAGAAGAATTCAAAATAGGGCCCCAAAAAAAGCGTTCAAAGCCCCTTTCACCCATCAAAAAGTGCCCTCAAAGGAGGGCTTAGGGTACAACTGTACTCCCCAGGGTAGTCTTTACGCAGCCACACATGCAACTGGACCCCATGTGTACGCTCTTTCTGAGCAACCCGAAACATAGCCCTATCCAGCATCGGTGTGGAATTCCAAATAGGGTCCCAGAATATATATTCCAAGCCCTTCCGACCATCAAAAATTGCCCTCAAAGGAAGGCTTTGGGTACAACTGAACTCCACAGGAGACCATTCACGCAGTCCCACATGCAAGTGCATCCTCTGTGTTCGCTCTTTCTGAGCAACCGGAAATATAGCCCTACCCGGCATCGGAGAGGAATTCTAAAAAGATCCAAAGAAAACGCGTTCCAAGCCCCTTTCGCCCATCAAAAAGTGCCCTCAAAAGAAGGCATTAGTTACAACTGAACTCCCCAGGGGAGCCTTTACATTTCCCCACATGCAACTGAACCCATTGTGTTCGCTCTTTCTGAGCAACCCGAAACATAGCTTTACCCGACATTGCAGAAGAATTCAAAAAAAGTCCAACGAAAACGCTTTCAAAGCCCCTTTCACACATCAAAAAGTGCCCTCAAAGGAAGGCTTAGGATACAACGGAACTCCCCAGGGGAGCCTTCATGCAGCCCCACATGCAACTGGACCCTCTGTGTTCGCTCTTTCTGAGGAACCCGAAACAGAGCCCTACCCGGCATTGGAGAGGAATTCAAAAAAGGTCCCAAGAAAACGTGTTCCAAGCCTCTTTCACCCATCAAAAAGTGCCCCCAAAGGAAGGCTTTGGGTACAACTGAACTCCACAGGGGAGTATTCATGCAGCCCCACATGCACATGAACCCTCTGTGTTCGCTCTTTCTGACCAACACAAAACATATCCCTACCCGGCATCGGAGAGGAATTCAAAAAAGGTCCAAAGAAAACGCGTTCCAAGGCCCGTTCGCCCATCAAAAAGTGCCCTCAAAGGAAGGCTTTGGATACAACTGAACTCCCCAGGGGAGCCTTCATGCAGCCCCACATGGTGCTGGAACCTTTGTGTTCGGTCAGTCTGAGCAAAATGAAACATAGCCCTACCTGTCATCGGAGACGAAGTCCAAATACGGCCCCAGAAAACGCATTCCAAGCCCCTTTAGCCCATCTAAAAGTGCCCTCATAGGAAGGCTTTGGATAAAACTGAACTCCCCAAGGGAGCCTTCATGCAGCCACACATGCAACTGGACCCTCTGTGTTCTCTCTTTCTGAACAACCTTAAACATATCCGTACCCGGCATCGGAGAGGAATTCAAAAAAGGTCCAAAGAAAACGCATTCAAAGCCCCTTTCGCCCATCAAAAAGTGCCCTCAAAGGAAGGCTTTGGGTACAACTGAACTCCTCGGGAGAGCACGCACGCAGTCCCACATGCACCTGGACCCTCTGTATTCGCTCTTTCTGAGCAACCGGAAACGTAGCCCTACCCAGTATCAAAGAAGAAGTCCAAATAGGGCCCCAAAAACGCATTCAAAGCCCCTTTCGCCCATCAAAAAGTGCCCCTAGAGGAAGGCTTTGGATACAACGGAACTACCCAGGAGAACATACATGCAGCTCCACATGCACGTGAGCCATCTGTGTTCGCACTTTCTGAGCAACCCGAAACATAGCTTTACCCGACATCGCAGAGGAATTCAAAAAAAGTCCAAATAAAACGCGATCAAAGCCCCTTTCGCCCATCAAAAAGTGCCCTCAAAGGAAGGCTTCGGATACAACGGAACTCCCCAGGGGAGCATTCATGCAGCCACACATGCACATGAACCCTCTGTGTTCGCTCTTTCTGAGGAACCTGAAACATAACCCTACCTCTCATCGGAGAGGAAGTCCAAATACGGCCCCAGAAAAAGCATTCCAAGCCCCTTTCGCCCATCAAAAAGTGCCCTCAAAGGAAGGCTTAGGATACAACTGAATTCCCCAGGGGAGCCTTCACGCAGCCACACATGCAACTGGACCCTCTGTGTTTGCTCTTTCTGAGCAACCCGAAACATATCCCTACCCGGCATCGGAGAGGAATTCAAAAAAGGTCCAAAGAAAACGCGTTCCAAGCCCCTTTCGCCCATCAAAAAGTGCCCTGTAAGGAAGACTTTGGATACAACTGAACTCCCCAGGGGAGCCTTCATGCAGCCCCACATGCTGCTGGAACCTCTGTGTTCGCTCATTCTAAGCAACTCGAATCATAGCCCTATCCATCATAGGATTAAAATTTCAAAGAGGGCCCCAGAAAACAAATTCCAACCCCTTCCGACCATCAAAAAGTGCCCTCAAAGGAAGGCTTTGGGTACAGCTGAACTCCCGAGGAGAGCAATCACGCAGTCCCACATGCAACTGGACCCTCTCTATTCGCTATTTCTGAGCAACCGGAAACATAGCCCTACCCAGTATCAAAGAAGAAGTCCAAATAGGGCCCCAAAAACGCATTCAAAGCCCTTTTCGACCATCAAAAAGTGCCCCTAGAGGAAGGCTTTGGGTACAACGGAACTCCCAAGGAGAACATACATGCAGCTCCACATGCACGTGAGCCATCTGTGTTCGCACTTTCTGACCAACCTGAAATGTAGCCCTACCTGGCATCGGAGAAGAATTCAAAAAAGGTCCAAAGAAAATGTGTTCCAAGCCCCTTTCACCCATCAAAAAGTGCCCCCAAAGGAAGGCTTTGGATACAACTGAACTCCCCAGGGGAGCCTTCACGCAGCCACACATGCACATGAACCCTCTGTGTTCGCTCTTTCTGAGGAACCCGAAACATAACCCTACCTCTCATCGGAGAGGAAGTCCAAATACGGCCCCAGAAAAAGCATTCCAAGCCCCTTTCGCCCATCAAAAAGTGCCCTCAAAGGAAGGCTTAGGATACAACTGAATTCCCCAGGGGAGCCTTCACGCAGCCACACATGCAACTGGACCCTCTGTGTTTGCTCTTTCTGAGCAACCCGAAACATATCCCTACCCGGCATCGGAGAGGAATTCAAAAAAGGTCCAAAGAAAACGCGTTCCAAGCCCCTTTCGCCCATCAAAAAGTGCCCTGTAAGGAAGACTTTGGATACAACTGAATTCCCCAGGGGAGCCTTCATGCAGCCCCACATGCTGCTGGAACCTCTGTGTTCGCTCATTCTAAGCAACTCGAAACATAGCCCTATCCATCATAGGATTAAAATTTCAAATAGGGCCCCAGAAAACAAATTCCAACCCCTTCCGACCATCAAAAAGTGCCCTCAAAGGAAGGCTTTGGGTACAGCTGAACTCCCGAGGAGAGCAATCACGCAGTCCCACATGCAACTGGACCCTCTCTATTCGCTATTTCTGAGCAACCCGAAACATAGCCCTATCCAGCATCGGAGAGGAAGTCCAAATAGGGCCCCAAAAACGCATTCAAAGCCCTTTTCGACCATCAAAAAGTGCCCCCAGAGGAAGGCTTTGGGTACAACTGAACTCCCCAGGGGAGCATTCATGCAGCCACATATGCATCTGGACCCTCTGTGTTTGCTCTTTCTGAGCAACCCAAAACATAGCCTTCCCGACGTCGGAGAGGAATTCAAAATAGGTCCAAAGAAAACACGTTAAAGCCTCTTTCGCCCATCAAAAATTGCCCTCAAAGGAAGGCTTTGGGTACAACTGAACTCCCCAGGTGAGCCTTTAGAGTGTCCCACATGCAACTGAACCCTCTGTGTTCGCTCTTTCTGAGCAACCTGAAACATAGCTTTACCCAGCATCGGAGAGGAATTCAAAAAAGGTCCAAAGAAATCGCGTTCAAGTCCTTTTTCGCCCATCAAAAAGTGCCCTCAAAGGAAGGCTTTGCAAACAACTTAACTCCCCAGGGGGGCATTCATGCAGCCCCACATGCACATGAACCCTTTGTGTTCGCTCTTTCTGAGCAACCTGAAACATAAACAAACCTCTCATTGGAGAGGAAGTCCAAATACGGCCCCAGAAAAAGCATTCCAAGCCCCTTTCGCCCATCAAAAAGTGCCCTCAAAGGAAGGCTTAGGATACAACTGAATTCCCCAGGGGAGCCTTCACGCAGCCACACATGCAACTGGACCCTCTGTGTTCGCTCTTTCTGAGCAACCCGTAACATAGCCCTAACCGGCATCGCAGAGGAATTCCAAATAGGACGAAAGTAAACGCTTTACCAGCCCCTTTCGCCCATCAAAAAGTGCCCCCAGAAGAAGGCTTTGGGTACAAGTGATCACCCCAGGGGAGCCTTCACTCAGCCACACGTTCAACTGGACCTTCTGTGTTCACTCTTTCTGAGCATCCCAAAACATAGACCTACCCGGAATGGGAGTGGAATTCAAAAAAGGTCCAAAGAAAAAGCGTTCAAGTCCTTTTTCGCCCATCAAATGTGCCCTCAAAGGAAGGCTTTGCATACAACTGAACTTTCCAGGGGGGCATTCATGCAGCCCAACATGCACATGAACCCTCTGTATTCGCTCTTTCTGAGCAACCCGGAAACTAGCCCTACCCGGCATCGAAGAGGAATTCCACATAGGATCAAAGAAAACGCATTGCCAGCCCTTTTGCCCATCAAAAAGTGCCCCCAGACGAAGGCTTTGGGTACAAGTGAACTCCCCAGGGAAGCCTTCACGCATCACACATGAAACTGAACCCTCTGTGTTCGGTCTTACTGAGCAACCTGAAACATAACCCAACCCGGCATTGGAGAGGAATTCCAAATAGGGCCCCAGAAAATGCATTCCAAGCCCCTTTCGCCCATCAAAAGTTGCCCTCAAAGGAAGGTTTTGGATACAACTGAACTCCCCAGGGGGGCATTTATGCAATCCCACATGCACATGAACCCTCTGTGTTCGCTCTTTCTGAGCAACCCGAAACATACTCCTACCCGGCATCGCAGAGCAATTCCAAATAGGAGCAAAGAAAACGCATTGCCAGCCCCTTTCTCCCATCAAAAAGTGCCCTCAAAGGAAGGCATTGGGTACAACCGAACTCCCTAGGGGAGCCTTCACGCAGCCACAAATGCAGCTAGACCCTCTGTGTTCACTGTTTCCGAGCAACTCAACACATAGCCCTACCCGGCATCGGAGAAGAATTCAAAATAGGGCCCCAGAAAACGCGTTCAAAGCCCCTTTCGCCCATCAAAAAGTGCCCCAGAGGAAGGCTTTGGGTACAACTGAATTCCCCAGGGAAGCATTCATGCAGCCCCACATGCAGCTGGACCCTCTGTGTTCGCTCTTTCTGAGCAACCCAAAACATAGCATTACCCGGCATCGGAGAGGAATTCAAAAATGGTACAGAGAAAACGAGTTCAAAGGCCCTTTCGCCCATCATAAATTGGCCGCAAAGGAAGGTTTTCAGTACAACTGAACTCCCCAGAGGAGCCTTTACAGTGCCCCACATGCAACTGAACCCTCTGAGTTCGCTCTTTCTGAGCAACCTGAAACATAGCCCTACCCGGCATTGGAGAGGAATTCCAAATAGGACCCCAGAAAACGCATTCCAAGCCCCTTTCGCCCATCAAAAAGTGCCCTCAAAAGAAGGCATTAGTTACAACTGAACTCCCCAGGGGAGCCTTTACATTTCCCCACATGCAACTGAACCCATTGTGTTCGCTCTTTCTGAGCAACCCGAAACATAGCTTTACCCGACATTGCAGAAGAATTCAAAAAAAGTCCAACGAAAACGCTTTCAAAGCCCCTTTCACACATCAAAAAGTGCCCTCAAAGGAAGGCTTAGGATACAACGGAACTCCCCAGGGGAGCCTTCATGCAGCCCCACATGCAACTGGACCCTCTGTGTTCGCTCTTTCTGAGGAACCCGAAACAGAGCCCTACCCGGCATTGGAGAGGAATTCAAAAAAGGTCCCAAGAAAACGTGTTCCAAGCCTCTTTCACCCATCAAAAAGTGCCCCCAAAGGAAGGCTTTGGGTACAACTGAACTCCACAGGGGAGTATTCATGCAGCCCCACATGCACATGAACCCTCTGTGTTCGCTCTTTCTGACCAACACAAAACATATCCCTACCCGGCATCGGAGAGGAATTCAAAAAAGGTCCAAAGAAAACGCGTTCCAAGGCCCGTTCGCCCATCAAAAAGTGCCCTCAAAGGAAGGCTTTGGATACAACTGAACTCCCCAGGGGAGCCTTCATGCAGCCCCACATGGTGCTGGAACCTTTGTGTTCGGTCAGTCTGAGCAAAATGAAACATAGCCCTACCTGTCATCGGAGACGAAGTCCAAATACGGCCCCAGAAAACGCATTCCAAGCCCCTTTAGCCCATCTAAAAGTGCCCTCATAGGAAGGCTTTGGATAAAACTGAACTCCCCAAGGGAGCCTTCATGCAGCCACACATGCAACTGGACCCTCTGTGTTCTCTCTTTCTGAACAACCTTAAACATATCCGTACCCGGCATCGGAGAGGAATTCAAAAAAGGTCCAAAGAAAACGCATTCAAAGCCCCTTTCGCCCATCAAAAAGTGCCCTCAAAGGAAGGCTTTGGGTACAACTGAACTCCTCGGGAGAGCACGCACGCAGTCCCACATGCACCTGGACCCTCTGTATTCGCTCTTTCTGAGCAACCGGAAACGTAGCCCTACCCAGTATCAAAGAAGAAGTCCAAATAGGGCCCCAAAAACGCATTCAAAGCCCCTTTCGCCCATCAAAAAGTGCCCCTAGAGGAAGGCTTTGGATACAACGGAACTACCCAGGAGAACATACATGCAGCTCCACATGCACGTGAGCCATCTGTGTTCGCACTTTCTGAGCAACCCGAAACATAGCTTTACCCGACATCGCAGAGGAATTCAAAAAAAGTCCAAATAAAACGCGATCAAAGCCCCTTTCGCCCATCAAAAAGTGCCCTCAAAGGAAGGCTTCGGATACAACGGAACTCCCCAGGGGAGCATTCATGCAGCCACACATGCACATGAACCCTCTGTGTTCGCTCTTTCTGAGGAACCTGAAACATAACCCTACCTCTCATCGGAGAGGAAGTCCAAATACGGCCCCAGAAAAAGCATTCCAAGCCCCTTTCGCCCATCAAAAAGTGCCCTCAAAGGAAGGCTTAGGATACAACTGAATTCCCCAGGGGAGCCTTCACGCAGCCACACATGCAACTGGACCCTCTGTGTTTGCTCTTTCTGAGCAACCCGAAACATATCCCTACCCGGCATCGGAGAGGAATTCAAAAAAGGTCCAAAGAAAACGCGTTCCAAGCCCCTTTCGCCCATCAAAAAGTGCCCTGTAAGGAAGACTTTGGATACAACTGAACTCCCCAGGGGAGCCTTCATGCAGCCCCACATGCTGCTGGAACCTCTGTGTTCGCTCATTCTAAGCAACTCGAATCATAGCCCTATCCATCATAGGATTAAAATTTCAAAGAGGGCCCCAGAAAACAAATTCCAACCCCTTCCGACCATCAAAAAGTGCCCTCAAAGGAAGGCTTTGGGTACAGCTGAACTCCCGAGGAGAGCAATCACGCAGTCCCACATGCAACTGGACCCTCTCTATTCGCTCTTTCTGAGCAACTGGAAACATAGCCCTACCTACCCAGTATCAAAGAAGAAGTCCAAATAGGGCCCCAGAAACGCATTCAAAGCCCTTTTCGACCATCAAAAAGTGCCCCTAGAGGAAGGCTTTGGGTACAACGGAACTCCCAAGGAGAACATACATGCAGCTCCACATGCACGTGAGCCATCTGTGTTCGCACTTTCTGACCAACCTGAAATGTAGCCCTACCTGGCATCGGAGAAGAATTCAAAAAAGGTCCAAAGAAAATGTGTTCCAAGCCCCTTTCACCCATCAAAAAGTGCCCCCAAAGGAAGGCTTTGGATACAACTGAACTCCCCAGGGGAGCCTTCACGCAGCCACACATGCACATGAACCCTCTGTGTTCGCTCTTTCTGAGGAACCCGAAACATAACCCTACCTCTCATCGGAGAGGAAGTCCAAATACGGCCCCAGAAAAAGCATTCCAAGCCCCTTTCGCCCTTCAAAAAGTGCCCTCAAAGGAAGGCTTAGGATACAACTGAATTCCCCAGGGGAGCCATCACGCAGCCACACATGCAACTGGACCCTCTGTGTTTGCTCTTTCTGAGCAACCCGAAACATATCCCTACCCGGCATCGGAGAGGAATTCAAAAAAGGTCCAAAGAAAACGCGTTCCAAGCCCCTTTCGCCCATCAAAAAGTGCCCTGTAAGGAAGACTTTGGATACAACTGAATTCCCCAGGGGAGCCTTCATGCAGCCCCACATGCTGCTGGAACCTCTGTGTTCGCTCATTCTAAGCAACTCGAAACATAGCCCTATCCATCATAGGATTAAAATTTCAAATAGGGCCCCAGAAAACAAATTCCAACCCCTTCCGACCATCAAAAAGTGCCCTCAAAGGAAGGCTTTGGGTACAGCTGAACTCCCCAGGAGAGCAATCACGCAGTCCCACATGCAACTGGACCCTCTCTATTCGCTATTTCTGAGCAACCCGAAACATAGCCCTATCCAGCATCGGAGAGGAAGTCCAAATAGGGCCCCAAAAACGCATTCAAAGCCCTTTTCGACCATCAAAAAGTGCCCCCAGAGGAAGGCTTTGGGTACAACTGAACTCCCCAGGGGAGCATTCATGCAGCCACATATGCATCTGGACCCTCTGTGTTTGCTCTTTCTGAGCAACCCAAAACATAGCCTTCCCGACGTCGGAGAGGAATTCAAAATAGGTCCAAAGAAAACACGTTAAAGCCTCTTTCGCCCATCAAAAATTGCCCTCAAAGGAAGGCTTTGGGTACAACTGAACTCCCCAGGTGAGCCTTTAGAGTGTCCCACATGCAACTGAACCCTCTGTGTTCGCTCTTTCTGAGCAACCTGAAACATAGCTTTACCCAGCATCGGAGAGGAATTCAAAAAAGGTCCAAAGAAATCGCGTTCAAGTCCTTTTTCGCCCATCAAAAAGTGCCCTCAAAGGAAGGCTTTGCAAACAACTTAACTCCCCAGGGGGGCATTCATGCAGCCCCACATGCACATGAACCCTCTGTGTTCGCTCTTTCTGAGCAACCTGAAACATAAACAAACCTCTCATCGGAGAGGAAGTCCAAATACGGCCCCAGAAAAAGCATTCCAAGCCCCTTTCGCCCATCAAAAAGTGCCCTCAAAGGAAGGCTTAGGATACAACTGAATTCCCCAGGGGAGCCTTCACGCAGCCACACATGCAACTGGACCCTCTGTGTTCGCTCTTTCTGAGCAACCCGTAACATAGCCCTAACCGGCATCGCAGAGGAATTCCAAATAGGACGAAAGTAAACGCTTTACCAGCCCCTTTCGCCCATCAAAAAGTGCCCCCAGAAGAAGGCTTTGGGTACAAGTGATCACCCCAGGGGAGCCTTCACTCAGCCACACGTTCAACTGGACCTTCTGTGTTCACTCTTTCTGAGCATCCCAAAACATAGACCTACCCGGAATGGGAGTGGAATTCAAAAAAGGTCCAAAGAAAAAGCGTTCAAGTCCTTTTTCGCCCATCAAATGTGCCCTCAAAGGAAGGCTTTGCATACAACTGAACTTTCCAGGGGGGCATTCATGCAGCCCAACATGCACATGAACCCTCTGTATTCGCTCTTTCTGAGCAACCCGGAAACTAGCCCTACCCGGCATCGAAGAGGAATTCCACATAGGATCAAAGAAAACGCATTGCCAGCCCTTTTGCCCATCAAAAAGTGCCCCCAGACGAAGGCTTTGGGTACAAGTGAACTCCCCAGGGAAGCCTTCACGCATCACACATGAAACTGAACCCTCTGTGTTCGGTCTTACTGAGCAACCTGAAACATAACCCAACCCGGCATTGGAGAGGAATTCCAAATAGGGCCCCAGAAAATGCATTCCAAGCCCCTTTCGCCCATCAAAAGTTGCCCTCAAAGGAAGGTTTTGGATACAACTGAACTCCCCAGGGGGGCATTTATGCAATCCCACATGCACATGAACCCTCTGTGTTCGCTCTTTCTGAGCAACCCGAAACATACTCCTACCCGGCATCGCAGAGCAATTCCAAATAGGAGCAAAGAAAACGCATTGCCAGCCCCTTTCTCCCATCAAAAAGTGCCCTCAAAGGAAGGCATTGGGTACAACCGAACTCCCTAGGGGAGCCTTCACGCAGCCACAAATGCAGCTAGACCCTCTGTGTTCACTGTTTCCGAGCAACTCAACACATAGCCCTACCCGGCATCGGAGAAGAATTCAAAATAGGGCCCCAGAAAACGCGTTCAAAGCCCCTTTCGCCCATCAAAAAGTGCCCCAGAGGAAGGCTTTGGGTACAACTGAATTCCCCAGGGAAGCATTCATGCAGCCCCACATGCAGCTGGACCCTCTGTGTTCGCTCTTTCTGAGCAACCCAAAACATAGCATTACCCGGCATCGGAGAGGAATTCAAAAATGGTACAGAGAAAACGAGTTCAAAGGCCCTTTCGCCCATCATAAATTGGCCGCAAAGGAAGGTTTTCAGGACAACTGAACTCCCCAGAGGAGCCTTTACAGTGCCCCACATGCAACTGAACCCTCTGAGTTCGCTCTTTCTGAGCAACCTGAAACATAGCCCTACCCGGCATTGGAGAGGAATTCCAAATAGGACCCCAGAAAACGCATTCCAAGCCCCTTTCGCCCATTAAAACTTGACGTCAAAGGAAGGCTTTGGGTACAACTGAACTCCCCAGGAGAGCACTCACGCAGTCCCACATGCAAATGGACCCTCTCTATTCGCTATTTCTGAGCAACCCGAAACATAGCCCTATCCAGCATCGGAGAGGAAGTCCAAATAGGGCCGCAGAAAACGCATTCCAAACCCTTCCGACCATCAAAAAGTGCCCTCAAAGGAAGGCTTTGGGTACAACTGAACTCCCCAGGGGAGCCATCAGGCAGCCCCACATGCAGCTGCACCCTCTGTGTTCGCTATTTCTGAACAACACAAAACATAGCCCTACCCGGCATCGGAGAGGAATTCAAAAAGGTCCAAAGAAAACGCATTCCAAGCCCCTTTCGCCCATCAAAAAGTGCCCTCAATGTAAGGCATTGGGTACAACTGAACTCCCCAGGGGAGAGTTTACGGTGCCCCACATGCAGCTGGACCCTCTGTGTTCGCTCTTTCTGAGCAACCAGAAACATACCCCTACCCAGCATCGGAGAGGAATTCCATATACGGCCCCAGGAAACGCATTCCAAGCCCCTTTCGCCAATCAAAAAATGCCCTCAAAGGAAGGCTTTGGATACAACTGAACTCCCCAGGGGAGCATTCACGCAGGCACACATGCAACTGGACCCTCTGTGTTCGCTCTTTCTGAGCAACCAGAAACATAGCCCTACCTGGCATCGGAGAGGAATTCAAAACAGGTCCAAAGAAAACGTGTTAAAAGCCCCTTTCGCCCATCAAAACTTACCCTCAAAAGAAGGCTTTGGATACAACTGAACTCCCCAGGGGAGCCTTCACGCAGCCACACATGCACCTGGACCCTCTGCGTTCGTTCTCTCTGAACAACCCGAAACTTAGCCTTACCTGGCATCGGAGAGGAAGTCCAAAGACAGCACCAGAAATTGCATTCCAAGCCCCTTTCACCCAACAAAAACTGCCTCCAAAGGCACGCTTTGGGTACAACTGAACTCCCTAGGCGAGCCTTCACGCAGCCACACATGCAACTGGACCCTCTGTGTTTGCTCGTTGTGACAAACCCGATACATAGCCCTACCGGGCATCGCAGAGGAATTCAAAAAAGCTCCAAAGAAAACGCATTCAAAGCCCCTTTCACCCATCAGAAAGTGCCCCCAGAGGAAGGCTTTGGGAACAACTGAACTCCCAAAAAGATCATTCATGCAGCCCCACATGGAGCTGGACCCTCTGTGTTCGCTCTTTCTGAGCAACTAAAATTTAAGCCTATCTGTCATCGGAGAGGAAGTCCAATACAGCCCCGTAAAATGCATTCCAAGCCCCTTTCGCCCATCAAAAAGTGCCCTCAAAGGAAGGCTTGGGATACAACTGAACTCCCCAGGGGAGCCTTCACACAGCCACACTTGCAACTGGACCCTCTGTATTCGCTCTTTCTGAGCAACCGGAAAAATAGCCCTACCCAGTATCAAAGAAGAAATCCAAGTAGGGCCCCAGAATACGCGTTCAAACCCCTTTCGCCCATCAAAAATTGCCCTCAAAGTTTGGGTTTGGATAAAACTGAACTCCCCAGGGGAGCATTCATGCACCCCACATGCACATGAACCCTCTGTGTTCGCTCTTTCTGAGAAACCCGAAATATAACCCTACCTCTCATCGGAGAGGAAGTCCAAATAAGGCCACTGAAAACACCTTCCAACCCCTTCCGACCATCAAAAAGTTCCGTTATAGCAAGTCTTTGGGTACAACGGAACTCCCCAGGAGAGCATTCACGCAGTCCCACATGCAACTGGACCCTCTGTGTTCGCTCTTTCTGAGCAACCCATAACATAGCCCTACCTATCATCGGAGAGGAAGTCCAAATAAGGCCCCAGAAAACGCATTCCAAGCCCCTTTCGCCCATTAAAAAGTGCCCTCAAAGGAAGGTTTGGATACAACTGAACTCCACAGGGGAGCCTTCACGCAGCCACACATGCAACTGGACCATCTGTGTACGCTCTTTCTGAGAAACCCGAAACATAGCCCTATCAAGCATCGGTGTGGAATTCCAAATAGGGCCCCAGAAAACACATTCCAAGCCCTTCCGACCATCAAAAAGTGCCCCCAGAGGAAGGCTTCAGATGTATCCAAAGCCTTCCTTTCAGAGTAATTTTTGATGGGCGAAATGGGCTTGTAACGCGTTTTCTTTGGACCTATTCGGACTTCCTCTCCCATGCTGGGTAGGGCTATGTTTAAGGTTGCTCAGAAAAAGCGAACACAGAGGGTCCAGCTGCATGTGGGGCTGCATGAATGCTCCCCTGGGGAGTTCAGTTGTACCCAATGCCTTCCTTTGATGGCAATTTTTGATGGGCGAAAGGGGCTTTGAACGCGTTTTCTGGAGCCCTATTTTGAATTCCTCTCCGATGTCGGTTAGGGCTATATTTCGTGTTGCTCAGAAAGAGCAAACACAGAGGGTCCATTTGAATGTGTGGCTGCGTGAAGGCTCCCCTGGGGAGTTCAGTTGTACCCAAAGCCTTCCTTTGAGGCCTAGTTTTGATGGGCAAAAGGGACTTGGAATGCGTTTTCTGGCGCTGTATTTGGACTTCGTCTCCGATGCCAGGGAAGGCTATGTTTAAGGTTACATAGAAAGAGCGAACACAGAGGGTCCAGTTGCATGTGTGGCTGTGTGAAGGCTCCCCTGGGGAGTTCAGTTGTATCAAAGCCTTCCTTTGAGGGCACTTTTTGATGGGCGAAATGGGCTTGGAATGTGTTTTTTGGGGCCGTATTTGGACTTCCTCTCCGATGCCAGGTAGGGCTATGTTTCCGATTGCTCAGAAAGAACGAACACAGAGGGTGCAGTTGCATGTGTGGCTGCGTGAAGGCTCGCCTGGGGAGTTCAGTTGTACCCAAAGCCTTCCTTTGAGAGCAATTTTTGACGCGCGAAAGGGGCTACGAAAGCGTTTTCTTTGGACATTTTTGAATTCCTCTCCGATGCCGGGTACAGCTATTTTTCCGGTTGCTCAGAAATAGCGAACACAGAGGGTCCAGTTGCATGTGTGGCTCAGTGAAGGCTCCCCTGGGGAGTTCAGTTGTATGCATAGACTTCCTTTGAGGGCAGTTTTTGATGGGCGAAAGGGGCTTGGAACTCATTTTTTGTGAACCTTTTTTGTATTCCTCTGCGATGCCGAATAGGGCTATGTTTCGTGTTGCTCAGAAAGAGCGAACACAGAGGGTCAAGTTGCATTTGTGGCTGCGTGAAGGCTCCCCTGGGGAGTTCAGTTGTATCCATAGACTTCCTTTGAGGGCACTTTTTGATGGGCGAAAGTGTCTTGGAACGCATTATCTTTGGACCATTTTTGAATTCCTCTCCCATGCCAGGTAGGGATATGTTTTGGGTTGCTCAGAAAGAGCGAACACAGAGGGTTCAGTTGCATGTGGGGCTGCTTGAATGCTCCCCTGGGGAGTTCACTTGTACCCAAAGCCTTCCTCTGGGGGCACTTTTTGATGGGCAAAAGGGGCTTTGAATGCTTTTTCTTTGGACCGTATTTGAATTCCTCTCCGATGCTGGGTAGGGATATGTTTCGGGGTGCTCACAATGAGTAAACACAGAGGGTCCAGTGTCATGTGTGGCTGCGTGAAGGCTTGCTTTGGAGTTCAATTTTATCCAAAGCCTTCGTTTGAGGGCAAGTTTTGAGTAGCGAAAGGGGTTTGGAATGTGTTTTCTGGGGCCCTATTTGGATTTCCTCTATGATGCCAGGTAAGGTTGTGTTTCGGGTTTTTCAGAAAGAGCAAACACAGAGGGTCCAGCTGCATTTGTGGCTGCGTGAAGGTTCCCCTGGGGAGTTCAGTTGTACCCAAAGCCTTCCTTTGAGGGCACTTTTTGATGGGCGAAAGGGGCTTTGAACACGTTTTCTTTGGACCATTTTTGAATTCCTCTCCGATGCAGGGTACGGTTATGTTTCAGGTTGCTCAGAAAGAGCGAACACAGAGGGTCCAGTTGCATGTGTGGCTGCGTGAAGGCTCCCCTGGGGAGTTCAGTTGTATCCATAGACTTCCTTTGAGGGCACTTTTTCATTGGCGAAAGGGTCTTGGAACGCATTTTCTTTGGAACACTTTTGAATTCTTCTGCGATGCCGGATAGGGCTATGTTTCGGGTTGCTCAGAAAGAGCGAACACAGAGGGTCCAGTTGTATGTGTGGCTGCGTGAAGGCTCCCCTTGGGAGTTCAGTTGTATCCAAAGCCTTCCTTTGAGAGCAATTTTTGATGGGCGAAAGCGGCTTTGAACCCATTTTCTTTGGACATTTTTGAATTCCTCTCCGATGCTGGGTACGGATGTGTTTCGGGTTGCTCAGAAAGAGCGAACACAGAGGGTCCATCTGCATGTGTGGCTGCGTGAAAGCTCCCCTGGGAAGTTCAGTTGTACCTAAAGCCTTCCTCTGGGGGCACTTTTTAATGGACGAAAGGGGCTTTGAACAGGTTTTCTGTCACCCAATTTGGAATTCCTCTCCCATGCTGGGTACGGCTATGTTTTGGGTTGCTCAGAAAGAGCAAAAACAGAGGGTCCAACTGAATGTGGGGCTGCATGAATGCTCTTCTGGGGAATTCAGTTGTATCCAATGCCTTCCTTTGGGGGCACTTTTGATCGGGGAAAGGGGCTCTGAACGTGTTTTCTTTGGACCTGTTGTGAATTCCTCTTCGACGCCGGGTAGGGCTATGTTTAAGGTTGCTCAGAAAGAGCGAACACAGAGGGTCCAGTTGCATGTGTGGCTGCGTGAAGGCTCCACTAGAGAGTTCACTTGTATCCAAAGCGTTCCTTTGAGTTCAAGTTTTGATGGGCGAAAGGGGCTTGGAATGCGTTTTCTGGGGCCCTATTTGGACGTCCTCTCCGATACCAGGTAAGGTTGTGTTTCAGGTTGCTAAGAAACAGCGAACACAGAGGATGCAGTTGCATGTGTGGCTGCGTGAAGGCTCCCCTAGGGATTTCAGTTGTAGCCGAAGCCTTCCTTTGAGGGCACTTTTTGATGGTCGGAAGGGGTTGGAATGTTTTTTCTGGGGCCCTATTTGGAATTCCGCAACGATGCTGGACAGGGCTATGTTTCGGGTTGCTCAGAAAGAACGAACACAGAGGGTCCAGCTGCATGTGGGGCTGCATGAATGCTCTTCTGGGAGTTTGTTGTACCCAATGCCTTCCTTTGAGGGCACTTTTTGATGGGCGAAAGGGGCTTTGAACGCGTTTTCTGGGGCCTTATTTTGAATTCCTCTCTGATGCCGGGTAGGGTTATGTGTTTGGTTGCTCAGAAAGAGCAAACACAGAGGGTCCAGCTGCATATGGGGCTGCATGAATGCTCCCCTGGGGAGTTCAGTTGTATCCAAAGCCTTCCTTTGGAGGCACTTTTTGATGGGTGAAAGGGGCTTGGAATGCAGTTTCTGGGGCCGTATTTGGACTTCATCTCCAATGACAGGTAGGCTTAAATTTTGGGTTGCTAAGAAAGAGCGAACACAGAGGGTCCATTTGCATATGTAGCTGCGTGAAGGCTCCCCTGGGGAGTTCAGTTGTATCAATAGACTTCCTTTGAGGGCACTTTTTGATGGGCGAAAGTGTCTTGGAACGCATTATCTTTGGACCTTTTTTGAATTCCTCTCCCATGCCAGGTAGGGATATGTTTTGGGTTGCTCAGAAAGAGCAAACACACAGGGTCCAGCTGCTTGTGTGGCTGCGTAAGGTTCCCCTGGGCAGTTCAGTTGTATCCAAAGCCTTCCTTTGAGGGCACTTTTTGATGGGCGAAAGGAGCTTGGAATGCATTTTCTGGGGCCGTATTAGGAATTCCTCTCCGATTATAGGTAGGACTATGTTTTGCGTTGCTCAGAAAGAGCGAACACAGAGGGTCCAGTTGCATGTGTGGCTGCGTGAAGGCTCCCCTGGGGAGTTCAGTTGTACCCAAAGCCTTCCTTTGAGGGCACTTTTTGATGGGCGAAAGGGGCTTTGAACGTGTTTTCTGGGGCCCTATTTGGAATTCCTCTTCCATGCTGGGTACGGTTATGTTTCCGGTTGCTCAGAAAGAGTAAACACAGAGGGTCCAACTGCATGTGGGGCTGCATGAATGCTGTCCTGGGGATTTCAGTTTTACACAAAGCCTTCCTTTGGGGGCACTTTTGATGGGCGAAAGGGGCTCTGAACGTGTTTTCTTTGGACCTGTTGTGAAGTCCTCTTCGACGCCGGGTAGGGCTATGTTTCAGGTTGCTCAGAAAGAGCGAACACAGAGGGTCCAGTTGCATGTGTGGCTGCGTGAAGGCTCCCCTAGAGAGTTCACTTGTATCCAAAGCGTTCCTTTGAGTTCAAGTTTTGATGGGCGAAAGGGGCTTGGAATGCGTTTTCTGGGGCCCTATTTGGACGTCCTCTCCGATACCGGGTAAGGTTGTGTTTCAGGTTGCTCAGAAATAGCGAACACAGAGGATGCAGTTGCATGTGTGGCTGCGTGAAGGCTCCCCTAGGGATTTCAGTTGTACCCAAAGCCTTCCTTTGAGGGCACTTTTTGATGGTCGGAAGGGGTTGGAATGTTTTCTCTGGGGCCCTATTTGGAATTCCGCAACGATGCTGGACAGGGCTATATTTCGGGTTGCTCAGAAAGAACGAACACAGAGGGTCCAGCTGCATGTGGGGCTGCGTGAAGGGTCGCCTGGGGAGTTCAGTTGTACCCAATGCCTTCCTTTGAGGGCACTTTTTGATGGACGAAAGGGGCTTTGAACGCGTTTTCTGGGGCTTTATTTTGAATTCCTCTCCGATGCCAGGTAGAGCTATGTGTTTGTTTGCTCAGAAAGAGCGAACACAGAGGTTCCAGCTGCATATGGGGCTGCATGAATGCTCCCCTGGGGAGTTCAGTTGTACCCAAAGCCTTCCTTTGGGCTCATTTTTGATGGGTGAAAGGGGCTTGGAACACATATTCTTTGGACCTTTTTTGAATTCCTCTCCAATTCCGGTAAGGCTATGTTTCGGTTTGCTAAGAAAGAGCGAACACAGAGGGTCCAGTTGCATATGTGGCTGCGTAAATGCTCCCCTGGGGAGTTCAGTTGTATCCAAAGCCTTCCTTTGAAGGCACTTTTTGATGGGCGAACGGGGCTTGGAACGCCTTTTCTTTGGACATTTTTTGAATTCCTTTCCGATGCCAGGTAGGGCTATGTTTCAGGTTGCTCATAAAGAGCGAACACAGAGGTTCCAGTTGCATGTGTGGCTGCGTGAAGGCTCCCCTGGGGAGTTCAGTTGTATCCATAGACTTCTTTTGAGGGCACTTTATGATGGGCGAAAGGGGTTTGGAATGCTTTTTCTGGGGCCATATTTGGATTTCCTTTCCGATACAGGGTAGGGCTATGTTTCCTGTTGCTCAGAAAGAGCGAACACAGAGGGTCCATTTGCATATGTGGCTGCGTGAAGGCTCCCCTGGGGAGTTCAGTTGTATCTAAAGCCTTCTTTGAGGATAATTTTTGATGGGCGAAAGGGGCTTAGAACACGTTTTCTTTGGACATTTTTGAATTCCTCTCCGATGCCGGGTACGGCTACGTTTCAGGTTGCTCAGAAAGAGCGAACACAGAGGGTCCAGTTGCATGTGTGGCTGCGTGAAGGCTCCCCTGGGGCGTTCATTTGTATCCAAAGCCTTCCTTTGGAGGCACTTTTTGATGGGTGAAAGGGGCTTGGAATGCGGTTTCTGGGGCCGTATTTGGACTTCATCTCCAATGACAGGTAGGCTTAAATTTTGGGTTGCTCAGGAAGAGCGAACACAGAGGGTCCATTTGCATAGGTGGCTGCGTGAATGCTCCCCTGGGGAGTTCAGTTGTACCTAAAGCCTTCCTTTGAGGGAACTTTTTGATGGTCGGAAGGAATTGGAATGTGTCTTCTGGGGCCCTATTTGAATTCCACACCGATGCTGGGTAGTGGTATGTTACGGGTTGCTCAGAAACAGCAAACGCAGAGGGTCCAGTTGCATGTTTGGCTGCGTGAAGGCTCCATCGGGGAGTTCAGTTGTATCCAAAGCCTTCCTTTGAGGGCAATTTTTGATGGGCGAAAGGGGCTTTGAACACGGTTTACTTGGACCTTTTTTGAATACCTCTCCGATGCCAGGTAGGGCTATGTTTCAGGTTGCTCAGAAAGAGCGAACACAGAGGGTCCAGTTGCATGTGTGGCTGCATGAAGGCTCCCCTGGGGAGTTAAGTTGTACCCAATGCCTTACTTTGAGGGCAATTTTTGATGGGCGAAAGGGGCTTTGAACACGTTTTACTTGGACCTTTTTTGAATTCGTCTCTGATGCCAGGTAGGGCTATGTTTCGGGTTGTTCAGAAAGAGCGAACACAGAGGGTCCAGCTGAATGTGTGGCTGCGTGAATGTTCCCTTGGGGATTTCAGTTGTACCCAAAGCCTTCCTTTGAGGGCACTTTTTGATGGTCGGAAGGGCTTGGAATGTGTTTTCTGGGGCCCTGTTTGTAATTCCACTACGATGCTGGATAGGGGTATGTTTCGGGTTCCACAGAAAGAGCGAACACAGAGGGTGCAGTTGCATGTGTGGCTGCGTAAAGGCTCCCCTGGGGAGTTCCGTTGTATCCAAAGCCTTTCTTTGAGGGCAAGTTTTGATGGGCGAAAGGGGCTTGGAATGCGTTTTCTTTGGAACTTTTTTCAATTCCTCTCCGAAATAGGGTAGGGCTATGTTATGGGTTGCTCAGAAAGAGCGAACACGGAGGGTCCAGTTGCATGTGTGGCTGCGTGAAGGCTCCCCTGGGGACTTCAGTTGTACCCAAAACCTTCTTCTGGGGGCAAGTTTTGAGTTGCGAAAGGGGCTTGGAATACGTTCTCTGGGGCCCTATATGGATTTCCTCTCCGTTACCGGGTAGGGATATTTTCGGGTTTCTCAGAAAGAGCAAACACAGAGGGTCCAGCTGCATGTGGGGCTGCATGAATGCTCCCCTGGGGAGTTCAGTTGTATTCAAAGACTTCCTTTGAGGGAAATTTTTGATGGGCGAAAGGGGCTTTGAACATTTTTTCTTTGGACCTTTTTTGAATTCCTCTCCGATGACAGGTAGGGCTATGTTTCGGGTTGCTCAGAAAGAGCGAACACAGAGGGTCCAGTTGCATGTGTGGCTGCGTGAAGGCTCCCCTGGGGAGTTCAGTTTTATCCAAAGCCTTCCTTTGAGGGCACTCTTTGATGGGCGAAAGGGGCTTGGAATGCGTTTTCTGGGGCCGTATTTAGACTTCCTCTCAGATGACAGGTTGGGTTATGTTTCAGGTTTCTCAGAAAGAGCGAACACAGAGGGTTCAGCTGCATATGGGGCTGCATGAATGCTCCCCTGGGGAGTTCCTTTGTACCCAAAGCGTTCTTTGGGGGCAGTTTTTGATGGGTGAAAGGGGCTTGGAATGCCTTTTCTTTGGACCTGTTTTGAATACCTCTCTGACGCCGGGTAGGGCTATGTTTCGGGTTGCTCAGAAAGAGTGAACACAGAGGGTTCAGTTGCATGTGGGGCTGCGTGATGGCTACCCTGGGGAGTTCAGTTGTACCCAAAGCCTTCCTTTGAGGGTACTTTTTGATGGACGAAAGGGGCTTTGAACGCGTTTTCTGGGGCCCAATTTGGAATTCCTCTCCCTTGCTGGGTACGGCTATGTTTGAGGTTGCTCAGAAAGAGCGAACACAGAGGGTCCAGCTGCATGTGGGGCTGCATGAAGGCTCTTCTGGGGAGTTCAGTTCTATCCAAAGCCTTCCTTTGAGGGTAATTTTTGATGGGCGAAAGGGGCTTTGAACACGTTTTCTTTGGACCTTTTTTGAATTCCTTTCCGATGCCAGGTAGGGCTATGTTATGGGTTGCTCAGAAAGAGCAAAAACAGAGGGTCCAGCTGCTTTTGTGGCTGCGTGAAGGTTTCCCTGGGGAGTTCTGTTGTATCCAAAGCCTTCCTTTGAGGGCACTTTTTGATGGGCGAAAGGGGCTTGGAATGCGTTTTCTGGGGCCGTATTTGGACTTCCTCTCCGATGCCAGGTAGGGCTATGTTTTGGGTTGCTCAGAAAGAGCAAACACAGAGGGTCCAGCTGAATGTGAGGCTGCATGAATGCTCTCCTGGGGAGTTCAGCTCTACCCTAAGCCTTCTTTTGAGGGTACTTTTTGATGGGTGAAATGGTCTTTGAAAGCGTTTTCTGGGGCCCTATTTGGAATTCCTCTTCCATGCTGGGTACCGTTACGTTTCAGGTTGCTCAGAAAGAGTGAACACAGAGGGTCCAGTTGCTTGCGTGGCTGCGTGAAGGCTCGCTTGGGGAGTTCAGCTGTATCCAAAGCCTTCCTTTGAGGGCACGTTTTGATGGGCGAAAGGGGCTATGAACGCGTTTTCTTTGGACCTTTTTTGAATTCCTCTCCGATGCCGGATACAGCTATATTTCAGGTTGCTCGGAAAGAGCGAACACATAGGGTTCAGTTGCATGTGGGGCTGCATGAATGCTCTCGTGGGGAGTTCAGTTGTACCCAAAGCCTTCCTCTGGGGGCACTTTTTGATGGGCAAAAGGGGCTTTGAACGCTTTTTCTTTGGACCGTATTTGAATTCCTCTCCGATGCTGGGTAGGGATATGTTTCGGGATGCTCACAAAGAGTAAACACAGAGGGTCCAGTGTCATTTGTGGCTGCGTGAAGGCTCGCTTGGGAGTTCAATTTTATCCAAAGCCTTCCTTTGAGGGCAAGTTTTGAGTGGCGAAAGGGGTTTGGAATGCGTTTTCTGGGGCCCTATTTGGATTTCCTCTTTGATGCCATCTAAGGTTGTGTTTCGGGTTTCTCAGAAAGAGCAAACACAGAGGGTCCAGCTGCATTTGTGGCTGCATGAATGCTCCCCTGTGGAGATAAGTTGTACCCAATGTCTTCCTTTGAGGGCTAGTTTTGATGGGCAAAAAAGGCTTGGAATGCATTTTCTGGGGCCCTATTTGGACGTCCTCTCCGTTACCGGGTAGGGCTATGTTTCAGGTTGCTCAGAAAGAGGTAACACAGGGGGTCCAGTAGCATGTGTGGCTGCTTGATGGCTCCCCTGGGGAGTTCAGTTGTATCGAAAGCCTTCCTTTGAGGGCAATTTTTGATGTTCGAAAGGGGCTTTGAACACGTTTTCTTTGGACCTTTTTTGAATTCCTCTCCGATGCCACGTAGTGTTATGTTTCAGGTTGCTCAGAAAGAGCGAGCACAGAGGGTCCAGTTGCATGTGTGGCTGCGTGAAGGCTCCCCTGGGGAGTTCAGTTGTATCCATAGACTTCCTTTGAGGGCACTTTTTGATGGGCGAAAGGGGCTTGGAACGCATTTTCTTTGGACCTTTTTTGAATTCCTCTGCGATGCCGGACAGGGCTGTGTTTTGGTTTGCTCAGAAAGAGCGAACACAGAGGGTTCAGTTGCATGTGTGGTTGCGTGAAGGTTCCCCTGTAGAGTTCTTTTAGACCCAAAGCCTTTCTCTGGGGCTACTTTTTGATGGACGAAAGGGGCTTTGAACGCCCTTTCTGGGGCCCAATTTGGAATTCCTCTCCGATGCTGGGTACGGCTATGTTTTGGTTTGCTCAGAGAGAGCAAACACAGAGGCTCCAGTTGCATGTGTGGCTGCATGAATGCTCTCCTGGGGAGAACAATTGTACCCAAAGCCTTCTTTTAGGGGCACTTTTGATGGGCGAAAGGGACTTTGAACGTGTTTTCTTTGGACCTGTTGTGAATTCCTCTCCGACGCCGGATAGGACTATGTTTCAGGTTGCTCAGAAAGAGCGAACACAGAGGGACCAGCTGTATGTGTGGCGGCGTGAAGGCTCCCCTGGGGAGTTCAGTTGTATCCAAAGCCTTCCTTTGAGGGCACTTTTTGATGGGCGAAAGGGGCTTGGAACTTGTTTTCTTTGGACCTGTTTTGAATTCCTCTCCGATGCCGGGTACGGCTATGTTCCAGGTTGCTCAGAAAGAGCGAACACAGAGAGTCCAGTTGCATGTGTGGCTGCATGAAGGCTCCCCTGGGGCGTTCAGTTGTATACATAGACTTCCTTTGAGAGCACATTTTGATGGACGAAAGGGGCTTTGAACACGTTTTCTTTGGACCTGTTTTGAATTCCTCTACGATGCCAGGTAGGGCTATGTTATGGGTTGCTCAGAAAGAGCAAAAACAGAGGGTCCAGCTACTTTTGTGGCTGCGTGAAGGTTTCCCTGGGGAGTTCTGTTGTATCCAAAGCCTTCCTTTGAGGGCACTTTTTGATGGGCGAAAGGGGCTTGGAATGCGTTTTCTGGGGCCGTATTTGGACTTCCTCTCCGATGCCAGGTAGGGCTATGTTTTGGGTTGCTCAGAAAGAGCAAACACAGAGGGTCCAGCTGAATGTGGGGCTGCATGAATGCTCTCCTGGGGAGTTCAGTTGTACCCAAAGCCTTCTTTTGAGGGTTCTTTTTGATGGGTGAAAGGGTCTTTGAAAGCGTTTTCTGGGGCCCTATTTGGAATTCCTCTTCCTTGCTGGGTAAGGTTATGTTTCAGGTTGCTCAGAAAGAGTGAACACAGAGAGTCCAGTTGCATGCGTGGCTGCGTGAAGGCTCGCTTGGGGAGTTCAGCTGTATCCAAAGCCTTCCTTTGAGGGCACTTTTTGATGGGCGAAAGGGGCTATGAACGCTGTAGTGGTTTAACCCGGCTGGCAGCTAAACACCACACAGCCGTTCGCTCACCCTCCCCCCTCCCTCTCTGGGACGGGGGAGAGAAATGGAAAGTGAGGCCTGTGAGTTGAGATAAAGACAGTTTAATAAGACAAGAAAATAATAATAGTAATAATAATAATAATAGTAATAGTAATAATAATAATAATGATACAATGATGATAATAGTACTACTAATAATAACATGTACAAACAAGTGATGCACAATGCAATTGCTCACCACCCGCTGACCGATGCCCAGCCTAACCCCGAGCAGTCCGGCCCGCCCTCCCCCCGGCTAGCCACCCTATATATTGTTTAGCGTGACGTCAGATGGTATGGAATACCCCTTTGGCTAGTTTGGGTCACCTGTTCTGGGCCTGTCCCCTCCCAGTTCTTGCTGCACCCCCAGCCTGCCTGTTGACAGGACAGAGCAAGAAGTTGAGATGTCCTTGGCTTAGTACAGGCACTGCTCTGCAATAATTAAAACATCGGGGTGTTATCAGCACTCTTCTCATTCTAAGCCAAAGCATAGCATTCCACCGGCTACTAGGAACAAAATTAACTCTGTTCTAACTGAAACCAGGACATCTATCCACCCCTTATTCCATACCATTTATGTCATGCTCAGGTTACATTCTTTTCCATACATTCTAGTTAGTCACCATTTTTATCTAGGGTATATAGTAGTCATGATAGTGATAACATACAATATTATATAGTAATTAACATGGTACAATCCAATTCATGGGCTGTTCTCACCCAGTATTAAATCCCCTTGAGGTACACACCGGACCTCTCCGTTCTTTTGCATCACCCACCACGTATATCCAGGTCCCTGAACAAAAGCAATTCCACGAATGGGTTTGCCTTTTCCTGAGGCAGGAGTAGCCCAGACAGTTTTACCCAGCATATTTCTTACATGCACTACAGGAACTTTATCCCCATCTACAGTACGTAACAGGTTTGATTGGGCAGGTCCAGTTCGGTTGGCAGATCCCCTAGTATTGACTAACCAGGTGGCCTTTGCCAAATGCGTATCCCAATTTTTGAACGTCCCAGCACCCATTGCTTTCAATGTAGTCTTTAACAGTCCATTATATCGTTCAACTTTCCCGGAGGCTGGTGCATGATAGGGGATGTGATACACCCACTCAATACCATGCTCTTTGGCCCAAGTGTCTATAAGGTTGTTTCGGAAATGAGTTCCATTGTCTGACTCTATTGTTTCTGGGGTGCCATGTCGCCATAGGACTTGTTTTTCAAGGCCCAGGATAGTGTTCCGGGCGGTGGCATGAGGCACAGGATATGTTTCCAGCCATCCAGTGGTTGCTTCCACCATTGTAAGTACATGGCGCTTGCCATTGCGAGTTTGAGGGAGTGTGATGTAATCAATCTGCCAGGCCTCTCCATATTTATATTTCAGCCATCGTCCTCCATACCAAAGAGGCTTTGACCGTTTGGCTTGCTTGATTGCAGCACATGTTTCACAGTCATGAATAACCTGTGTTATGGTGTCCATGGTCAGGTCCACCCCTCGATCACGAGCCCATCTGTATGTTGCATCTCTACCTTGATGGCCTGAGGTGTCATGGGCCCATCGGGCTATAAATAATTCACCTTTATGCTGCCAATCCAGGTCCACCTGAGCTGCTTCAATCTTAGCAGCCTGATCCACCTGCTGGTTGTTTTGATGTTCTTCAGTAGCCCGATTCTTGGGCATATGAGCATCTACGTGGCGTACCTTTACAACCAGGTTCTCCACCCGAGCAGCAATATCTTGCCACAATGCAGCAGCCCAGATGGGTTTGCCCCTGCGCTGCCAGTTGTTTTGCTTCCATTGCTGTAACCATCCCCACAGGGCATTTGCTACCATCCATGAATCAGTGTAGAGATAGAGAACCGGCCATTTTTCTCGTTCAGCAATGTCTAAAGCCAGCTGAATGGCCTTTACTTCTGCAAACTGACTCGATTCACCTTCTCCCTCAGCAGCTTCTGCAACTCGTCGTGTAGGGCTCCATACAGCAGCCTTCCATCTCCGATGCTTCCCCACAATACGACAAGACCCATCAGTGAACAGGGCATATTTCTTCTCATTCTCTGGTAACTGGTTGTACAGTGGGGCTTCTTCAGCACGACCCACCTCCTCCTCTGATGATATCCCAAAGTATTTGCCTTCTGGCCAGTCCATAATCACTTCCAATATCCCTGGGCGACTGGGGTTTCCTATTCGAGCCCGCTGAGTAATCAGTGCAACCCACTTGCTCCATGTAGCATCGGTTGCATGATGTGTAGGGGAGACCCTTCCTTTGAACATCCAACCTAGTACTGGCAATCGGGGTGCTAGGAGGAGCTGCGCTTCAGTACCGACCACCTCCGAAGCAGATCGAACTCCTTCATATGCTGCCAATATTTCCTTTTCCGTTGGAGTGTAGCGGGCCTCAGATCCTCGGTATCCCCGACTCCAAAACCCCAGGGGCCGACCTCGAGTTTCCCCAGGTTCTTTCTGCCAGAGGCTCCAGGTGGGGCCGTTCTCCCCGGCACATTCTTCACTTCTGGTCCTGTTCGGACTGGCCCAAGGGCTACTGCATGAACTATTTCCTGCTTAATTTGTTCAAAGGCCTGCCGTTGCTCAGGGCCCCACTCAAACTCATTCTTCTTACGGGTTACTTGGTAAAGCGGGTTTACGATCAGACTGTAATTTGGAATGTGCATTCTCCAAAACCCCACAACACCTAGGAAAGTTTGTGTTTCTTTTTTGCTAGTTGGTGGAGACATAGCTGTTATTTTGTTGATCACATCCATTGGAATTTGACGACGTCCATCTTGCCATTTTATTCCTAAAAACTGGATCTCTCGTGCAGGTCCTTTGACTTTATTTTGTTTTATGGCAAAACCAGCTTTCAAAAGGATTTGGACTATTTTCTTTCCTTTCTCAAAAACTTCCTCTGCTGTGTCACCCCACATAATAATGTCATCGATGTACTGCAAGTGTTCAGGAGCTTCCCCCTGCTCCAGTGCAGATTGAATCAGTCCATGGCAAATGGTAGGGCTGTGTTTCCACCCCTGGGGCAGCCGATTCCAAGTATATTGGACTCCCCTCCAAGTGAAAGCAAATTGTGGCCTACACTCTGCTGCTAGAGGGATGGAGAAAAATGCATTAGCGATATCAATTGTGGCGTACCACTTGGCTGCCTTCGATTCAAGTTCGTACTGGAGTTCCAGCATGTCCGGCACTGCAGCACTCAATGGTGGTGTGACTTCGTTCAGGCCACGATAGTCCACTGTTAGTCTCCACTCACCATTAGACTTTCGCACTGGCCATATGGGACTATTGAAAGGTGAATGAGTCTTGCTGATCACTCCTTGGCTCTCCAATTGACGAATTAGCTTATGGATGGGAATCAGGGAGTCTCGGTTAGTGCGATATTGCCGCCGGTGCACAGTTGTAGTAGCAATTGGCACTTGCTGTTCTTCGACCCTCAGCAACCCCACAACAGAGGGGTCCTCTGAAAGACCAGGCAAGGTAGATAATTGTTTAATGCCCTCTGTCTCTAAGGCAGCTATACCAAAAGCCCAGCGGAACCCTTTTGGGTCCTTGAAATATCCTCTTCTAAGATAGTCTATGCCAAGGATACATGGAGCATCCGGGCCAGTCACGATGGGATGCTTTTCCCACTCATTCCCAGTCAGACTCACTTCAGCCTCCAATACAGTCAACTGCTGAGATCCCCCTGTCACTCCACAAATACAGATGGGCTCTGGCCCTTTATAGCTCGATGGCATTAGAGTACATTGTGCACCGGTGTCTACTAAAGCCTTATACTTCTGTGTGTTTGACGTGCCAGGCCATCGAATCCACACAGTCCAATAAACTCGATTGTCCCTTTCCTCCCCCTGGCTGGAGGCAGGGCCCCCCTAATCCTGGTCAGAATCTTCTTCAATTCTGGGTTTGAAGGACTGTCTGCTGGAAGTTGGAGCAGCAACCTTTTCAGAGAATCCCTTTTTCCCGATTGTTTTCTTTTGCAACTCACGTACCCGTGCCTCTAGGGTTGCGGTGGATTTTCCATCCCATTTTCTCATGTCCTCTCCATGGTCTCGTAAGTAAAACCACAGGGTGGCACGGGGTGAGTACCCACCATATTGTCTTCTTTGTGTAGATGACCGCCTATCCCTGATAGCTGAGACACTGCTTTGTACAGGTGCGAAGGAGAATAATCTCTCTTCAAGTTGGTGAACCTTTTCAGAAAGTTTCTCCCAAGTATTCTCTTTTGGTCGGTGGACACTGGTTTGTTCAGGTGGGGAGGAAGATAGATTCTCTTTAAGTTGGTGGAACTCTTCAGAAAGTTTCTCCACAGCTGAGACGCAGGCCTGTAAGGAAGAGGAGAGACTTTCTTCGTACTGCCGGAGTTGTTTAGCCACTTCATCTATTATGGGTTCCTCATCCTTTTTCCAGGCCATTACTGCCAATGAGCTGGCATATGATGATGGTGCACTCCGTACAAACTTCCGCCACATGGGTCGTGTACATCTGACTCCATCTGGATCTTTGGACGTTTGTCCGGGGACTGGATCCTCATAAATCACTTCCCGTACGGCTAATTCCCTCAGGTACTGGATTCCCTTCTCCATAGTGGTCCACTTGCCTGGTACACATAAAAGTTCTTCCTTGAAGGGATACCTTTCCCTCACAGCTGAGAGGAGACGCCTCCAGAGGCTGAGAGATTGTGCTCCATTTGCAATTGCTTTGTCAATGCCTGCGTCTCTAGCAAGGGATCCCAGCCGTCTGGCTTCAATGCCAGACAATTCCACACAATTGGCTCCAGCGTCCCAACACCGGAGTAGCCAGGTGACAAGCTGCTCACCTATACAGCGACCAAAATCTTTTCGCACATCTCGTAACTCACGCTCGTTTAGGTTTCGGGTAGTTATTGTTGCTTTTTCGGCATCATCATCTTCCTCCACCTGAAGCCCTGATGGCCCAGCATCGTCGTCTCCATCAGATTTGGCAGAAGATTCTCTGCGTTCTAAACGACCTGAATCTCTATACCATCTTTTCATCTTGTGTACCGGGGCAACTTGCACTGCTACAGCTCGTTTCTCTGGCCCCGTTACAAGGTCTTCCACAGGGATTGGAATACCCTCTGCAGGGTGGACTTGCACTGCTACAGCTCGTTTCTCTGGCCCATTACACGGTCTGCCACAGGGATTGGAATACCCTCTGCAGGGTGAACTTGCACTGCTACAGCTCGTTTCTCTGGCCCATTACACGGTCTGCCACAGGGATTGGAATACCCTCTGCAGGGTCGACTTGCACTGCTACAGCTCGTTTCTCTGGCCCCGTTACAAGGTCTGCCACAGGGATTGGAATACCCTCTGCAGGGTCGACTTGCACTGCTACAGCTCGTTTCTCTGACCCCGTTACAAGGTCTGCCACAGGGATTGGAATACCCTCTGCAGGGTCGACTTGCACTGCTACAGCTCGTTTCTCTGACCCCGTTACAGGGCCTGCCACAGGGATTGGAATACCCTCTGCAGGGTCGACTTGCACTGCTACAGCTCGTTTCTCTGACCCCGTTACAGGGCCTGCCACAGGGGTTGGAATACCCCCGGCAGGGTCGACTTGCACTGCAACAGCTCGTTTCTCTGACCCAGCCACAGGAGCTGGAGCAGCTGCAGGAGCTGGAACTGGAGTGTCTGCAGGAGCTGGAGCTGGAGCGTCTGCAGGAACCGGAGCTGGAGCAGCTGCAGGACCTGGAACTGGAGTGTCTGCAGGAGCTGGAACTGGAGCGGCTGCAGAGTCCACCGTAGGAGTCGCAGTAGCTATTGGATCTGTCACAGGACTTGGAGTGGCCGCAGGGTCTGTCACTAAGTTGATAGCAGTATCAATGGCAGCTCGATAGGCATGAGCCAGGCCCCAGCACGTTATAATGATTTGTGTTACTTTGGAACTGCCAGAGTCATGACACCTTTTTTTCAAACATTCTGCCAATTTTTTAGGATTTTGCAGTTGTTCAGGGGTGAATTTCCAAAACACTGGGGGTGCTAACTGCTCTAGATGTCTGCCCATATCCTCCCATACTCCCTGCCACCCACAACTATACTGCCTCCGGGCAGATCTCCGAATGAGCTTCCCAAATAGTTGTTTAACTTTAAGCAAAACCTGAAGCACATTCAGGAGGCATAAGAGCAAGACCATGCTGGTCTGAGTATCCCAAGGATATTCAATATCTTGGAGAGCTATTGTAACAAGCTCGGAAGATAAGAGGGTGGTGAAGGAGAAAGGGAGGGTGATCAAAGAGGATAAGGGGGTGGTGAAGGAGAAAGGGAGAGTGATCGAGTAAGGAAAAATATCTTCCCCTTTCCTCTCCACAGATTCACTCCCCGATGGAAAAAAACAACAGGTATAATTGCTAATAGTTTCCAAGATACGGTTTCCAAAGTATAAAGTCGACGATGTTACTGAGTACAAATACCAAGTTAGAGTCATGACCAGATATTTCATCGTCTCATAAGCCACTGTTACAAGACACAGTACCATAATAATCTGAAACCAGGGCCCGGACAGGATAAACAACATGACAGAGAGCACATACGGAAAATAATGTGCTATAATGCCCAATTTGAAAAACAGGCGCAGCAGACTTGAGATTAAAGCAATCAGCATTATGACAAGTGACTATTAAGCAGGTCTAATACTTATAACAATCTTAGTTTAACACACTCTGATCAGGTCTGCCGTTATCTCAACCTTTCGGGCACCACGCTGGGTGCCAAAAAGACTGTAGTGGTTTAACCCGGCTGGAAGCTAAACACCACACAGCCGTTCGCTCACCCTCCCCCCTCCCTCTCCGGGACGGGGGAGAGAAATGGAGAGTGAGGCCTGTGAGTTGAGATAAAGACAGTTTAATAAGACAAGAAAATAATAATAGTAATAATAATAATTATAGTAATAATAATAATAATAATAATAATAATGATACAATGATGATAATAGTACTACTAATAATAACATGTACAAACAAGTGATGCACAATGCCATTGCTCACTACCCGCTGACCGATGCCCAGCCTAACCCCGAGCAGTCCGGCCCACCCTCCCCCCGGCTAGCCACCCTATATATTGTTTAGCGTGACGTCAGATGGTATGGAATACCCCTTTGGCTAGTTTGGGTCACCTGTTCTGGGCCTGTCCCCTCCCAGTTCTTGCTGCACCCCCAGCCTGCCTGTTGGCAGGACAGAGCAAGAAGTTGAGATGTCCTTGGCTTAGTACAGGCACTGCTCTGCAATAATTAAAACATCGGGGTGTTATCAGCACTCTTTTCATTCTAAGCCAAAGCATAGCATTCCACCGGCTACTAGGAACAAAATTAACTCTGTTCTAACTGAAACCAGGACACCTGGGGAGTTCAGTTATACCCAAAGCCTTCCATTGGGGGCACATTTTGATGGGCGAAAGGGGCTTTGAATGTGTTTTCTTTGGTCCTATTCGGAATTCCTCTCTGATGCCGGGTAGGGCTATGTTTCCGGTTGCTCAGAAAGAGCGAACACAGACGGTTCATGTGCATGTGGGGCTGCATGAATGCTCCCCTGGGATGTTCAGTTCTACCCAAAGCCTTTTTTTGAGGGAAAATTTTGATGGGCGAAAGGGGCTGGCAATGTGTTTTCTGGGGCTATATTTGGAATTCCTCTCCCATGCTGGTTACGGCTATGTTTCGGGTTGCTCAGAAAGAGCGAACACAGAGGATCCAGTTGCATGTGTGGCTGCGTGAATGCTCCCCTGGGGAGTTCAGTTGTACCCAAAGCCTTCCTTTGAGGGCACTTTTTGATGGGCAAAAGGGGTTTTGAACGCATTTTCTGGGGCCCTATTTTGAATTCCTCTCCCATGCTTGGTCCGGCTATGTTTCGGCTTGCTCATAAAGAGCGAACACAGAGGATCCAGATGCATGTGGAGCAGCGTAAATGCTCCTCTGAGGTGTTCAGTTGTACCCTAAGCCTTCCTTTGAGGGCAAGTTTTGATGCGCGAACGGGGCTTTGAACGCGTTTTCTGGGGTCCTATTTTGAATTCCTCTCCTATGCTGGGTACGGGTATGTTTCAGGTTGCTCAGAAAGTGCGAACACAGAGGGTCCAGCTGCATGTGGGTCTAAGTGAAGGCTCCCCTGGGGAGTTCACTTGTACCCAAAGCCTTCTTATGTGGGCACTTTTTCATGGGCGAAAGGGGTTGGTAATGTTTACTTTGAGCCTATTTGCAATTCCTCTGCGATGCCGGGTAGGGCTATGTTTCGGGTTGCTCAGAAAGAGCGAACACAGAGGGTCTAGCTGCATTTGTGGCTGCGTGAAGGCTCCCCTGTGGAGTTCAGTTGTACCCTAAGCCTTCCTTTGGGGGCACTTTTTGATGGGTGAAAGGGGCTTGGAATATGTTTTCTGGGGCCCTATTTGGACTTCATCTCCAATGCCGGGTAGGGCTATATTTCGGGTTGCTCAGAAAGAGCGAGCAGAGAGGGTGCGGTTGCATGTGGGCCTGCGTGAAGGCTCCCCTGGGGAGTTCACTTGTACCCAAAGCCTTCCTCTGGGGGCACTTTTTGATGGGTGAAAGGGGCTGGCAATGCGTTTTCTTTGGTCTTATTTGGAATTCCTCTTTGATGCCGGGTAGGGCTATGTTTCAGGTTGCTCAGAAAGAGCTAACACAGAGGATCCAGCTGCATGTGCGACTGCGTGAATGCTCTCCTGGGGAGATCAGTTGTATGCAATGCCTTCCTTTGAGGGTACGTTTTGATGGGCGAAACGGTCTTTGAACGCGTTTTCTGGGGCCCTATTTTTAATTCCTCTCCCATGCCGGGTAGGGCTATGTTTCGTGTTGCTCAGAAAGAGCGAACACAGAGGGTCCAGTTGCATGTGTGGCTGCGTGAAGGCTCCCCAGGGGAGTTCAGTTGTATCTAAAGCCTTCGTTTGAGGTCAAGTTTTGATGGGCAAAAGGGGCTTGGAATGCGTTTTCTGGGGCCCTAATTGGACTTCCTCTCCAATGCCGGATAGGGTTGTTTCATGTTGGACAGAAAGAGCGAACACAGAGGGTTCAGTTGCATGTAGGCCTGCGTGAAGGCTCCCCTGCGGAGTTCACTTGTACCCAAAGCCTTCCTCTGGGGGCACTTTTTGATGGGTGAAAGGGGCTGGCAATGCGTTTTCTTTGGTCTTATTTGGAATTCCTCTGTGATGCTGGGTAGGGCTATGTTTCAGGTTGCTCAGAAAGAGCAAACACAGAGGGTCCAGTTGCATGTGTAGCTGCGTGAAGGCTCCCCTGGGGAGTTCAGTTGTATCCAAAGTCTACCTCTGATGGCACTTTTTGATGGGCGAAAGGGGCTTTGAACGCGTTTTCTGGGGCCTTATTTGGAATTCCTCTCCCATGCTGGTTACCGCTATGTTTAGGGTTGGTCAGAAAGAGGGAACACAGAGGGTCCATTTGCATGTTGGGCTGCATGAATGCTCTCCTGGGGAGTTCAGTTGTACACAAAGTCTTCCTCTGGGGTACTTTTTGATGGACGAAAGGGGCTTTGAACGCGTTTTCTGAGACCCTATTTGGAATTCCTCTCTGATGCTCTGTAGGGCTATGTTTCAGTTTGCTCAGAAAGAGCGAACAAAGAGGGTCCAGTTCTATGTGGGGCTGCGTGAAGGCTCCCCTGGGGAGTTCAGTTGCACCCAAAGACTTCCTCTGAAAGCACATTTGATGGGAGATATGGTCTTTGAACGCGTTTTCTGGGGCCCTATTTGGAATTCCTCTCCCATGCTGGGTACGGGTATGTTTCAGGTTGCTCAGAAAGGGCGAACACAGAGGGTCCAGTTGCATGTGGGTCTAAGTGAAGGCTCCCCTTGGGAGTTCAGTTGTACCCAAACCTTCCTCTGCGGGCACTTTTTGATGGGCGAAAGGGGCTGGCAATGCGTTTTCTTTGGTCCTATTTGGAATCCCTCTGCGATGCCGGGTAGGGCTATGTTTCAGGTTGCTCAGAAAGAGCGAACACAGAGGGTTCATGTGCATGTGGGGCTGCATGAATGCCCCTCTGGGGAGTTCAGTTGTACGCAAACCTTCCTCTGCGGGCACTTTTTGATGGGCGAAAGGGGCTGGCAATGCGTTTTCTTTGGTCCTATTTGGAATTCCACTGCGATGCCGGGTAGGGCTATGTTTCAGGTTGCTCAGAAAGAGCGAACACAGAGGGTTCATGTGCATGTGGGGCTGCATGAATGCCCCTCTGGGGAGTTCAGTTGTACCCAAAACTTTCCTTTGAGGGCAACTTTTGATGGGTGAAAGGGGCTTTGAACACGTTTTCTGGGGCACTTTTTTGAATTCCTCTCCCATGCACGATACTGCAATGTTTCGGGTTGCTCAGATATAGCGAACACAGAGTGTCCAGTTGCATGTGGGTATGCGTGAAGGCTCCCCTTGGGGTGTTCACTTGTACCCAAAGCCTTCCTTTGAGGGCACTTTTTGATGGGCGAAAGGGGATTTGAACGCGTTTTCTGGGGCCCTATTTTTAATTCCTCTCCCATGCTTGGTACGGCTATGATTCAGGTTGCTCAAAAGGAGCTAACACAGAGGATCCAGCTGCATGTGCGACTGCGTGAATACTCTCCTGGGGACATCAGTTGTATGCAATGCCTTCCTTTGGGGGTACGTTTTGATGGGCGAAAGGGTCTTTGAACGCATTTTTTGGGGCACTATTTTTAATTTCTCTCCCATGCCGGGTAGGGCTATGTTTCAGGTTGCTCAGAAAGAGCAAACACAGAGGGTCCAGTTGCATGTGTGGCTGCGTGAAGGCTCCCCTGGGGAGTTCAGTTGTATCCAAAACCTTCCTTTGAGGTCAAGTTTTGATAGGCGAAAGGGGCTTGGAATGCGTTTTCTGGCGCCATAATTGGACTTCCTCTCCGATGCTGGGTAGGGTTATATTTCAGGTTGCTCAGAAAGAGCGAACACAGAGGGTCCAGTTGCATGTGTGTCTGCGTGAAGGCTCCCCAGGGGAGTTCAGTTGTATCCAAAGCCTTCCTTTGAGGTCAAGTTTTGATGGGCGAAAGGGGCTCTGTACGCCGTTTCTGGGGACCTATTTGGAATTCCTCTCCCATGCTGGGTACCTCTATGTTTCGGGTTGTTCAGAAAGAGGGAACACAGAGGGTCCATTTGCATGTTGGGCTACATGAATGCTCTCCTGGGGAGTTCAGTTGTACCCAAAGGCTTCCTTTGGGGGCAAATTTTGATGGGCGAAAGGGGCTCTGTACGCCGTTTCTGGGGTCCTATTTTCAATTCCTCTCAGATTCCGGGAAGGGATGTATTTATGGTTGTTCAGAAAGAGCGAACACAAAGAGTCCAGTTGCATGTGGGGCTGCGTGAAGGCTCCCCTGGGGAGTTCAGTTTTACCCATAGGCTTCCTTTGGGGGCAATTTTTGATGGGTGAAAGGGGCGCTGTACTTGATTTCGGGGTTCATATTTTCAATTACTCAGATTCCGGGAAGGGATGTATTTAGGGTTGTTCAGAAAGAGCGAACATACAGAGTCCAGTTGCATTTTGGGCTGCGTGAAGGCTCCCCTGGGGATTTCAGTTGTACCCAAAGGCTTCCTTTGGGGGCAATTTTTGATGGCCGAAAGGGCGTCTGTACGCAGTTTCTGGGGTCCTATTTTAAATTACTCTCACATTCCGGGTAGGGATATATTTAGGGTTGTTCGGAAAGAGCGAACACAGAGAGTCGAGTTGAATTTTGGGCTGCGTATAGGCTCCCCTGGGGAGTTCAGTTGTACCCAAAGGCTTCCTTTGGGGGCAATTTTTGATGGGTGAAAGGGGCACTGTATGTGATTTCTGGGGTCCTATTTTCAATTCCTCTCAGATTCCGGTTAGGGATGTATTAAGGTTGTTCCGAAAGAGCGAACACAGAGAGTCAAGTTGCTTGTGGGGCTGCGTGAAGGCACCCCTGAGGAGTTCAGTTGTACCCAAAGGCTTCCTTTGGGGGCAATTTTTGATGGGCGAAAGGGGCACTGTACGCCGTTTCTGGGGTCCTATTTTAAATTCCTCTCAGATTCCGGTTAGGGATGTATTTAGGGTTGTTCAGAAAGAGCGAACACACAGAGTCCCGTTGCATGTGGGGCTGCGTAGAGGCTCCCCTGGGGAGTTCAGTTGTACCCAAAGGCTTCCTTTGGGGGCAATTTTTTATGTCCGAAAGGTCGTCTGTACGCAGTATCTGGTGTCCTATTTTAAATTACTCTCACATTCCGGGTAGGGATATATTTAGGGTTGTTCGGAAAGAGCGAACACAGAGAGTCCAGTTGAATTTTGGGCTGCGTATAGGCTCCCCTGGGGAGTTCAGTTGTACCCAAAGGCTTCCTTTGGGGGCAATTTTTGATGGGTGAAAGGTGCTCTGTACGCCGTTTCTGGGGTCCTATTTTCAATTCCTCTCAGATTCCGGTTAGGGATGTATTAAGGTTGTTCAGAAAGAGCGAACACAGAGAGTCCAGTTGCATTTTGGGCTGCGTGAAGGCTCCCCTGGGGAGTTCTGTTGTACCCAAAGTCTTCCTTTGGGGGCCATTTTTGATGGGCGAAAGAGGCTCTGTACGCCGTTTCTGGGGTCCTATTTTCAATTCCTCTCAGATTCCGGGAAGGGATGTATTTATGGTTGTTCAGAAAGAGCGAAAAGAGGGTCCAGTTGCATGTGGGGCTGCGTGAAGGCTCCCCTGGGGAGTTCAGTTGTACCCAAAGGCTTCCTTTGGGGGCAATTTTTGATGGGTGAAAGGGGCTTTGTACGCGATTTCTCGGGCCCTATTTACAATTCCTCTCATATTCTGGGTAGGGATGTATTTAGGGTTGTTCAGAAAGAGCGAACAAAGAGAGTCCAGTTGCATGTGGGGCTGCGTAAAGGCTCCCCTGGGGAGTTCAGTTGTACGCAAAGCCTTCCTCTGCGGGCACCTTTTGATGGGCGAAAGGGGCTGGCAATGCGTTTTCTTTGGTCCTATTTCGAATTCCTCTGCGATGCCGGGTAGGGCTATGTTTCAGGTTGCTCAGAAAGAGCAAACACAGAGGGTTCATGTGCATGTGGGGCTGCATGAATGCCCCCCTGGGGAGTTCTGTTGTACCCAAAACCTTCCTTTTAGGGCAACTTTTGATGGGTGAAAGGGGCTTTGAACACGTTTTCTGGGGCACTTTTTTGAATTCCTCTCCCATGCAGGATACTGCAATGTTTCGGGTTGCTCAGATATAGCGAACACAGAGGGTCCAGTTGCATGTGGGTCTGCGTGAAGGCTCCCCTTGGGGTGTTCACTTGTACCCAAAGTCTTCCTTTGGGGGCAATTTTTGATGGGTGAAAGGGGCTCTGTACGTGATTTCTGGGGTCATATTTTCAAGTACCCTCTGTTTCCGGTTAGGGATGTATTAAGGTTGTTCCGAAAGAGCGAACACAGAGAGTCAAGTTGCTTGTGGGGCTGCGTGAAGGCACCCCTGAGGAGTTCAGTTGTACCCAAAGGCTTCCTTTGGGGGCAATTTTTGATGGGCGAAAGGGGCACTGTACGCCGTTTCTGGGGTCCTATTTTAAATTCCTCTCAGATTCCGGTTAGGGATGTATTTAGGGTTGTTCAGAAAGAGCGAACACAGAGAGTCCCGTTGCATGTGGGGCTGCGTAGAGGCTCCCCTGGGGAGTTCCGTTGTACCCAAAGGCTTCCTTTGGGGGCAATTTTTGATGGGCGAAAGGGCGTCTGTACGCAGTTTCTGGTGTCCTATTTTAAATTACTCTCACATTCCGGGTAGGGATATATTTAGGGTTGTTCAGAAAGAGCGAACACAGGTAGTCCAGTTGAACTTTGGGCTGCGTATAGGCTCCCCTGGGGAGTTCAGTTGTACCGAAAGGCTTCCTTTGGGGGCAATTTTTGATGGGTGAAAGGTGCTCTGTACGCCGTTTCTGGGGTCCTATTTTCAATTCCTCTCAGATTCCGGTTAGGGATGTATTAAGGTTGTTCAGAAAGAGCGAACACAGAGAGTCCAGTTGCATTTTGGGCTGCGTGAAGGCTCCCCTGGGGAGTTCTGTTGTACCCAAAGTCTTCCTTTGGGGGCCATTTTTGATGGGCGAAAGAGGCTCTGTACGCCGTTTCTGGGGTCCTATTTTCAATTCCTCTCAGATTCCGGGAAGGGATGTATTTATGGTTGTTCAGAAAGAGCGAAAAGAGGGTCCAGTTGCATGTGGGGCTGCGTGAAGGCTCCCCTGGGGAGTTCAGTTGTACCCAAAGGCTTCCTTTGGGGGCAATTTTTGATGGGTGAAAGGGGCTTTGTACGCGATTTCTCGGGCCCTATTTACAATTCCTCTCATATTCTGGGTAGGGATGTATTTAGGGTTGTTCAGAAAGAGCGAACAAAGAGAGTCCAGTTGCATGTGGGGCTGCGTAAAGGCTCCCCTGGGGAGTTCAGTTGTACGCAAAGCCTTCCTCTGCGGGCACCTTTTGATGGGCGAAAGGGGCTGGCAATGCGTTTTCTTTGGTCCTATTTGGAATTCCTCTGCGATGCCGGGTAGGGCTATGTTTCAGGTTGCTCAGAAAGAGCAAACACAGAGGGTTCATGTGCATGTGGGGCTGCATGAATGCCCCCCTGGGGAGTTCTGTTGTACCCAAAACCTTCCTTTTAGGGCAACTTTTGATGGGTGAAAGGGGCTTTGAACACGTTTTCTGGGGCACTTTTTTGAATTCCTCTCCCATGCAGGATACTGCAATGTTTCGGGTTGCTCAGATATAGCGAACACAGAGGGTCCAGTTGCATGTGGGTCTGCGTGAAGGCTCCCCTTGGGGTGTTCACTTGTACCCAAAGTCTTCCTTTGGGGGCAATTTTTGATGGGTGAAAGGGGCTCTGTACGTGATTTCTGGGGTCATATTTTCAAGTACCCTCTGTTTCCGGTTAGGGATGTATTAAGGTTGTTCAGAAAGAGCGAACACAGAGAGTCAAGTTGCTTGTGGGGCTGCGTGAAGGCACCCCTGAGGAGTTCAGTTGTACCCAAAGGCTTCCTTTGGGGGCAATTTTTGATGGGCGAAAGGGCGTCTGTACGCAGTTTCTGGTGTCCTATTTTAAATTACTCTCACATTCCGGGTAGGGATATATTTAGGGTTGTTCAGAAAGAGCGAACACAGGTAGTCCAGTTGAACTTTGGGCTGCGTATAGGCTCCCCTGGGGAGTTCAGTTGTACCGAAAGGCTTCCTTTGGGGGCAATTTTTGATGGGTGAAAGGGGCACTGTATGTGTTTTCTGGGGTCCTATTTTCAATTCCTCTCAGATTCCGGTTAGGGATGTATTAAGTTTGTTCGGAAAGAGCGAACACAGAGAGTCCCGTTGCATGTGGGGCTGCGTAGAGGCTCCCCTGGGGAGTTCTGTTGTACCCAAAGGCTACCTTTGGGGGCAATTTTTGATGGGCGAAAGGGGCTCTGTACGTCCTTTCTGGGGTCATATTTTAAATTCCTCTCAGATTCCGGGAACGGATGTATTTAGGGTTGTTCGGAAAGAGCGAACACAAAGAGTCCCGTTGCAGGTGGGGCTGCGTACAGGCTCCCCTGGGGAGATCAATTGTACCCAAAGGCTTCCTTTGGGGGCAATTTTTGATGGGTGAAAGGGGCTCTGTACGTGATTTCTGGGGTCATATTTTCAAGTACCCTCTGTTTCCGGTTAGGGATGTATTAAGGTTTTTCAGAAAGAGCAAACACAGAGAGTCAAGTTGCATTTTGGGCTGCGTGAAGGCTCCCCTGGGGAGTTCAGTTGTACCCAAAGGCTTCCTTTCAGGGCAATTTTTGATGGGTTAAAGGGCCGCTGTACGTGATTTCTGGGGTCATATTTATATTCCTCTCAGATTCCGGTTAGGGATGGATTTAGGGTTGTTCAGAAAGAGCGAACACAGAGAGTCCAGTTGCATGTGGGGCTGCGTAAAGGCTCCCCTGGGGAGTTCAGTTGTACCCGAAGGCTTCCTTTGGGGGCAATTTTTGATGGGTGAAAGGGGCACTGTATGTGATTTCTGGGGTCCTATTTTCAATTCCTCACAGATTCCGGTTAGGGATGTATTAAGGTTGTTCAGAAAGAGCGAACACAGAGACTCCAGTTGCATGTGGGGCTGCGTGAAGGCTCCCCTGGGGAGTTCTGTTGTACCCAAAGGCTTCCTTTGGGGGCAATTTTTGATGGGCGAAAGGGGCTCTGTACGCCGTTTCTGGGGTCCTATTTTAAATTCCTCTCAGATTCCGGTTAGGGATGTTTTTAGGGTTGTTCAGAAAGAGCGAACACAGAGAGTCCCGTTGCATGTGGGGCTGCGTAGAGGCTCCCCTGGGGAGTTCAGTTGTACCCAAAGGCTTCCTTTGGGGGCAATTTTTTATGTCCGAAAGGGCGTCTGTACGCAGTATCTGGTGTCCTATTTTAAATTACTCTCACATTCCTGGTAGGGATATATTTAGGGTTGTTCAGAAAGAGCGAACACAGATGTAGTGGTTTAACCCGGCCGGCAGCTAAACACCACACAGCCGTTCGCTCACCCTCCCCCCTCCCTCTCCGGGACGGGGGAGAGAAATGGAAAGTGAGGCCTGTGAGTTGAGATAAAGACAGTTTAATAAGACAAGAAAATAATAATAGTAATAATAATAATTATAGTAATAATTATAATAATGATACAATTATGATAATAGTACTACTAGTAATAACATGTACAAACAAGTGATGCACAATGCAATTGCTCACCACCCGCTGACCGATGCCCAGCCTAACCCCGAGCAGTCCGGCCCGCCCTCCCCCCGGCTAGCCACCCTATATATTGTTTAGCGTGACGTCAGATGGTATGGAATACCCCTTTGGCTAGTTTGGGTCACCTGTTCTGGGTCTGTCCCCTCCCAGTTCTTGCTGCACCCCCAGCCTGCCTGTTGACAGGACAGAGCAAGAAGTTGAGATGTCCTTGGCTTAGTACAGGCACTGCTCTGCAATAATTATAACATCGGGTTGATATCAGCACTCTTCTCATTCTAAGCCAAAGCATAGCATTCCACCGGCTACTAGGAACAAAATTAACTCTGTTCTAACTGAAACCAGGACATCTATCCACCCCTTATTCCATACCATTTATGTCATGCTCAGGTTACATTCTTTTCCATACATTCTAGTTAGTCACCATTTTTATCTAGGGTATATAGTAGTCATGATAGTGATAACATACAATATTATATAGTAATTAACATGGTACAATCCAATTCATGGGCTGTTCTCACCCAGTATTAAATCCCCTTGAGTTACACACCGGACCTCTCCTTTCTTTTGCATCACCCACCACGTATATCCAGGTCCCTGAGCAAAAGCAATTCCACGAATGGGTTTGCCTTTTCCTGAGGCAGGAGTAGCCCAGACCGTTTTACCCAGCATATTTCTTACATGCACTACAGGAACTTTATCCCCATCTACAGTACGTAACAGGTTTGATTGGGCAGGTCCAGTGCGGTTGGCGGATCCCCTAGTATTGACTAACCAGGTGGCCTTTGCCAAATGCGTATCCCAATTTTTGAACGTCCCAGCACCCATTGCTTTCAATGTAGTCTTTAACAGTCCATTATATCGTTCAACTTTCCCGGAGGCTGGTGCATGATAGGGGATGTGATACACCCACTCAATACCATGCTCTTTGGCCCAAGTGTCTATAAGGTTGTTTCGGAAATGAGTTCCATTGTCTGACTCTATTCTTTCTGGGGTGCCATGTCGCCATAGGACTTGTTTTTCAAGGCCCAGGATAGTGTTCCGGGCGGTGGCATGAGGCACAGGATATGTTTCCAGCCATCCAGTGGTTGCTTCCACCATTGTAAGTACATGGCGCTTGCCATTGCGAGTTTGAGGGAGTGTGATGTAATCAATCTGCCAGGCCTCTCCATATTTATATTTCAGCCATCGTCCTCCATACCAAAGAGGCTTTGACCGTTTGGCTTGCTTGATTGCAGCACATGTTTCACAGTCATGAATAACCTGTGTTATGGTGTCCATGGTCAGGTCCACCCCTCGATCACGAGCCCATCTGTATGTTGCATCTCTACCTTGATGGCCTGAGGTGTCATGGGCCCATCGGGCTATAAATAATTCACCTTTATGCTGCCAATCCAGGTCCACCTGAGCTGCTTCAATCTTAGCAGCCTGATCCACCTGCTGGTTGTTTTGATGTTCTTCAGTAGCCTGATTCTTGGGCATATGAGCATCTACGTGACGTACGTTTACAGCCAGGTTCTCCACCCGAGCAGCAATATCTTGCCACAATGCAGCAGCCCAGATGGGTTTGCCCCTGCGCTGCCAGTTGTTTTGCTTCCATTGCTGTAACCATCCCCACAGGGCATTTGCTACCATCCATGAATCAGTGTAGAGATAGAGAACCGGCCATTTTTCTCGTTCAGCAATGTCTAAAGCCAGCTGAATGGCCTTTACTTCTGCAAACTGACTCGATTCACCTTCTCCCTCAGCAGCTTCTGCAACTCGTCGTGTAGGGCTCCATACAGCAGCCTTCCATCTCCGATGCTTCCCCACAATACGACAAGACCCATCAGTGAACAGGGCATATTTCTTCTCATTCTCTGGTAACTGGTTGTACAGTGGGGCTTCTTCAGCATGACCCACCTCCTCCTCTCATGATATCCCAAAGTATTTGCCTTCTGGCCAGTCCATAATCACTTCCAATATCCCTGGGCGACTGGGGTTTCCTATTCGAGCCCGCTGAGTAATCAGTGCAACCCACTTGCTCCATGTAGCATCGGTTGCATGATGTGTAGGGGAGACCCTTCCTTTGAACATCCAGCCTAGTACTGGCAATCGGGGTGCTAGGAGGAGCTGCGCTTCAGTACCGACCACCTCCGAAGCAGATCGAACTCCTTCATATGCTGCCAATATTTCCTTTTCCGTTGGAGTGTAGCGGGCCTCAGATCCTCGGTATCCCCGACTCCAAAACCCCAGGGGCCGACCTCGAGTTTCCCCAGGTTCTTTCTGCCAGAGGCTCCAGGTGGGGCCGTTCTCCCCGGCTGCAGTGTAGAGCACATTCTTCACTTCTGGTCCTGTTCGGACTGGCCCAAGGGCTACTGCATGAACTATTTCCTGCTTAATTTGTTCAAAGGCCTGCCGTTGCTCAGGGCCCCACTCAAACTCATTCTTCTTACGGGTTACTTGGTAAAGCGGGTTTACGATCAGACTGTAATTTGGAATGTGCATTCTCCAAAACCCCACAACACCTAGGAAAGTTTGTGTTTCTTTTTTGCTAGTTGGTGGAGACATAGCTGTTATTTTGTTGATCACATCCATTGGAATTTGACGACGTCCATCTTGCCATTTTATTCCTAAAAACTGGATCTCTCGTGCAGGTCCTTTGACTTTATTTTGTTTTATGGCAAAACCAGCTTTCAGAAGGATTTGGACTATTTTCTTTCCTTTCTCAAAAACTTCCTCTGCTGTGTCACCCCACACAATAATGTCATCGATGTACTGCAAGTGTTCAGGAGCTTCCCCCTGCTCCAGTGCAGATTGAATCAGTCCATGGCAAATGGTAGGGCTGTGTTTCCACCCCTGGGGCAGCCGATTCCAAGTATATTGGACTCCCCTCCAAGTGAAAGCAAATTGTGGCCTGCACTCTGCTGCTAGAGGGATGGAGAAAAATGCATTAGCGATATCAATTGTGGCGTACCACTTGGCTGCCTTCGATTCAAGTTCGTACTGGAGTTCCAGCATGTCCGGCACTGCAGCACTCAATGGTGGCGTGACTTCGTTCAGGCCACGATAGTCCACTGTTAGTCTCCACTCACCATTAGACTTTCGCACTGGCCATATGGGACTATTGAAAGGTGAATGAGTCTTGCTGATCACTCCTTGGCTCTCCAATTGACGAATTAGCTTATGGATGGGAATCAGGGAGTCTCGGTTAGTGCGATATTGCCGCCGGTGCACAGTTGTAGTAGCAATTGGCACTTGCTGTTCTTCGACCCTCAGCAACCCCACAACAGAGGGGTCCTCTGAAAGACCAGGCAAGGTAGATAATTGTTTAATGCCCTCTGTCTCTAAGGCAGCTATACCAAAAGCCCAGCGGAACCCTTTTGGGTCCTTGAAATATCCTCTTCTAAGATAGTCTATGCCAAGGATACATGGAGCATCCGGGCCAGTCACGATGGGATGCTTTTCCCACTCATTCCCAGTCAGACTCACTTCAGCCTCCAATACAGTCAACTGCTGAGATCCCCCTGTCACTCCACAAATACAGATGGGCTCTGGCCCTTTATAGCTCGATGGCATTAGAGTACATTGTGCACCGGTGTCTACTAAAGCCTTATACTTCTGTGCGTCTGACGTGCCAGGCCATCGAATCCACACAGTCCAATAAACTCGATTGTCCCTTTCCTCCCCCTGGCTGGAGGCAGGGCCCCCCTAATCCTGGTCAGAATCTTCTTCAATTCTGGGTTTGAAGGACTGTCTGCTGGAAGTTGGAGCAGCAACCTTTTCAGAGAATCCCTTTTTCCCGATTGTTTTCTTTTGCAACTCACGTACCCGTGCCTCTAGGGTTGCGGTGGATTTTCCATCCCATTTTCTCATGTCCTCTCCATGGTCTCGTAAGTAAAACCACAGGGTGGCACGGGGTGAGTACCCACCATATTGTCTTCTTTGTGTAGATGACCGCCTACCCCTGATAGCTGAGACACTGCTTTGTACAGGTGCGAAGGAGAATAATCTCTCTTCAAGTTGGTGAACCTTTTCAGAAAGTTTCTCCCAAGTATTCTCTTTTGGTCGGTGGACACTGGTTTGTTCAGGTGGGGAGGAAGATAGATTCTCTTTAAGTTGGTGGAACTCTTCAGAAAGATTCTCCACAGCTGAGACGCAGGCCTGTAAGGAAGAGGAGAGACTTTCTTCGTACTGCCGGAGTTGTTTAGCCACTTCATCTATTATGGGTTCCTCATCCTTTTTCCAGGCCATTACTGCCAATGAGCTGGCATATGATGATGGTGCACTCCGTACAAACTTCCGCCACATGGGTCGTGTACACCTGACTCCATCTGGATCTTTGGACGTTTGTCCGGGGACTGGATCCTCATAAATCACTTCCCGTACGGCTAATTCCCTCAGGTACTGGATTCCCTTCTCCATAGTGGTCCACTTGCCTGGTACACATAAAAGTTCTTCCTTGAAGGGATACCTTTCCCTCACAGCTGAGAGGAGACGCCTCCAGAGGCTGAGAGATTGTGCTCCATTTGCAATTGCTTTGTCAATACCTGCGTCTCTAGCAAGGGATCCCAGCCGTCTGGCTTCAATGCCAGACAATTCCACACAATTGGCTCCAGCGTCCCAACACCGGAGTAGCCAGGTGACAAGCTGCTCACCTATACAGCGACCAAAATCTTTTCGCACATCTCGTAACTCACGCTCGCTTAGGTTTCGGGTAGTTATTGTTGCTTTTTCGGCATCATCATCTTCCTCCACCTGAAGCCCTGATGGCCCAGCATCGTCGTCTCCATCAGATTTGGCAGAAGATTCTCTGCGTTCTAAACGACCTGAATCTCTATACCATCTTTTCATCTTGTGTACTGGGGCTACTTGCACTGCTACAGCTCGTCTCTCTGGCCCCGTTACAAGGTCTGCCACAGGGATTGGAATACCCTCTGCAGGGTCGACTTGCACTGCTACAGCTCGTTTCTCTGACCCCGTTACAGGGCCTGCCACAGGGGTTAGAATACCCTCTGCAGGGTCGACTTGCACTGCAACAGCTCGTTTCTCTGGCCCGGTTACAGGGCCTGCCACAGGGGTTGGAATACCCCCGGCAGGGTCGACTTGCACTGCTACAGCTCGTTTCTCTGACCCAGCCACAGGAGCTGGAGCAGCTGCAGGAGCTGGAACTGGAGTGTCTGCAGGAGCTGGAGCTGGAGCAGCTGCAGGAGCTGGAACTGGAGTGTCTGCAGGAGCTGGAACTGGAGCGGCTGCAGAGTCCACCGTAGGAGTCGCAGTGGCCATTGGATCTGTCACAGGACTTGGAGTGGCCGCAGGGTCTGTCACTAAGTTGATAGCAGTATCAATGGCAGCTCGATAGGCATGAGCCAGGCCCCAGCACGTTATAATGATTTGTGTTACTTTGGAACTGCCAGAGTCATGACACCTTTTTTTCAAACATTCTGCCAGTTTTTTAGGATTTTTCAGTTGTTCAGGGGTGAATTTCCAAAACACTGGGGGTGCTAACTGCTCTAGATGTCTGCCCATATCCTCCCATACTCCCTGCCACCCACAACTATACTGCCTCCGGGTAGATCTCCGAATGAGCTTCCCAAATAGTTGTTTAACTTTAAGCAAAACCTGAAGCACATTCAGGAGGCATAAGAGCAAAACCATGCTGGTCTGAGTATCCCAAGGATATTCAATATCTTGGAGAGCTATTGTAACAAGCTCGGAAGATAAGAGGGTGGTGAAGGAGAAAGGGAGGGTGATCAAAGAGGATAAGGGGGTGGTGAAGGAGAAAGGGAGAGTGATCGAGTAAGGGAAAATATCTTCCCCTTTCCTCTCCACAGATTCACTCCCTGATGAAAAGAAACAACAGGTATAATTGCTAATAGTTTCCAAGATACGGTTTCCAAAGTATAAAGTCGACGATGTAACTGAGTACAAATACCAAGTTAGAGTCATAACCAGATATTTCATCGTCTCATAAGCCACTGTTACAAGACACAGTACCATAATGGTCTGAAACCAGGGCCCGGACAGGATAAACAACATGACAGAGAGCACATACGGAAAATAATGTGCTATAGTGCTCAATTTGAAAAACAGGCGCAGCAGACTTGAGATTAAAGCAATCAGCATTATGACAAGTGACTATTAAGCAGGTCTAATACTTGTAACAATCTTAGTTTAACACACTCTGATCAGGTCTGCCGTTATCTCAACCTTTCGTGCCCCACGTTGGGCGCCAAAAAGACTGTAGTGGTTTAACCCGGCTGGCAGCTAAACACCACACAGCCGTTCGCTCACCCTCCCCCCTCCCTCTCTGGGACGGGGGAGAGAAATGGAAAGTGAGGCCTGTGAGTTGAGATAAAGACAGTTTAATAAGACAAGAAAATAATAATAGTAATAATAATAATTATAGTAATAGTAATAATTATAATAATGATACAATGATGATAATAGTACTACTAGTAATAACATGTACAAACAAGTGATGCACAATGCAATTGCTCACCACCCGCTGACCGATGCCCAGCCTAACCCCGAGCAGTCCGGCCCGCCCTCCCCCCGGCTAGCCACCCTATATATTGTTTAGCGTGACGTCAGATGGTATGGAATACCCCTTTGGCTAGTTTGGGTCACCTGTTCTGGGTCTGTCCCCTCCCAGTTCTTGCTGCACCCCCAGCCTGCCTGTTGACAGGACAGAGCAAGAAGTTGAGATGTCCATGGCTTAGTACAAGCACTGCTCTGCAATAATTAAAACATCGGGGTGTTATCAGCACTCTTCTCATTCTAAGCCAAACCATAGCATTCCACCGGCTACTAGGAACAAAATTAACTCTGTTCTAAGTGAAACCAGGACAACAGAGAGTCCAGTTGAATTTTGGGCTGCGTATAGGCTCCCCTGGGGAGTTCAGTTGTACCCAAAGGCTTCCTTTGGCGGCAATTTTTGATGGGTGAAAGGGGCACTGTATGTGATTTCTTGGGTCCTATTTTCAATTCCTCTCAGATTCCGGTTAGGGATGTATTAAGGATGTTCAGAAAGAGCGAACACAGAGAGTCCAGTTGCATTTTGGGCTGCGTGAAGGCTCCCCTGGGGAGTTCAGTTGTACCCAAAGGCTTCCTTTGGGGGCAATTTTTGATGGGCGAAAGAGGCTCTGTACGCCGTTTCTGGGGTCCTATTTTCAATTCCTCTCAGATTCCGGGAAGGGATGTATTTAGGGTTGTTCAGAAAGAGCGCATACAGAGAGTCCAGTTGCATGTGGGGCTGCGTGAAGGCTCCCCTGGGGATTTCAGTTGTACCCAAAGGCTTCCTTTGGGGGCAATTTTTGATGGGTGAAAGGGGCTTTGTACGCGATTTCTGGGGTCCTATTTACAATTCCTCTCAGATTCTGGGTAGGGATGTATTTAGGGTTGTTCAGAAAGAGCGAACACAGAGAGTCCTGTTGCATGTGGGGCTGCGTAAAGGCTCCCCTGGGGAGTTCAGTTGTACCTAAAGGCTTCTTTTGGGGGAAGTTTTTGAGGGGCCAAAGGGGCTTTGTACATGGTTTCTGGTGTCCTATTTTCAATTCCTCTCAGATTCCTGGTAGGGAGATATTTAGGGTTTTTAAGAAAGAGTGAACACAGAGAGTCCAGTTGCATGTGGGGCTGCGTGAAGGCTCCCCTGGGGAGTTCAGTTGTACCCAAAGGCTTCCTTTGGGGGCACTTTTTGATGGGCGAAAGGGGCTCTGTACGCCGTTTCTGGGGTCCTATTTTAAATTCCTCTCAGATTCCGGGAACGGATGTATTTATGGATGTTCAGAAAGAGCGAACACAGAGTCCAGTTGCATGTGGGGCTGCGTGAAGGCTCCCCTGCGGAGTTCTCTTGTACCCAAAGGCTTCCTTTGGGGGAAATTTTTGATGGGCGAAAGGGGCTCTGTACGCCGTTTCTGGGGTCCTATTTTAAATTCCTCTCAGAATCCGGTTAGGGATGTTTTTAGGGTTGTTCAGAAAGAGCGAACACAGAGAGTCCCGTTGCATGTGGGGCTGCGTAGAGGCTCCCTTGGGGAGTTCAGTTGTACCCAAAGGCTTCCTTTGGGGGCAATTTTTGATGGGTGAAAGGGGCTCTGTACGTGATTTCTGGGGTCATATTTTCAAGTACCCTCTGTTTCCGATAAGGGATGTATTAAGGTTGTTCAGAAAGAGCGAACACAGAGAGTCAAGTTGCTTGTGGGGCTGCGTAAAGGCACCCCTGGGGAGTTCAGTTGTACCGAAAGGCTTCCTTTGGGGGCAATATTTGATGGGTGAAAGGGGCTTGGAATGCGTTTTCTGGGGCCATATATGGAATTCCTCTCCGATGCTGGGTAGGGGTATGTTTCGGGTTGCTCAGAAAGAGCGAACACAGAGGGTGCAGTTGCATGTGGGGCTGCGTGAATGCTCTCCTGGGGAGTTCAGTTGTACCCAAAGCCTTCCTCTGGGGGCACTTTTTGATGGGCAAATGGGGCTTTGAATGCGATTTCTTTGGACATGTTTTGAATTCCTCTCCGACGCCGGGTATGGCTATATTTCGGGTTGCTCAGAAAGAGCGAACTCAGAGGGTTCACTTGCATATGGGGCAACGTAAAGGCTCCCCTGGGGAGTTCAGTTGTACCCAATGCCTTCCTTTGAGGGCACTTTTTGATTGGCGAAACGGGCTTTGAACGCGTTTTCTTTGGACCTTTTTTGAGTTCCTCTACGATGCCAGGTAGGGCTTTATTTCAGGTTGCTCAGAAAGAACGAACACAGAGGGTCCAGTTGCATGTGTGGCTGCGTGAAGGCTCCCCTGGGTAGTTCAGTTGTATCCGTAGACTTCCTTTGAGGGCACTTTTTGATGGGCGAAAGGGGCTTGGAATGCATTTTCTGGGGCCGTATTTGGACTTCCAATCCGATGAGAGGTAGGGTTATGTTTTAGGTTGCTCAGAAAGAGCGAACACAGAGGGTCCAGTTTCATGTGGGCCTGCGTGAATGCTCCCCTGGGGAGTTCAGTTTTACCCAATGCCTTCCTCTGGGGGCACTTTCTGATGGGCGAAAGGGGCTTTGAACGCGTTTTCTTTGGACTTTATTTGAATTCCTCTGCGATGTCGTGTAAAGCTATGTATCGGGTTGCTCAGGAAGAGCGAACACAGAGGGTTCAGTTGCATGTTGGGAAATGTAAAGGCTCCCCTGGGGAGTTCAGTTGTACCTAATGCCTTCCTTTGACGGTACTTTTTGATGGGCGAAAGGGACTTGGAATGCGTTTTCTGGGGCCCTATTTGGACTTCCTTTCCGATGACAATTTGGGCTATGTTTTGGATTTCTCAGAAAGAGCGAACACAGAGGGTCCAACTGCATGTGGGACTGCATGAATGCTCCCCTGGGGAGTTCAGTTGTACCCAAAGCCTTCCTTTGAGGGCACTTTTTGATTGGCGAAACGGGCTTTGAACGCGTTTTCTTTGGACCTGTTTTGAATTCCTCTCCGACGCCGGGTAGGGCTATGTTTCGGGTTGTTCAGAAAGAGGGAACAAAGAGGGTCCAGTTGCATGTATGGCTGCATGATGGCGCCCGTGGGGAGTTCAGTTGTATCCAAAGTCTTCCTCTGAGGGCAGTTTTTGATGGGCGAAAGGGGCTTGGAACACGTTTTCTTTGGACCTTTTTTGAATTCCTCTCCGATGCCGGGTAGGGCTATGTTTCAGGTTGCTCAGAAAAAGCGAACACAGAGGGTCCAGTTGCATGTCTGGCTGCGTGAAGGCTCCCCTGGGTAGTTCAGTTGTATCCGTAGACTTCCTTTGAGGGCACTTTTTGATGGGCGAAAGGGGCTTGGAATGCATTTTCTGGGGCCGTATTTGGACTTCCAATCCGATGAGAGGTAGGGTTATATTTCGGGTTGCTCAGGAAGAGCGAACACAGAGGGTTCAGTTGCATGTTGGGAAATGTAAAGGCTCCCCTGGGGAGTTCAGTTGTACCTAATGCCTTGCTTTGACGGCACTTTTTGATGGTCCAAGGGGTTGGAATGTGTTTTCTGGGGCCCTATTTGGAATTACACACCGATGCTGGATAGGGCTATGTTTCGGGTTGCTCAGAAAGAGTGAACCCAGGGTGTCCAGTTGCATGTGGGGCTGCATGAATGCTCTCCTCGGGAGTTCCGTGTACCGAAAGCCTTCCTCTAGGGGCACTTTTTGATGGGCGAAAGGGGCTTTGAATGCGTTTTCTGGGGCCCTATTTAGACTTCTTCTTTGATACTGGGAAGAGCTATGTTTCCGGTTGCTCAGAAAAAACGAATAAAGAGGGTCCAGTTGCATGTGGGACTGCGTGAGTGCTCTCCTGGGGAGTTCAGTTGTACCCAAAGCCTTCCTTTGAAGTCAAGTTTTAATGGGCGAAAGGGGCTTGGAATGCGTTTTCTGGGGACCTATTTGGAATTCCTCTCCAATGCCGGGTAGGTTTATGTTTCAGGTTGCTCAGAAAGAGCGAACACAGAGGGTGCAGTTGCTTGTGGGGCACTGTAAAGGCTCCCCTGGGGAGTTCAGTTGTACCGAAAACCTTCCTCTGGGGGCAATTTTTGATGTGTGAAAGGGGCTTTGAACGCGTTTTCGTTGGACTTTTTTTGAATTCTTCTGCGATGTTGGGTAAAGCTATGTTTCGGGTTGCTCAGAAAGATCGAAAACAGTGGGTTCAGTTGCATGAGGGGAAATGTAAAGGCTCCCATGGGGAGTTCAGTTGTACCTAATGCCTTCCTTTGAGGGCACTTTTTGATGGGCGAAAGGGGCTTGGAACGCGTTTTCTTTGGATCTTTTTAGAATTCCTCTCCGATGCCGGGTAGGGCTATGTTTCAGGTTGCTCAGAAAGAGCGAACACAGAGGATGCACTTCCATGTGGGACTGCATGAATGGTCTCCTGTGGAGTTCAGTTGTACCCTAAGCCTTCCTTTGAGGGCAATATTTGATGGTCTGAAGGACTTGGAATGTGTTTTCTGGGGCCCTATTTGGAATTCCACACCGATGCTGGATAGGGCTATGTTTCAGGTTGCTCAGAAACAGCGTACACAGCGGGTCCAGTTGCATGTGTGGCTGTGTGAAGGCTCCCCTGGGGAGTTCAGTTGTATCCAAAGCCTTCCTTTGAGGGCACTTTTTGATGGGCGAAAGGGGCTTGGAATGCTTTTTCTGGGGCCGTATTTGGACTTCCTCTCCGATTACAGGTATGTAGTGGTTTAACCCGGCCGGCAGCTAAACACCACACAGCCGTTCGCTCACCCTCCCCCCTCCCTCTCCGGGACGGGGGAGTGAAATGGAATGTGAGGCCTGTGAGTTGAGATAAAGACAGTTTAATAAGACAAGAAAATAATAATAGTAATAATAATAATTATAGTAATAGTAATAATAATAATAATGATACAATGATGATAATAGTACTACTAATAATAACATGTACAAACAAGTGATGCACAATGCAATTGCTCACCACCCGCTGACCGATGCCCAGCCTAACCCCGAGCAGTCCGGCCAGCCCTCCCCCCGGCTAGCCACCCTATATATTGTTTAGCGTGACGTCAGATGGTATGGAATACCCCTTTGGCTAGTTTGGGTCACCTGTTCTGGGCCTGTCCCCTCCCAGTTCTTGCTGCACCCCCAGCCTGCCTGTTGACAGGACAGAGCAAGAAGTTGAGATGTCCTTGGCTTAGTACAGGCACTGCTCTGCAATAATTAAAACATCGGGGTGTTATCAGCACTCTTCTCATTCTAAGCCAAAGCATAGCATTCCACCGGTTACTAGGAACAAAATTAACTCTGTTCTAACTGAAACCAGGACATCTATCCACCCCTTATTCCATACCATTTATGTCATGCTCAGGTTACACTCTTTCCCATACATTCTAGTTAGTCACCATTTTTATCTAGGGTATATAGTAGTCATGATAGTGATAACATACAATATTATATAGTAATTAACATGGTACAATCCAATTCATGGGCTATTCTCACCCAGTATTAAATCCCCTTGAGTTACACACCGGACCTCTCCTTTCTTTTGCATCACCCACCACGTATATCCAGGTCCCTGAGCAAAAGCAATTCCACGAATGGGTTTGCCTTTTCCTGAGGCAGGAGTAGCCCAGACCGTTTTACCCAGCATATTTCTTACATGCACTACAGGAACTTTATCCCCATCTACAGTACGTAACAGGTTTGATTGGGCAGGTCCAGTTCGGTTGGCGGATCCCCTAGTATTGACTAACCAGGTGGCCTTTGCCAAATGCGTATCCCAATTTTTGAACGTCCCAGCACCCATTGCTTTCAATGTAGTCTTTAACAGTCCATTATATCGTTCAACTTTCCCGGAGGCTGGTGCATGATAGGGGATGTGATACACCCACTCAATACCATGCTCTTTGGCCCAAGTGTCTATAAGGTTGTTTCGGAAATGAGTTCCATTGTCTGACTCTATTGTTTCTGGGGTGCCATGTCGCCATAGGACTTGTTTTTCAAGGCCCAGGATAGTGTTCCGGGCGGTGGCATGAGGCACAGGATATGTTTCCAGCCATCCAGTGGTTGCTTCCACCATTGTAAGTACATGGCGCTTGCCATTGCGAGTTTGAGGGAGTGTGATGTAATCAATCTGCCAGGCCTCTCCATATTTATATTTCAGCCATCGTCCTCCATACCAAAGAGGCTTTGACCGTTTGGCTTGCTTGATTGCAGCACATGTTTCACAGTCATGAATAACCTGTGTTATAGTGTCCATGGTCAGGTCCACCCCTCGATCACGAGCCCATCTGTATGTTGCATCTCTACCTTGATGGCCTGAGGTGTCATGGGCCCATCGGGCTATAAATAATTCACCTTTATGCTGCCAATCCAGGTCCACCTGAGCTGCTTCAATCTTAGCAGCCTGATCCACCTGCTGGTTGTTTTGATGTTCTTCAGTAGCCCGATTCTTGGGCATATGAGCATCTACGTGGCGTACCTTTACAACCAGGTTCTCCACCCGAGCAGCAATATCTTGCCACAATGCAGCAGCCCAGATGGGTTTGCCCCTGCGCTGCCAGTTGTTTTGCTTCCATTGCTGTAACCATCCCCACAGGGCATTTGCTACCATCCATGAATCAGTGTAGAGATAGAGAACCGGCCATTTTTCTCGTTCAGCAATGTCTAAAGCCAGCTGAATGGCCTTTACTTCTGCAAACTGACTCGATTCACCTTCTCCCTCAGCAGCTTCTGCAACTCGTCGTGTAGGGCTCCATACAGCAGCCTTCCATCTCCGATGCTTCCCCACAATACGACAAGACCCATCAGTGAACAGGGCATATTTCTTCTCATTCTCTGGTAACTGGTTGTACAGTGGGGCTTCTTCAGCACGACCCACCTCCTCCTCTCATGATATCCCAAAGTATTTGCCTTCTGGCCAGTCCATAATCACTTCCAATATCCCTGGGCGACTGGGCTTTCCTATTCGAGCCCGCTGAGTAATCAGTGCAACCCACTTGCTCCATGTAGCATCGGTTGCATGATGTGTAGGGGAGACCCTTCCTTTGAACATCCAGCCTAGTACTGGCAATCGGGGTGCTAGGAGGAGCTGCGCTTCAGTACCGACCACCTCCGAAGCAGATCGAACTCCTTCATATGCTGCCAATATTTCCTTTTCCGTTGGAGTGTAGCGGGCCTCAGATCCTCGGTATCCCCGACTCCAAAACCCCAGGGGCCGACCTCGAGTTTCCCCAGGTTCTTTCTGCCAGAGGCTCCAGGTGGGGCCGTTCTCCCCGGCACATTCTTCACTTCTGGTCCTGTTCGGACTGGCCCAAGGGCTACTGCATGAACTATTTCCTGCTTAATTTGTTCAAAGGCCTGCCGTTGCTCAGGGCCCCACTCAAACTCATTCTTCTTACGGGTTACTTGGTAAAGCGGGTTTACGATCAGACTGTAATTTGGAATGTGCATTCTCCAAAACCCCACAACACCTAGGAAAGTTTGTGTTTCTTTTTTGCTAGTTGGTGGAGACATAGCTGTTATTTTGTTGATCACATCCATTGGAATTTGACGACGTCCATCTTGCCATTTTATTCCTAAAAACTGGATCTCTCGTGCAGGTCCTTTGACTTTATTTTGTTTTATGGCAAAACCAGCTTTCAGAAGGATTTGGACTATTTTCTTTCCTTTCTCAAAAACTTCCTCTGCTGTGTCACCCCACACAATAATGTCATCGATGTACTGCAAGTGTTCAGGAGCTTCCCCCTGCTCCAGTGCAGATTGAATCAGTCCATGGCAAATGGTAGGGCTGTGTTTCCACCCCTGGGGCAGCCGATTCCAAGTATATTGGACTCCCCTCCAAGTGAAAGCAAATTGTGGCCTGCACTCTGCTGCTAGAGGGATGGAGAAAAATGCATTAGCGATATCAATTGTGGCGTACCACTTGGCTGCCTTCGATTCAAGTTCGTACTGGAGTTCCAGCATGTCCGGCACTGCAGCACTCAATGGTGGCGTGACTTCGTTCAGGCCACGATAGTCCACTGTTAGTCTCCACTCACCATTAGACTTTCGCACTGGCCATATGGGACTATTGAAAGGTGAATGAGTCTTGCTGATCACTCCTTGGCTCTCCAATTGACGAATTAGCTTATGGATGGGAATCAGGGAGTCTCGGTTAGTGCGATATTGCCGCCGGTGCACAGTTGTAGTAGCAATTGGCACTTGCTGTTCTTCGACCCTCAGCAACCCCACAACAGAGGGGTCCTCTGAAAGACCAGGCAAGGTAGATAATTGTTTAATGCCCTCTGTCTCTAAGGCAGCTATACCAAAAGCCCAGCGGAACCCTTTTGGGTCCTTGAAATATCCTCTTCTAAGATAGTCTATGCCAAGGATACATGGAGCATCCGGGCCAGTCACGATGGGATGCTTTTCCCACTCATTCCCAGTCAGACTCACTTCAGCCTCCAATACAGTCAACTGCTGAGATCCCCCTGTCACTCCACAAATACAGATGGGCTCTGGCCCTTTATAGCTCGATGGCATTAGAGTACATTGTGCACCGGTGTCTACTAAAGCCTTATACTTCTGTGCGTCTGACGTGCCAGGCCATCGAATCCACACAGTCCAATAAACTCGATTGTCCCTTTCCTCCCCCTGGCTGGAGGCAGGGCCCCCCTAATCCTGGTCAGAATCTTCTTCAATTCTGGGTTTGAAGGACTGTCTGCTGGAAGTTGGAGCAGCAACCTTTTCAGAGAATCCCTTTTTCCCAATTGTTTTCTTTTGCAACTCACGTACCCGTGCCTCTAGGGTTGCGGTGGATTTTCCATCCCATTTTCTCATGTCCTCTCCATGGTCTCGTAAGTAAAACCACAGGGTGGCACGGGGTGAGTACCCACCATATTGTCTTCTTTGTGTAGATGACCGCCTACCCCTGATAGCTGAGACACTGCTTTGTACAGGTGCGAAGGAGAATAATCTCTCTTCAAGTTGGTGAACCTTTTCAGAAAGTTTCTCCCAAGTATTCTCTTTTGGTCGGTGGACACTGGTTTGTTCAGGTGGGGAGGAAGATAGATTCTCTTTAAGTTGGTGGAACTCTTCAGAAAGTTTCTCCACAGCTGAGACGCAGGCCTGTAAGGAAGAGGAGAGACTTTCTTCGTACTGCCGGAGTTGTTTAGCCACTTCATCTATTATGGGTTCCTCATCCTTTTTCCAGGCCATTACTGCCAATGAGCTGGCATATGATGATGGTGCACTCCGTAAAAACTTCCGCCACATGGGTCGTGTACATCTGACTCCATCTGGATCTTTGGACGTTTGTCCGGGGACTGGATCCTCATAAATCACTTCCCGTACGGCTAATTCCCTCAGGTACTGGATTCCCTTCTCCATAGTGGTCCACTTGCCTGGTACACATAAAAGTTCTTCCTTGAAGGGATACCTTTCCCTCACAGCTGAGAGGAGACGCCTCCAGAGGCTGAGAGATTGTGCTCCATTTGCAATTGCTTTGTCAATACCTGCGTCTCTAGCAAGGGATCCCAGCCGTCTGGCTTCAATGCCAGACAATTCCACACAATTGGCTCCAGCGTCCCAACACCGGAGTAGCCAGGTGACAAGCTGCTCACCTATACAGCGACCAAAATCTTTTCGCACATCTCGTAACTCACGCTCGCTTAGGTTTCGGGTAGTTATTGTTGCTTTTTCGGCGTCGTCATCTTCCTCCAACTGAAGCCCTGATGGCCCAGCATCGTCGTCTCCATCAGATTTGGCAGAAGATTCTCTGCGTTCTAAACGACCTGAATCTCTATACCATCTTTTCATCTTGTGTACCGGGGCTACTTGCACTGCTACAGCTCGTTTCTCTGGCCCCGTTACAAGGTCTGCCACAGGGATTGGAATACCCTCTGCAGGGTCGACTTGCACTGCTACAGCTCGTTTCTCTGACCCCGTTACAGGGCCTGCCACAGGGGTTGGAATACTCCCGGCAGGGTCGACTTGCACTGCAACAGCTCGTTTCCCTGACCCAGCCACAGGAGCTGTAGCAGCTGCAGGAGCTGGAGCTGGAGCAGCTGCAGGAGCTGGAACTGGAGTGTCTGCAGGAGCTGGAGCTGGACCGTCTGCAGGAACCGGAGCTGGAGCAGCTGCAGGAGCTGGAACTGGAGTGTCTGCAGGAGCTGGAACTGGAGCGGCTGCAGAGTCCACCGTAGGAGTCGCAGTGGCCATTGGATCTGTCACAGGACTTGGAGTGGCCGCAGGGTCTGTCACTAAGTTGATAGCAGTATCAATGGCAGCTCGATAGGCATGAGCCCCAGCATGTTATAATGATTTGTGTTACTTTGGAACTGCCAGAGTCATGACACCTTTTTTTCAAACATTCTGCCAATTTTTTAGGATTTTGCAGTTGTTCAGGGGTGAATTTCCAAAACACTGGGGGTGCTAACTGCTCTAGATGTCTGCCCATATCCTCCCATACTCCCTGCCACCCACAACTATACTGCCTCCGGGCAGATCTCCGAATGAGCTTCCCAAATAGTTGTTTAACTTTAAGCAAAACCTGAAGCACATTCAGGAGGCATAAGAGCAAGACCATGCTGGTCTGAGTATCCCAAGGATATTCAATATCTTGGAGAGCTATTGTAACAAGCTCGGAAGATAAGAGGGTGGTGAAGGAGAAAGGGAGGGTGATCAAAGAGGATAAGGGGGTGGTGAAGGAGAAAGGGAGAGTGATCGAGTAAGGAAAAATATCTTCCCCTTTCCTCTCCACAGATTCACTCCCCGATGGAAAAAAACAACAGGTATAATTGCTAATAGTTTCCAAGATACGGTTTCCAAAGTATAAAGTCGACGATGTTACTGAGTACAAATACCAAGTTAGAGTCATGACCAGATATTTCATCGTCTCATAAGCCACTGTTACAAGACACAGTACCATAATGGTCTGAAACCAGGGCCCGGACAGGATAAACAACATGACAGAGAGCACATACGGAAAATAATGTGCTATAATGCCCAATTTGAAAAACAGGCGCAGCAGACTTGAGATTAAAGCAATCAGCATTATGACAAGTGACTATTAAGCAGGTCTAATACTTATAACAATCTTAGTTTAACACACTCTGATCAGGTCTGCCGTTATCTCAACCTTTCGTGCCCCACGTTGGGCGCCAAAAAGACTGTAGTGGTTTAACCCGGCCGGCAGCTAAACACCACACAGCCGTTCGCTCACCCTCCCCCCTCCCTCTCCGGGACGGGGGAGAGAAATGGAATGTGAGGCCTGTGAGTTGAGATAAAGACAGTTTAATAAGACAAGAAAATAATAATAGTAATAATAATAATTATAGTAATAGTAATAATAATAATAATGATACAATGATGATAATAGTACTACTAATAATAACATGTACAAACAAGTGATGCACAATGCAATTGCTCACCACCCGCTGACCGATGCCCAGCCTAACCCCGAGCAGTCCGGCCAGCCCTCCCCCCGGCTAGCCACCCTATATATTGTTTAGCGTGACGTCAGATGGTATGGAATACCCCTTTGGCTAGTTTGGGTCACCTGTTCTGGGCCTGTCCCCTCCCAGTTCTTGCTGCACCCCCAGCCTGCCTGTTGGCAGGACAGAGCAAGAAGTTGAGATGTCCTTGGCTTAGTACAGGCACTGCTCTGCAATAATTAAAACATCGGGGTGTTATCAGCACACTTTTCATTCTAAGCCAAACCATAGCATTCCACCGGTTACTAGGAACAAAATTAACTCTGTTCTAACTGAAACCAGGACAAGGTAGAACTATGTTTTGGGTTGCTCAGAAAGAGCGAACACAGAGGGTCCAGCTGCATGTGGGGCTGCATGAATGCTCTCCTGGGGAGTTCAGTTGTACCCGAAGCCTTCCTTTGAGGGCACTTTTTGATGGGCGAAAGGGTCCTTGAACACGTTTTCTGGGGCCCTATTTGGAATTCCTCTTCCATGCTGGGTACGGTTATGTTTCAGGTTGCTCAGAAAGAGTGAACACAGAGGGTCCAGTTGCATGTGTGGCTGCGTGAAGGCTCGCTTGGGGAGTTCAGCTGTATCCAACGCCTTCCTTTGAGGGCACTTTTTGATGGGAGAAAGGGGCTATGAACTCGTTTTCTTTGGACCTTTTTTGAATTCCTCTCCGACGCCGGATATGGCTATGTTTCAGGTTGCTCAGAAAGAGCGAACACAGAGGGTTCAGTTGGATGTGGGGCTGCGTGAAGGCTCCCCTGGGGAGATCACTTGTACCCAAAGCCTTCCTGTGGGGGCACTTTTTGATAGGCAAAAGGGGCTTTGAACGCTTTTTCTTTGGACCGTATTTGAATTACTCTCCGATGCTGGGTAGGGATATGTTTCGGGGTGCTCACAAAGAGTAAACACAGAGGGTCCAGTGTCATGTGTGGCTGCGTGAAGGCTCGCTTTGGAGTTCAATTTTATCCAATGCCTTCGTTTGAGGGCAAGTTTTGAGTAGCGAAAGGGGTTTGTAATACGTTTTCTGGGGCCCTAATTGGATTTCCTCTTTGATGCCAGGTAAGGTTGTGTTTCGGGTTTTTCAGAAAGAGCAAACACAGAGGGTCCAGTTGTATGTGTGGCTGCGTGAATGCTCCCCTGGGGAGTTCAGTTGTAACCAAAGCCTTCCTTTGAGAGCAATTTTTGATGGACGAAAGGGGCTTTGAACCCATTTTCTTTGGACATTTTTGAATTCCTCTCCTACGCTGGGTACGGCTGTGTTTCGTGTTGCTCAGAAAGAGCGAACACAGAGGGTGAAGTTGCATGTGTGGCTGCGTGAAGGCTCCCCTGGGGAGTTCAGTTGTACCTAAAGCCTTCCTCTGGGGGCACTTTTTGATGGACGAAAGGGGCTTTGAACAGGTTTTCGGGGGCCCAATTTGGAATTCCTCTCCCATGCTGGGTACGGCTATGTTTTGGGTTGCTCAGAAAGAGCAAAAACAGAGGGTCCAGCTGAATGTAGGGCTGCATGAATGCTCTTCTGGGGAGTTCAGTTCTATCCAATGCCTTCCTTTGAGGGCAAGTTTGACTGGTGAAAGGGGCTTTGAATGCGTTTTCTGGGACCCTATTTGGACTTCCTCTCCGATGATTGGTAGGGCTATGTTTTGGGTTGCTCAGAAAGAGCGAACACAGAGGGTCCAACTGCATGTGGGGCTGCATGAATGCTCTTCTGGGGAGTTTGTTGTACCCAAAGCCTTCCTCTAGGGGCACTTTTTGATGGGCGAAAGGGGCTTTGAACGCGTTTTCTGGGGCCTTATTTTGAATTCCTCTCCGATGCCGGGTAGTGCTATGTTTCGGTTTGCTAAGAAAGAGCGAACACAGAGGGTCCAACTGCATGTGGGGCTGCATGAATGCTCTCCTGGGGAGTTCAGTTGTATCCAATGCCTATCTTTGGGGGCACTTTTGATGGGCGAAAGGGGCTTTGAACGTGTTTTCTTTGGACCAATTTTGAATTCCTCTTCGACGCCGGGTAGGGCTATGTTTCAGGTTGCTCAGAAATAGCGTACACAGAGGATGCAGTTGCATGTATGGCTGCGTGAAGGCTCCCCTAGGGAGTTCAGTTGTACCCAAAGCCTTCCTTTGAGGGCACTTTTTGATGGTCGGAAGGGGTTGGAATGTTTTTCCTGGGGCCCTATTTGGAATTCCTCAACGATGCTGGACAGGGCTATGTTTCGTGTTGCTCAGAAAGAACGAACACAGAGGGTCCAGCTGCATGTGGGGCTGCATGAATGCTCTTCTGGGGAGTTTGTTGTTCCCAATGCCTTCCTTTGAGGGCACTTTTAGATGGGCGAAAGGGGCTTTGAACGCGTTTTCTGGGGCCTTATTTTGAATTCCTCTCCGATGCCAGGTAGGGCTATGTTTCGGTTTTCTCAGAGCGAACACAGAGGGTCCAGTTGCATATGTGGCTGCGTGAATGCTCCCCTGGGGAGTTCAGTTGTATCCAAAGCCTTCCTTTGGTGGCACTTTTTGATGGGCGAACAGGGCTTGGAACGCCTTTTCTTTGGACATTTTTTGAATTCCTCTCCGATGCCAGGTAGGGCTATGTTTCAGGTTGCTCATAAAGAGCGAACACAGAGGGTCCAGTTGCATGTGTGTCTGCGTGAAGGCTCCCCTGGGGAGTTCAGTTGTATCCAAACCCTTCCTTTGGTGGCACTTTTTGATGGGTGAACGGGGGTTGGAACACATATTCTTTGGACCTTTTTTGAATTCCTCTCAATGCTGGGTCGGGCTATTTTTCGGTTTGCTCAGAAAGAGCGAATACAGAGGGTCCAGTTGCATGTGTGGCTGTGTGAAGGCTCCCCTGGGGAGTTCAGTTTTATCCAAAGCCTTTCATTGAGGGTACTTTTTGATGGGTAAAAGGGGCTTGGAATGCGTTTTCTGGGGCCGTAATTGGACTTCCTCTCCGATGACAGGTAGGCTTAAATTTTGGGTTCCTCAGAAAGAGCGAACACAGAGGGTCCAGCTCCATGTGGGGCTGCATGAATGCTATCCTGGGGAGTTCTGTTGTACCCAAAGCCTTCCTCTAGGGGCACTTTTTGATGGGCGAAAGAGGCTTTGAACGCGTTTTCGTTGGACTGTTTTTGAATTCTTCTGCGATGTCGGGTAAAGCTATGTTTCGGGTTGCTCAGAAAGAGCGACGACAGAGGGTTCAGTTGCATGTGGGGAAATGTAAAGGCTCCCCAGGGGAGTTCAGTTGTACCTAATGCCTTCCTTTGAGGGCACTTTTTGATGGGCGAAAGGGGCTTGGAACGCGTTTTCTTTGGATCTTTTTAGAATTCCTCTCCGGTGCCGGGTAGGGCTATGTTTCAGGTTGTTCAGAAAGAGCGAACACAGAGGATGTAGTTGCATGTGGGACTGCGTGAATGGTCTTCTGTGGAGTTCAGTTGTACCCAAAGCCTTCCTTTGAGGGCACTTTTTGATGGTCGGAAGGGCTTGGAATGTGTTTTCTGGGGCCCTATTTGGAATTCCACACCGATGCTTGATAGGGCTATGTTTAGGGTTTATCAGAAAGAGCGTACACAGATGGTCCAGTTGCATGTGTGGCTGCGTGAAGGCTCCCCTGGGGAGTTCAGTTGTATCCCAAGCCTTCCTTTGAGGGCACTTTTTGATGGGTGAAAGGGGCTTGGAATGCATTTTATGGGGCTGTATTGGACTTCCTCTCCGATGACAGGTAGGCTTAAATTTTAGGTTGCTCAGAAAGAGCGAACACAGAGGGTCCAGCTCCATGTGGGGCTGCATGAATGCTCTTCTTGGGAGTTCAGTTGTTCCCAAAGCCTTCCTCTGGGGGCACTTTCTGATGGGTGAAAGGGGCTTTGAATGCGTTTTCTTTGGAGCTTTTTTGAATTCCTCTGCGATGCCCAGTAGGGCTATGTATCGGGTTTGTCACAACGAGCAAACACAGAGGGTCCAGTTGCATGTGTGGCTGCGTGAAGGCTCCCCTGGGGAGTTCACTTGTACCCAAAGCGTGCCTTTGGGGGCAGTTTTTGTTGGGTGAAAGGGGCTTGGAATGCAATTTCTGGTGCTGTATTTGGACTTCCTCTCCGATGCCAGGTAAGGCTAAGTTTCGGGTTGTTCAGAGAGAACGAACGAAGAGGGTCCAGGTGCATGTGTGGCTGCGTGAAGGCTCCCCTGAGGAGTTCAGTTGTATCCAAAGCCTTCTTTTGAGGGTAAGTTTTGATGGGTGAAAGGGGCTTTTAACAAGTTTTCTTTGGACCTGTTTTGAATTCCTCTCCGATGCCAGATAGGGCTATGTTTCTGGTTGCTCAGAAAGAGCGAACACAGAGGGTCCAGTTGCATGTGTGCCTGCGTGAAAGCTCCCCTGGGGAGTTCAGTTGTATCCAAAGCCTTCCTTTGAGGGCATTTTTTGATTGGCGAAAGGGGCTTGGAATGCGTTTCCTGGGGCCATATATGGAATTCCTCTCCGATGCTGGGTAGGGGTATGTTTCTGGTTGCTCAGAAAGAGCGAACACAGAGGGTCCAGCTGCATGTGGGGCACCGTAAAGTCTCCCCTGGGGAGTTCAGTTGTACCCAATGCCTTACTTTGAGGGCACTTTTTGATGGGCGAAAGGGGCTTGGAACGCGTTTTCTTTGGACCTTTTTGAATTCCTCTCCGATGCCGGGTAGGGCTATGTTTTGTGTTGCTCAGAAATAGCGAACACAGAGGGTGCAGCTGCATGTGGGGCTGCCTGATGGCTCCCCTGGGGAGTTCAGTTGTACCGAAACCGTTCCCTTGATTGCAATTTTTGATGGTCTGTAGGGGTTGGAATGTGTTTTCTGGGGCCATATATGGAATTCCTCTCCGATGCCGGGTAGGGTTATATTTCGGGTTGCTCAGAAAGAGCGAACACAGAGCGTCCAGCTGCATGTGGGGCTGCATGAATGCTCACCTGGGGAGTTCAGTTGTACCCAAAGCCCTCCTTTGAGGGCACTTTTTGATGGTCGGAAGGGGTTGGAATGTGTTTTCTGGGGCCCTATTTGAATTCCACACCGATGCTGCGTAGGGGTATGTTTCGGGTTGCTCAGAAAGAGCAAACACAGAGGGTCCAGTTGCATGTGTGGCTGCGTGAAGGCTCCACCGGGGAGTTCAGTTGTATCCTAAGCCTTCCTTTGAGGGCAATTTTTGATGGGCAAAAGGGGCTTTGAACACGTTTTACTTGGACCTTTTTTGAATTCCTCTCCAATGCCAGGTAGGGCTATGTTTCAGGTTGCTCAGAAAGAGCGAACACAGAGGGTCCAGCTTCATGTGATTCTGTGTGAAGGCTCCCCAGGGGAGTTCAGTTGTACCCAATGCCTTACTTTGAGGGCAATTTTTGATGGGCGAAATGGGCTTTGAAAGCGTTTTCTTTGGACCTTTTTTGAATTCCTCTCCGAAGCAGGGTAGGGTTATGTTATGGGTTGCTCAGAAATAGCGAACACAGAGGGTCCAGTTGCATGTGTGGCTGCGTGAAGGCTCCCCTGGGGAGTTCAGTTGTATTCCTAGACTTCTTTTGAGTGCACTTTTTGATGGGAGAAACTGGATTGGAATGCTTTTTTGGGTCCGTATTTGGACATCCTCTCCGATGACAGGTAGGGTTATATTTCGGGTTCCTCAGAAAGAGCGAACAGAGAGGGTTAATGTGCATGTGGGGCTGCATGAATGCTCCTTTGGGGAGTTCAGTTGTATCAAAAGCCTTCCTTTGAGGGTACGTTTTGATGGGCAAAACGGACTTTGAACGCGTTTTCTGGGGCCCTATTTTTAGTTCCTCTCCCATGCCGCGTAGGGGTATGTTTCAGGTTGCTCAGAAAGAGCGAACACAGAGGGTCCAGTTGCATGTTTGTCTGCGTGAAGGCTCCCCAGGGGAGTTCAGTTGTATCCAAAGCCTTCCTTTGAGGTCAAGTTTTGATGGGCGAAAGGGGCTTTGAATGCGATTTCTTTGGACATGTTTTGAATTCCTCTCCGACGCCGGGTATGGCTATGTTTCGGGTTGGTCAGAAAGAACGAACTCAGAGGGTTCACTTGCATGTAGGCCTGCATGAAGGCTCCCCTGGGGAGTTCACTTCTACCCAAAGCCTTCCTCTGGGGGCACTTTTTGATGGGTGAAAGCTGCTGGCAATGCGTTTTCTTTGGTCTTATTTGGAATTCCTCTGTGATGCTGGGTAGGGCTATGTTTCGGGTTGCTCAGAAAGAGCAAACACAGAGGGTCCAGTTGCATGTGTATCTGCGTGAAGGCTCCCCTGGGGAGTTCAGTTGTATCCAAAGTCTACCTCTGATGGCACTTTTTGATGGGCGAAAGGGGCTTTGAACGCGTTTTCTGGGGCCTTATTTGGAATTCCTCTCTCATGCTGGGTACCGCTATGTTTCGGGTTCCTCAGAAAGAGGGAACACAGAGGGTCCAGCTGCATGTGGGACTGCATGAATGCTCCCCTGGGGAGTTCAGTTGTACCCAAAGCCTTCCTTTGAGGGCACTTTTTGATGGACGAAAGGGGCTTTGAACGCGTTTTCTGAGACCCTATTTGGAATTCCTCTCTGATGCTCTGTAGGGCTATGTTTCAGTTTGCTCAGAAAGAGCGAACAAAGAGGGTCCAGTTGTATGTGGGGCTGTTTGAAGGCTCCCCTGGGGCGTTCAGGTGTACCCAAAGCCTTCCTCTGAAAGCACATTTGATGGGAGATATGGTCTTTGAACACGTTTTCTGGGGCCCTATTTGGAATTCCTCTCCCATGCTGGGTACCGCTATGTTTCAGGTTGCTCAGAAAGTGCGAGCACAGAGGCTGCCGTTGCATGTAGGCCTGCGTGAAGGCTCCCCTGGGGAGTTCACTTGTACCCAAAGCCTTCCTCTGCGGGCACTTTTTGATGGGCGAAAGGGGCTGGCAATGCGTTTTCTTTGGTCTTATTTGGAATTCCTCTGCGATGCCAGGTAGGGCTATGTTTCGGGTTGCTCAGAAAGAGCGAACACAGAGGGTCCAGTTGCATGTGGGGCAGCGTAAATGCTCCTCTGGGGAGTTCAGTTGTACCCTAAGCCTTCCTTTGAGGGCAAGTTTTGATGCGCGAACGGGGCTTTGAACACGTTTTCTGGGGTCCTATTTTGAATTCCTCTCCTATGCTGGGTACGGGTATGTTTCAGGTTGCTCAGAAAGGGCGAACACAGAGGGTCCAGCTGCATGTGGGTGTAACTGAAGGCTCCCCTGGGGAGTTCAGTTGTACGCAAACCTTCCTCTGCGGGCACTTTTTGATGGGTGAAAGGGGCTGGCAATGCGTTTTCTTTGGTCCTATTTGGAATTCCTCTGCGATGCCGGGTAGGGCTATGTTTCAGGTTGCTCAGAAAGAGCGAACAGAGAGGGTTGATGAGCATGTGGGGCTGCATGAATGCCCCCTGGGGAGTTCAGTTGTACCCAAAACCTTCCTTTGAGGGCAACTTTTGATTGGCGAAAGGGGCTTTGAACACGTTTTCTGGGGCACTTTTTTGAATTCCTCTCCCATGCACGATACTGCAATGTTTCGGGTTGCTCAGATATAGCGAACACAGAGTGTCCAGTTGCATGTGGGTATGCGTGAAGGCTCCCCTTGGGGTGTTCACTTGTACCCAAAGCCTTCCTTTGAGGGCACTTTTTGATGGGCGAAAGGGGATTTGAACGCGTTTTCTGGGGCCCTATTTTTAATTCCTCTCCCATGCCGGGTAGGCTATGTTTCAGGTTGCTCAGAAAGAGCTAACACAGAGGATCCAGCTGCATGTGCGACTGCGTGAATGCTCTCCTGGGGACATCAGTTGTATGCAATGCCTTCCTTTGGGGGTACGTTTTGATGGGCGAAAGGGTCTTTGAACGCCTTTTTTGGGGCCCTATTTTTAATTTCTCTCCCATGCCGGGTAGGGCTATGTTTCAGGTTGCTCAGAAAGAGCAAACACAGAGGGTCCAGTTGCATGTGTGGCTGCGTGAAGGCTCCCCTGGGGAGTTCAGTTGTATCCAAAGCCTTCCTTTGAGGTCAAGTTTTGATAGGTGAAAGGGGCTTGGAATGCGTTTTCTGGGGCCCTAATTGGACTTCCTCTCCAATGCCGGGTAGGGTTATGTTTCAGGTTGCTCAGAAAGAGCGAACACAGAGGGTCCAGCTGCATGTGGGGCTGCATGAGTACTCCCCAGGGGAGTTCAGTTGTATCCAAAGCCTTCCTTTGAGGTCAATTTTTGATGGGCAAAAGGGGCTTGGAATGCGTTTTCTGGAGCCCTAATTGGACTTCCTCTCCAATACCGGGTAGGGTTATGTTTCAGGTTGCTCAGAAAGAGCGAACACAGAGGGCCCAGTTGCATGTGTGGCTGTGTGACGGCTCCCCTGGGGAGTTCACTTGTATCCAAAGCCTTCCTTTGGGGGCACTTTTTGATGGGCGAAAGGGGCTCTGTACGCCGTTTCTGGGGCCCTATTTGGAATTCCTCTCCCATGCTGGGTACCTCTATGTTTCGGGTTGTTCAGAAGGAGGGAACACAGAAGGTCCATTTGCATGTTGGGCTGCATGAATGCTCTCCTGGGGAGTTCAGTTGTACCCAAAGGCTTCCTTTGGGGGCAATTTTTGATGGCGAAAGGGGCTCTGTACTCCGTTTCTGGGGTCCTATTTTAAATTCCTCTCAGATTCCGGGAACGTATGTATTTAGGGTTGTTCGGAATGAGCGAACACAGAGAGTCCCGTTGCATGTGGGGTTGCGTACAGGCTCCCCTGGGGAGTTCAGTTGTACCCAAAGGCTTCCTTTGGGGGCAATTTTTGATGGGTGAAAGGGGCTTTGTACGCGATTTCTCGGGCCCTATTTACAATTCCTCTCATATTCTGGGTAGGGATGTATTTAGGGTTGTTCAGAAAGAGCGAACAAAGAGAGTCCAGTTGCATGTGGGGCTGCGTAAAGGCTCCCCTGGGGAGTTCAGTTGTACGCAAAGCCTTCCTCTGCGGGCACCTTTTGATGGGCGAAAGGGGCTGGCAATGCGTTTTCTTTGGTCCTATTTCGAATTCCTCTGCGATGCCGGGTAGGGCTATGTTTCAGGTTGCTCAGAAAGAGCAAACACAGAGGGTTCATGTGCATGTGGGGCTGCATGAATGCCCCCTGGGGAGTTCAGTTGTACCCAAAACCTTCCTTTGAGGGCAACTTTTGATTGGCGAAAGGGGCTTTGAACACGTTTTCTGGGGCACTTTTTTGAATTCCTCTCCCATGCACGATACTGCAATGTTTCGGGTTGCTCAGATATAGCGAACACAGAGTGTCCAGTTGCATGTGGGTATGCGTGAAGGCTCCCCTTGGGGTGTTCACTTGTACCCAAAGCCTTCCTTTGAGGGCACTTTTTGATGGGCGAAAGGGGATTTGAACGCGTTTTCTGGGGCCCTATTTTTAATTCCTCTCCCATGCCGGGTAGGCTATGTTTCAGGTTGCTCAGAAAGAGCTAACACAGAGGATCCAGCTGCATGTGCGACTGCGTGAATGCTCTCCTGGGGACATCAGTTGTATGCAATGCCTTCCTTTGGGGGTACGTTTTGATGGGCGAAAGGGTCTTTGAACGCCTTTTTTGGGGCCCTATTTTTAATTTCTCTCCCATGCCGGGTAGGGCTATGTTTCAGGTTGCTCAGAAAGAGCAAACACAGAGGGTCCAGTTGCATGTGTGGCTGCGTGAAGGCTCCCCTGGGGAGTTCAGTTGTATCCAAAGCCTTCCTTTGAGGTCAAGTTTTGATAGGTGAAAGGGGCTTGGAATGCGTTTTCTGGGGCCCTAATTGGACTTCCTCTCCAATGCCGGGTAGGGTTATGTTTCAGGTTGCTCAGAAAGAGCGAACACAGAGGGTCCAGCTGCATGTGGGGCTGCATGAGTACTCCCCAGGGGAGTTCAGTTGTATCCAAAGCCTTCCTTTGAGGTCAATTTTTGATGGGCAAAAGGGGCTTGGAATGCGTTTTCTGGAGCCCTAATTGGACTTCCTCTCCAATACCGGGTAGGGTTATGTTTCAGGTTGCTCAGAAAGAGCGAACACAGAGGGCCCAGTTGCATGTGTGGCTGTGTGACGGCTCCCCTGGGGAGTTCACTTGTATCCAAAGCCTTCCTTTGGGGGCACTTTTTGATGGGCGAAAGGGGCTCTGTACGCCGTTTCTGGGGCCCTATTTGGAATTCCTCTCCCATGCTGGGTACCTCTATGTTTCGGGTTGTTCAGAAGGAGGGAACACAGAAGGTCCATTTGCATGTTGGGCTGCATGAATGCTCTCCTGGGGAGTTCAGTTGTACCCAAAGGCTTCCTTTGGGGGCAATTTTTGATGGCGAAAGGGGCTCTGTACTCCGTTTCTGGGGTCCTATTTTAAATTCCTCTCAGATTCCGGGAACGTATGTATTTAGGGTTGTTCGGAATGAGCGAACACAGAGAGTCCCGTTGCATGTGGGGTTGCGTACAGGCTCCCCTGGGGATATCAGTTGTACCCAAAGGCTTCCTTTGGGGGCAATTTTTAATGGGTGAAAGGGGCTTTGTACGCGATTTCTGGGGTCCTATTTACAATTCCTCTCATATTCTGGGTAGGGATGTATTTAGGGTTGTTCAGAAAGAGCGAACACAGAGCGTCCAGTTGCATGTGGGGCTGCGTATAGGCTCCCCTGGGGAGTTCAGTTGTACCCAAAAGCTTCCTTTGGGGGCAATTTTTGATGGGTGAAAGGGGCACTGTATGTGATTTCTGGGGTCATATTTTAAATTCCCCTCTGTTTCCGGTTAGGGATGTATTAAGGTTGTTCAGAAAGAGCGAACACAGAGAGTCCAGTTGCATTTTGGGCTGCGTGAAGTCTCCCCTGGGGAGTTCTGTTGTACCGAAAGGCTTCCTTTGGGGGCAATTTTTGATGGGCGAAAGGGGCTCTGTACGCCGTTTCTGGGGTCCTATTTTAAATTCCTCTCAGATTCCGGGAACGGATGTATTTAGGGTTGTTCGGAAAGAGCGAACACAGAGTCCCTTTGCATGTGGGGCTGCGTAGAGGCTCCTCTGGGGAGTTCAGTTGTACCCAAAGGCTTCCTTTGGGGGCAATTTTTGATGGGTGAAAGGGGCTCTGTACGTGATTTCTGGGGTCATATTTTCAAGTACCCTCTGTTTCCGGTTAGGGATGTATTAAGGTTTTTCAGAAAGAGCAAACACAGAGAGTCAAGTTGCTTGAGGGGCTGCGTGAATGCTCCCCTGGGGAGTTCAGTTATAACCAAAGGCTTCCTTTCAGGGCAATTTTTGATGGGTGAAAGGGGCGCTGTACGTGTTTTCTGGGGTCATATTTATATTCTTCTCAGATTCCGGTTAGGGATGGATTTAGGGTTGTTCAGAAAGAGCGAACACAGAGAGTCCAGTTGCATGTGGGGCTGCGTATAGGCTCCCCTGGGGAGTTCAGTTGTACCGAAAGGCTTCCTTTGGGGGAAGTTTTTGAGGGGCCAAAGGGGCATTGTACGTGGTTTCTGGGGTCCTATTTTCAATTCCTCTCAGATTCCTGGTAGGGAGATATTTAAGGTTTTTAAGAAAGAGTGAACACAGAGAGTCCAGTTGCATGTGGGGCTGCGTGAAGGCTCCCCTGGGGAGTTCAGTTGTACCCAAAGGCTTCCTTTGGGGGCAATTTTTGATGGGTGAAAGGGGCTCTGTACGTGATTTCTTGGGTCATATTTTCAAGTACCCTCTGTTTCCGGTTAGGGATGTATTAAGGTTGTTCAGGAAGAGCAAACACAGAGAGTCAAGTTGCTTGTGGGGCTGCGTAAAGGCACCCCTGGGGAGTTCAGTTGTACCGAAAGGCTTCCTTAGGGGGCAATTTTTGATGGGCGAAAAGGGCTTTGTACGCGATTTCTGGGGTCCTATTTACAATTCCTCTCAGATTCTGGGTAGGGATGTATTTAGGGTTGTTCAGAAAGAGCGAACACAGAGAGTCCAGTTGCATGTGGGGCTGCGTAAAGGCTCCCCTGGGGATTTCAGTTGTACCCAAAGGCTTCCTTTGGGGGAAGTTTTTGAGGGGCCAAAGGGGCTTTGTACGTGGTTTCTGGGGTCCTATTTTCAATTCCTCTCAAATTCCTGGTAGGGAGATATTTAGGGTTTTTAAGAAAGAGTGAACACAGAGAGTCCAGTTGCATTTTGGGCTGTGTAAAGGCACCCCTGCGGAGTTCAGTTGTACCGAAAGGCTTCCTTTGGGGGCAATTTTTGATGGGCGAAAAGGGCTTTGTACGCCATTTCTGGGGTCCTATTTTCAATTCCTCTCAGATTCTGGGTAGGGATGTATTTAGGGTTGTTCAGAAAGAGCGAACACAGAGAGTCCAGTTGCATGTGGGGCTGCGTAAAGGCTCCCCTGGGGAGATCAGTTGTACCCAAAGGCTTCCTTTGGGGGCAATTTTTGATGGGTGAAAGGGGCTCTGTACGTGATTTCTGGGGTCATATTTTCAAGTACCCTCTGTTTCCGGTTAGGGATGTATTAAGGTTGTTCAGAAAGAGCGAACACAGAGAGTCAAGTTGCTTGTGGGGCTGCGTAAAGGCAATACTGGGGAGTTCAGTTGTACCCAAAGGCTTCCTTTGGGGGCAATTTTTGATGGGCGAAAGGGGCTCTGTACGCCGTTTCTGGGGTCCAATTTTAAATTACTCTCACATTCCGGGTAGGGATATATTTAGGGTTGTTCAGAAAGAGCGAACACAGATAGTCCAGTTGCATGTGGGGCTGCGTGAAGGCTCCCCTGGGGTGTTCTGTTGTACCCAAAGGCTTCCTTTGGGGGCCATTTTTGATGGGCGAAAGGGGCTCTGTACGCCGTTTCTTGGGTCCTATTTTAAATTCCTCTCAGATTCCGGGAACGGATGTATTTAGGGTTGTTCGGAAAGAGCAAACACAGAGAGTCCCGTTGCATGTGGGGCTGCGTAAAGGCTCCCCTGGGGAGTCTGTTGTACCCAAAGGCTACCTTTGGGGGCAATTTTTGATGGGCGAAAGGGGCTCTCTACGCCGTTTCTGGGGTTCTATTTTAAATTCCTCTCAGAACTCGGGAACGGATGTATTTAGGGTTGTTCGGAAAGAGCGAACACAGAGAGTCCCATTGCATGTGGGGCTGCGTATAGGCTCCCCTGGGGAGTTCAGTTGTACCCAAAGGCTTCCTTTGGGGGCAATTTTTGATGGGTGAAAGGGGCTCTGTACGTGGTTTCTGGGGTCATATTTTCAAGTACCCTCTGTTTTCGGTTAGGGATGTATTAAGGTTTTTCAGAAAGAGCAAACACAGAGAGTCAAGTTGCTTGAGGGGCTGCGTGAAGGCTCCCCTGGGGAGTTCAGTTGTACCCAAAGGTTTTCTTTGGGGACAATTTTTGATGGGCGAAAGGGGCTCTGTACGCCATTTCTGGGGTCCTATTTTCAATTCCTCTCAGATTCCGGGAACGGATGTATTTAGGGTTGTTCAGAAAGAGCAAACACAGAGAGTCCCGTTGCATGTGGGGCTGCGTAAAGGCTCCCCTGGGGAGTTCAGTTGTACCCAAAGGCTTCCTTTCAGGGCAATTTTTGATGGGTGAAAGGGGCGCTGTACGTGATTTCTGGGCTCATATTTATATTACTCTCAGATTCCGGTAAGGGATGTATTTAGGGTTGTTCAGAAAGTGCGAACACAGAGAGTCCAGTTGCATTTTGGGCTGCATAAAGGCAATCCTGGGGAGTTCAGTTCTACCCAAAGGCTTCCTTTGGGGGAAATTTTTGATGGGTGAATGGGGCTCTGTACGTGATTTCTGGGGTCACATTTTCAATTCCCCTCTGTTTCCGGTTAGGGATGTATTTAGGATTGTTCAGAAAGAGCGAACACAGAGAGTCCAATTGCATGTGGGGCTGCGTAAATCCTCCCCTGGTGAGCCTTCTGCCGGGATGGGAGCCCAAGGGCTCGGTACTGCAGGACTTAGAACCGAACGGGAACGAACCTCCGTTCCCCGTGACGGCCAACCCCCCGAGCCGGCGGACGATAGAATCCCGCTTACCGGCACGGGTGGCACCCGCGCTTCTTCTGACCGCTCACCCGTTGCCCCTGGATCACCTTCCACGATCCGCCCGAGACGGTAGAAGGTCCTTGGTGCGGCTAGCACAAACGTAGGCCAAGACCGAAGCGTAGGGGCTCGGGACATCCGGACCCACGCGGCCTGTGGACGGACACCCGAAACCTGCCATCGCCATGCTAGAGCCGCCCGATGCTCGACCTTAATCCGTTGCGGCTAGCAAACCCTTCTGCCGGGACCGGAGCCCAGGGGCTCCATGAGGCCGTTCTCCGCACCGACGGGGAACGAACCTCCGTTCCCCGTGACGGCCCGTCCTGGAGCCGGCGGACGACAGACTGCCGCTTCCCGGCACGGGTGGATCCAACGCTGCATCTGACCGGTCACCCGTTTTCCCTAGATCGCCTTCCCAGAGAAAGTGCGGCTAGCAAACTCTTCTGCCGGGGCCGGAGCCCAAGGGCTCGGAACGGTAGGAATTCCACCCGAACCGGAACTAACCTCCGTTCCCAGTGACAGCCGGTCCCCGAGATGGCGGACGACAGCCTCCCGCTTCGCGGAATTGCCGGTCCCGTCGCCGCTTGTAGCCGGACACGCGTTGTCCCTAGATCGCCTTCCCCGAGAAAGTGCGGCTAGCAAACACTACTGCCGAGACCGGAGCCCAGGGGCTCGGTATGGCAGGACATTGAACCGAAAGGGAACGAACCTCCGTTCCCCGTGACGGCCAGCCCCCGAGCCGGCGGACGACAGCCTCCCGCTTCGCGGCATTGCCGGTTCCGTCGGCGGTCGTGGCCGGACACCCGTTGTCCCTGAATCGCCTTTCCCGAGAAAGTGCGGCTAGCAAACTCTTCTGCCTGGACCGGAGCCGAAGGGCTCGGTATGGCAGGACTTCGAACCGAACGGGAATGAACCCCCGTTCCCCGTGACGGTCAACCCCCGAGCCGGCCGACGACAGCCTCCCGCTTCGCAGCATTGCCGGTTCCGTCGAAATTCGTGGCCGGACACCCGTTGTCCCTGAATCGCCTTCCCCGAAAAAGTGCGGTTAGCAAACACGTCTGCCGGGACTGGAGCCTTAGGGCTCCGTACGGCAGGACTTCGAACCGAATGGGAGCGAACCTCCGTTCCCCGTGACAGCCAGCCCCCGAGCCGGCGCACGACAGCCTCGCGCTTCCCGGCACGGGTGGCACCCACGCTGCTTCTGACCGCTCACCCGTTGCCCCTGGATCACCTTCCCCGAGCCGCCTTAGACAGTAGAGGGACCTTGGTGCGGCTAGCACAAACGTCGCCCAGGACCGAAGCGAAGGGGCTCGGGACATCCGGACCCACGCAGCATGTGGACGGACACCCGAAACCTGCGATCGCCATGCCCGAGCCACCCGATGCTCGACCTTAATCCGTTGCGGCTAGCAAACACTTCTGCCGGGACCGGAGCCCAGGGGCTCGATACGGCCGTTCTCCGCACCGAACAGGAACGAACCTCCGTTCCCCGTGACGGCCAGCCCCCGAGCCGGCGGACGACAGCCTCCCGCTTCGCGGCATTGCCGGTTCCGTCGACGCTCGTGGCCGGACACCCGTTTTCCCTGGATCGCCTTCCCCGAGAATGTGCGGCTAGCAAACTCTTCTGCCGGGATAGGAGCCCAGGGCTCGATACGGCATTTCTCCGCACCGAACGGGAACGAACCTTCGTTCCCCGTGACGGCCAGTCCCCGAGCCGGCGGACGACAGCCTCCCGCTTCGCGGCATTGCCGGTTCCGTCGCGGTCTTGGCCGGAAACCCGTTGTCCCTGGATCGCCTTCCCTGAGAAAGTGCGTCTAGCAAACACTTCTGCCGGGACCGGAGCCAGGGACAACAGGTGACCGGTCAGAAGCAGCGTGGGTGCCACCCGTGCCGGGAAGCGCGAGGCTGTCGTGCGCCGGCTCGGGGTCTGGCTGTCACGGGGAACGGAGGTTCGTTCCCCTTCGGTGCGGAGAACGTCCGTATCGAGCCCTGGGCTCCTATCCCGGCAGAAGAGTTTGCTAGCCGCACTTTCTCGGGGAAGGCAATCCAGGGACAACGGGTGTCTGCCTCGACCGCCGACGGAACCGGCAATGCCGCCAAGCGGGAGGCTGTCGTCCGCCGGCTCGCGGGCTGGCTGTCACGGGGAACAGAGGTTCGTTCCCGTTCGGTTCTAAGTCCTGCCATACCGAGCCCTTGGGCTCCTATCCTGGCAGAAGAGTTTGCTAGCCGCACTTTCTCGGGGAAGGCGATCCAGGGACAACGGTTGTCCGGCCACGACCGCCGACGGAACCGGCAATGCGGCGAAGTGGGAGGCTGTCGTCCGCCGGCTCGGGGACTGGCCGTAAAGGGAACGGAGGTTCGTTCCCGTTCGGTACGATGTCCTGCCATACCGAGCCCCTGGGCTCCGGTCCCGGCAGAAGTGTTTGCTAGCCGCAACGGATTAAGGTCGAGCATCGGGTGGCTCGGGCATGGCGATTGCAGTTTTCGGGTGTCCGTCCACATGCCGCGTGGGTCCGGATGTCCCGAGCCCCTTCGCTTCGGTCCTGGGCGACGTTTGTGCTAGCCGCACCAAGGTCCTTCTACCATCTCGGGCGGCTCGGGAAGGTTATCCAGGGGCAACGGATGAGTGGTCAGAAGCAGCGTGGGTGCCACCCGTGCCGGGAAGCGCGAGGCTGTCGTGCGCCGGCTCGGGGGCTGGCTGTCACGGGGAACGGAGGTTCGTTCCCGTTCGGTTCGAAGTCCTGCCGTACGGAGCCCTAGGGCTCCGGTCCCGGCAGAAGTGTTTGCTAGCCGCACTTTCTCGGAGAAGGCGATCCAGGGACAACGGGTTTCCGGCCACGAGCACCGACGGGACCGGCAATGCCGCGAAACGGGAGGCTGTCGTCCGCCGGCTCGGGGACTGGCCGTCACGGGGAACGGAGGTTCGTTCCCCTTCGGTGCGGAGAACGTCCGTATCGAGCCCTGGGCTCCTATCCCGGCAGAAGATTTTGATAGCCGCACTTTCTTGGGGAAGGCGATCCAGGGACAACGGGTGTCCGGCCACGACCGCCGACGGAACCGGCAATGCCGCGAAGCGGAAGGCTGTAGTTCGCCGGCTCGGGGGCTGGCCGTCACGGGGAACGGAGGTTCGTTCCCCTTCGGTGCGGAGAACGTCCGTATCGAGCCCTGGGCTCCTATCCCGGCAGAAGAGTTTGCTAGCCGCACTTTCTCGGGGAAGGCGATCCTGGGAAAACGGGTGTCCGGTCACGACCGCCGACGGAACCGGCAATGCCGCGAAGCGGGAGTCTGTCGTCCGCTGGCTCGGGGACTGGCCGTCACGGGGAACGGAGGTTCGTTCCTGTTCGGTGCGGAGAACGGCCGTATCGAGCCCCTGGGCTCCGGTCCCGGCAGAAGTGTTTGCTAGCCGCAACGGATTAAGGTCGAGCATCGGGTGGCTCGGGCATGGCGATCGCAGGTTTCGGGTGTCCGTCCACATGCCGCGTGGGTCCGGATGTCCCGAGCCCCTTCGCTTCGGTCCTGTGCGACGTTTGTGCTAGCCGCACCAAGGTCCCTCTACCGTCTCAGGCGGCTCGGGGAAGGTGATCCAGGGGCAACGGATGAGCGTTCAGAAGCAGCGTGGGTGCCACCCGTGCCGGGAAGCGCGAGGCTGTCGTGCGCCGGCTCGGGGGCTGGCTGTCACGGGGAACGGATGTTCGCTCCCATTCGGTTCGAAGTCCTGCCGTACGGAGCCCTAGGGCTCCGGTCCCGGCAGACGTGTTTGCTAACCGCACTTTTTCGGGGAAGGCGATTCAGGGACAACGGGTGTCCGGCCACGAATTTCGACGGAACCGGCAATGCCGCGAAGCGGGAGGCTGTCGTCGCCCGGCTCGGGGGTTGACCGTCACGGGGAACGGGGGTTCATTCCCGTTCGGTTCGAAGTCCTGCCATACCGAGCCCTACAGCTCCGGTCCAGGCAGAAGAGTTTGCTAGCCGCACTTTCTCGGGAAAGGCGATTCAGGGACAACGGGTGTCCGGCCACGACCGCCGACGGAACCGGCAATGCCGCGATGCGGGAGGCTGCAGTCCGCCGGCTCGGGGGCTGGCCGTCATGGGAACGGAGGTTCGTTCCCGTTCGGTACGATGTCCTGCCATACCGAGCCCCTGGGCTCCTATCCCGGCAGAAGAGTTTGCTAGCCGCACTTTCTCGGGGAAGGCGATCCTGGGAAAACGGGTGTCCCTCCACGAACGAAGACGGAACCGGCAATGCCGCGAAGCAGGAGGCTGCAGTCCGCCGGCTCGGGGGCTGGCCGTCATGGGAACGGAGGTTCGTTCCCGTTCGGTACGATGTCCTGCCATACCGAGCCCTTGGGCTCCCATCCCGGCAGAAGGCTCCCCAGGGGAGGATTTACGCAGCCCCACATGCAATTGGACTCTCTGTGTTCGCTCTTTCTGAACAACCCTAAATACATCCCTAAACGGAAACAGAGGGGAATTGAAAATAGGACCCCAGAAATCACGTACAGAGCCCCTTTCACCCATCAAAAATTGCCCCCAAAGGAAGCCTTTGGGTAGAAATGAACTCCCCAGGGGAGCCTTTATGCAGCCCAAAATGCAACTGGACTCTCTGTGTTCGCTCTTTCTGAACAACCCTAAATCCATCCCTAACCGGAATCTGAGAGTAATATAAATATGAGCCCAGAAATCACGTACAGCGCCCCTTTCACCCATCAAAAATTGCCCTGAAAGGAAGCCTTTGGGTACAACTGAACTCCCCAGGGGAGCCTTTACGCAGCCCCACAAGCAACTTGACTCTCTGTGTTCACTCTTTCTTAAAAACCCTAAATACCTCCCTACCAGGAATCTGAGAGGAATTGAAAATAGGACCCCAGAAACCATGTACAAAGCCCCTTTGGCCCCTCAAAAACTTCCCCCAAAGGAAGCCTTTGGGTACAACTGAAATCCCCAGGGGAGCCTTTACGCAGCCCCACATACAACTGGACTCTCTGTGTTCGCTCTTTCTGAACAACCCTAAATCCATCCCTACCCAGAATCTGAGAGGAATTGAAAATACGGCCCTAGAAATCGCGTACAAAGCCCCTTTCACCCATCAAAAATTGCCCCCAAAGGAAGCCTTTCGGTACAACTGAACTCCCCAGGATTGCCTTTACGCAGCCCCACAAGCAACTTGACTCTCTGTGTTCGCTCTTTCTGAACAACCTTAATACATCCCTAACCGGAAACAGAGGGTACTTGAAAATATGACCCCAGAAATCACGTACAGAGCCCCTTTCACCCCTCAAAAACTTCCCCCAAAGGAAGCCTTTGGGTACAATTGAAATTCCCAGGGGAGCCTTTACGCAGCCCCACATGCAACTGGACTCTCTGTGTTCGCTCTTTCTGAACAACCCTAAATACATCTCTACCCAGAATCTGAGAGTAATATAAATATGAGCCCAGAAATCACGTACAGCGCCCCTTTCACCCATCAAAAATTGCCCTGAAAGGAAGCCTTTGGTTATAACTGAACTCCCCAGGGGAGCATTCACGCAGCCCCTCAAGCAACTTGATTCTCTGTGTTTGCTCTTTCTGAAAAACCTTAATACATCCCTAACCGGAAACAGTGGGTACTTGAAAATATGACCCCAGAAATCACGTACAGAGCCCCTTTCACCCATCAAAAATTGCCCCCAAAGGAAGCCTTTGGGTACAACTGAACTCCCCAGGGGAGCCTCTACGCAGCCCCACATGCAACGGGACTCTCTGTGTTCGCTCTTTCCGAACAACCCTAAATACATCCGTTCCCGGAATTGGAGAGGAATTTAAAATAGGTCCCCAGAAACGGCGTTCATTGCTCCTTTCGCCCATCAAAAATTGCCCCCAAAGGAAGCCTTTGGGTACAACAGAACACCCCAGGGGAGCCTTCACGCAGCCCCACATGCAACTGGACTCTCTGTGTTCGCTCTTTCTGAACAACCTTAATACATCCCTAACCGGAATCTGAGAGGAATTGAAAATAGGACCCCAGAAATCACATACAGTGCCCCTTTCACCCATCAAAAATTGCCCCCAAAGGAATCCTTTGGGTACAACTGAACTCCCCAGGGGAGCCTATGCGCAGCCCAAAATTCAACTGGACTCTCTGTGTTCGCTCTTTCTGAACAACCCTAAATACATCCCTTCCCGGAATCTGAGTTATTGAAAATATGACCCCCGAAATCAAGTACAGAGACCCTTTCACCCATCAAAAATTGCCCCCAACGGAAGCCTATGGGTAAAACTGAACTCCCCAGGGGAGCCTTCACGCAGCCCCACATGCAACTGGACTCTCTGTGTTCGCTCTTTCTGAACAACCCTAAATACATCCCTTCCCGGAATCTGAGTAATTGAAAATATGACCCCCGAAATCAAGTACAGCGCCCCTTTCACCCATCAAAAATTGCCCCCAAAGGAAGCCTATGGGTAAAACTGAAATCCCCAGGGGAGCCTTTACGCAGCCCAAAATGCAACTGGACTCTCTGTGTTTGCTCTTTCTGAAAAACCTTAATACATCCCTAACCGGAAACAGAGGGTACTTGAAAATATGACCCCAGAAATCACGTACAGAGCCCCTTTCACCCATCAAAACTTGCCCCCAAAGGAAACCTTTGGGTACAACTGAACTCCCCAAGGGAGCCTCTACGCAGCCCCACATGCAACGGTACTCTGTGTGTTCGCTATTTCCGAACAACCCTAAATATATCCCTAACTGGAATCTGAGAGGAATTTAAAATAGGACCCCAGAAACGGCGTACAGAGCCCCTTTCGCCCATCAAAAATTGCCCCCAAAGGAAGCCTTTGGGTACAACTGAAATCCCCAGGGGAGCCTTTACGCAGCCCCACATGCAACTGGACTCTCTGTGTTTGCTCTTTCTGAGCAACCTGAAACATAACCCTACCCGGCATTGGAGAGGAAGTCCAATTAGGGCCCCAGAAAACGCATTCCAAGTCCCTTTCGCCTATCAAAACTTGACCTCAAAGGAATGCTTTGGATACAACTGAACTCCCCAGGGGAGCCTTCACGCAGCCACACATGCAACTGGAACCTCTGTGTTTGCTCTTTCTGAGCAACCTGAAATATAGCCCTACCCGGCATGGGAGAGAAATTAAAAATAGGGCCCCAAAAAATGCGTTCAAAGACCCTTTCCCCCATCAAAAAGTGCCCTCAAAGGAAGGCTTTGGGTACAAGTGAACACCCCAAGGGGAGCCTTCACGCAGACCCAAATGCAACTGGACCCTCTGAGTTCGCTATATCTGAGCAACACGAAACATTGCAGTATTGTGCATGGGAGAGGAATTCAAAAAAGTGCCCCAGAAAACGTGTTCAAAGCCCCTTTCGCCCATCAAAAGTTGCCCTCAAAGGAAGGTTTTGGGTACAACTGAACTCCCCAGGGGGGCATTCATGCAGCCCCACATACACATGAACCCTCTGTGTTTGCTCTTTCTGAGCAACCTGAAACATAGCCCTACCCGGCATCGCAGAGGAAATCCAAATAGGACCAAAGAAAACGCATTGCCAGCCCCTTTCGCCCATCAAAAAGTGCCCCCAGAGGAAGGCTTTGCGTAAAACTGAACTCCCCAGGGGAGCCTTTACGCAGCCCCACATGCAACGGGACTCTCTCTGTTCGCTCTTTCTTAACAACCCTAAATACATACCTACCCAGAATCTGAGAGGTATTGAAAATAGGACCCCAGAAACCACGTACAAAGCCCCTTTGGCCCCTAAAAAACTTCCCCCAAAGGAAGCCTTTGGGTACAACTGAAGTCCCCAAGGGAGCCTATACGCAGCCCAAAATTCAACTGGACTCTCTGTGTTCGCTCTTTCTGAACAACCCTAAATATATCCCTACCCAGAATGTGAGAGTAATTTAAAATAGAACACCAGAAACTGCGTACAGACGCCCTTTCGGACATAAAAAATTGCCCCCAAAGGAAGCCTTTGGGTACAACTGAACTCCCCAGGGGAGCCTTTACGCAGCACCACATCCAACTGGACTCTATGTGTTCGCTCTTTCTGAACAACCCTAAATACATCCCTACCCAGAATATGAGAGGAATTGTAAATAGGACCCCAGAAATCGCGTACAAAGCCCCTTTCACCCATCAAAAATTGCCCCCAAAGGAAGCCTTTGGGTACAACTCAACTCCCCAGGGGAGCCTTCACGCAGCCCAAAATGCAACTGGACTCTCTGTGTTCGCTCTTCCTGAACAACCCTAAATACATCCCTTCCCGGAATCTGAGTAATTGAAAATATGACCCCCGAAATCACGTACAGCGCCCCTTTCACCCATCAAAAATTGCCCCCAAAGGAAGCCTATGGGTAAAACTGAACTCCCCAGGGGAGCCTTCACGCAGCCCCACATGCAACTGGACTCTCTGTGTTCGCTCTTTCTGAACAACCCTAAATACATCCCTAACCGGAATCTGAGAGGAATATAAATATGACCCCAGAAATCACGTACAGCGGCCCTTTAACCCATCAAAAATTGCCCTGAAAGGAAGCCTTTGGGTACAACTGAACTCCCCAGGGGAGCCTTCACGCAGCCCCACATGCAACTGGACTCTCTGTGTTTGCTCTTTCTGAAAAACCTTAATACATCCCTAACCGGAAACAGAGGGTACTTGAAAATATGACCCCAGAAATCACGTACAGAGCCCCTTTCACCCATCAAAAATTGCCCCCAAAGGAAGCCTTTGGGTACAACAGAACTCCCCAGGGGAGCCTCTACGCAGCCCCACATGCAAAGGGACTCTCTGTGTTCGCTCTTTCTGAACAACCCTAAATACATCCGTTCCCGGAATCTGAGAGGAATTTAAAATAGGACCCCAGAAACGGCGTACAAGCCCCTTTCGCCCATCAAAAATTGCCCCCAAAGGAAGCCTTTGGGTACAACTGAACTCCCCAGGAGAGCATTCATGCAGCCCAACATGAAAATGGACCCTCTGTGTTCCCTCTTTCTGAACAACCCGAAACATAGAGGTACCCAGCATGGGCGAGGAATTCCAAATAGGGCCCCAGAAACGGCGTACAGAGCCCCTTTCGCCCATCAAAAAGTGCCCCCAAAGGAAGGCATTGGATACAAGTGAACTCCCCAGGGGAGCCTTCACACAACCACACATGCAACTGGACCCTCTGTGTTCGCTCTTTCTGAGCAACCTGAAACATAACCCTACCCGGCATTGGAGAGGAAGTCCAATTAGGGCCCCAGAAAAAGCATTCCAAGCCCCTTTCGCCTATCAAAACTTGACCTCAAAGGAAGCCTTTGGGTACAACTGAACTCCCCAGGGGAGCCTTCACGCAGCCACACATGCAACTGGACCCTCTGTGTTTGCTCTTTCTGAGCAACCTGAAACATAGCCCTACCCGGCATGGGAGAGAAATTAAAAATAGGGCCCCAAAAAATGCGTTCAAAGACCCTTTCGCCCATCAAAACGTACCCCCAAAGGAAGGCATTGCATACAACTGATGTCCCCAGGAGAGCATTCACGCAGTCGCACATGCAGCTGGATCCTCTGTGTTAGCTCTTTCTGAGCAACCTGAAACATAGCCGTACCAAGCATGGGAGAGGAATTAAAAATAGGGCCCCAGAAAACGCGTTCAAATCCCCTTTCGCCCATCAAAAAGTGCCCTTAAAGAAGGCTTTGGGTACAAGTGAGCACCCCAAGGGGAGCCTTCACGCATACCCACATGCAACTGGACCCTCTGTGTTCGCTATATCTGAGCAACCCGAAACATTGCAGTATCGTGCATGGGAGAGTAATTCAAAAAAGTGCTCCAGAAAACGTATTCAAAGCCCCTTTCGCCCATCAAAAGTTGCCCTCAAAGGAAGGTTTTGGGTACAACTGAACTCCCCAGGGGGGCATTCATGCAGCCCCACATGCTCATGAAGCCTCTGTGTTCGCTCTTTCTGAGCAACCTGAAACATACCCGTACCCAGCATAGGAGAGGAATTCAAAATAGGACCCCAGAAAATGTGTTCAAAGCCCCGTTCGCGCATCAAAACTTGCCCTCAAAGGAAGGCTTAGGGTACAACTGAACTCCCCAGAGGAGCATTTACGCTGCCCCATATGCAACTGGACCCTCTGTATTCGCTCTTTATGAGCAACCCGAAACATAGCCCTACCTGGCATCGCTTAGGAATTCCAAATAAGACCAAAGAAAACACATTGCCAGCCCCTTTCGCCCATCAAAAAGTGCCCGCAGAGGAAGTCTTTGGGTACAAGTGAACTCCCCAAGGGAAGCCTTCACGCAGGCCCACATGCAACTGGAGCCTCTGTGCTCGCTCTTTCTGAGCAACCTGAAACATAGCGGTACCCAGCATGGGAGAGGAATTCCAAATAGGGCCCCAGAAAATGCGTTCAAAGACCATATCTCCCATCAAATGTGTTTTCAGAGGAAGGCTTTTGGTACAACTGAACTCCCCAGGGGAGCCTTCACGCAGCCCCACATACAACTGGACCCTCTTTGTTCGCTCTTTCTGAGCAAACTGAAACATAGCCCTACAGAGCATCAGAGAGGAATTCCAAATAGGGTCTCAGAAAACGCTTTTAAAGCCCCTTTCGTCCATCAAAAAGTACTCCAGAGGAAGACTTTGGGTACAACTGAACTCCCCAGGAGAGCATTCATGCAGCCCAAATGCAAATGGACCCTAAGTGTTCCCTCTTTCTAAACAACCCGAAACATAGCGGTACCCAGCATGGGAGAGGAATTCCAAATAAGGCCCCAGAAAACGCGTTCAAAGCCCCTTTCGCCCATCAAAAAGTGCCATCAGAGGTAGACTTTGGATACAACTGAACTACCCAGGGGACCCTTCACGCAGCTACACATGCAACTGGACCCTCTGTGTTTGCTCTTTCTGAGCAACCCGAAACATAGCCCTACCCAGCATCACAGAGGAATTCCAAATAAGACCAAAGAAAACGCATTGCCAGCCCCTTTCACCCATCAAAAAGTGCCCCCAGAGGAAGGCTTTGGGTAGAAGTGAACTCCCCAGGGGAGCCTTCATGCAGGCCTACATGCAACTGAACCCTCTGTGTTCGCTCTTTCTGTCCAACCTGAAACAACCCTATCCGGCATTGGAGAGGAAGTCCAATTAGGGCCCCAGAAAACGCATTCCAAGCCCCTTTAACCCATCAAAACTTGACCTCAAACGAAGGCTTTGGATACAACTGAACTCCCCTGGGGAGCCTTCACGCAGCCACACATGCAACTGGACCCTCTGTGTTCGCTCTTTCTGAGCAACCTGAAACATAGCCCTACCCGGCATGGGAGAGGAATTAAAAATAGGGCCCCAGAAAAAGCGTTCAAAGACCGTTTCGCCCATCAAAACGTACCCTCAAAGGAAGGCATTGCATACAACTGATGTCCCCAGGAGAGCATTCACGCAGTCACACATGCAGCTGGATCCTCTGCGTTAGCTCTTTCTGAGCAACCTGAAACATAGCCCTTCGCGGCATCAAAGAGGAATTCCAAATAAGACCAAAGAAAATGCATTGCCAGCCCCTTTCACCCATCAAAAAGTGCCCCCAGAGGAAGGCTTTGGTTACAAGTGAACTCCCCAGGGGAGCCTTCCCGCAGCCACACATGCAACTGGATCCTCTGTGTTCGCTCTTTCTGAGCAACCAGAAACATAGCCCTATCCGACATGAGAGAGGAATTCAAATAAGACCCTGAGAAAACGCGTTCAAAGCCCCTTTCGCCCATCAAAACTAGTCCTCAAAGGAAGGTTTTGAGTACACATGAACTCCCCTGGGGAGCCTTCACACAGCCCCACATGCAACTGGACCCTCTGTTTTCGCTCTTTCTGAGCAACCCGAAACATAGCCGTAACCAGCATGGGAGAGGAATTCCAAATATAGCCCCAGAAGACACATTGCCAGACCCTTTCGCCCATCAAAATTTTCCCTCAAAAAAAGGCTTTGGGTAGAACTGAACATCCCAGGGGAGCATTCATGCAGCCCCACATGCACATGAACCGTCTGTGTTCGCTCTTTCTGAGCAACCGGAAACATAGCCCTACCCGGCATCAGAGAGGAATTCCGAATAGGACCAAAGAAAACGCAATCAAAGCCCCTATCGCCCATCAAAATGTGCCCCCAATGGAAGGCTTTGGGTATAACTGAACTCCCCAGGGGAGCCTTCACTCAGACCCACAAGCAACTGGACCCATTCTGTTCACTCTTTCTTAGCAACCATGAAACATAGCCCTACCCAGCATCGGAGAGGAAGTCCAAATAGGTCCAAACAAAACGCGTTCCAAGCCACTTCCGCCCATCAAAACTTGCCCTCAAAGGAAGCCTTAAGGTACAACTAAACTCCCCAGGAGAGCATTTATGCAGCCCCACATGCAACTGAACCCTCTATGTTCACTCTTTCTGAGTAACCTGAAACATAGCCCTACCCGGCATCACAGAGGAATTCAAAAAGGTCCAAAGAAGACGCGTTCAAAGCCCCTTTTACCCATCAAAATGTGCCCCCAGAGGAAGTCTTTCCGTACAACTGTACTCCCCAGGGGAGCCTTCACTCAGACCCACATGCAACTGGACCCTCTGTGTTCGATCTTTCTGAGCAACCTGAAACATAGCCGTAACCAGCATGGGAGAGGAATTCCAAATAGGGCCCCAGAAAACGCGTTCCAAGCCCCTTTCGCCCATCAAACAGTGCCCTCAAAGGAAGGCTTTGGGTACAAATGAACTCCCAGGGAGAGCACTCACGCAGCCCCACATGCAACTGGACGCTCTGTGTTCGCTCTTTCTGAGCAACCCGAAATGTAGCCCTACCCAGCAGCAGAGAGGAAGTCCAAATAGGGCCTCAGAAAACGCGTTCAAAGCCCCTTTCACCCATCAAAAAGTGCCCCCAGAGGAAGGCTTTAGGTAAAACCGAACTCCCCAGGGGGTCTTTACACAGCCACACATGCAACTGGACCCTCTGGTTCGCTCTTTCTGAGCAACCTGAAACATAGCCATACCAAGCATGGGAGAGGAATTCAAAATAGGGCCCTATAAACGCGTTCAAAGCCCCTTTCACCCATCAAAAATTGCCCCCAGAGGAAGGCTTTATGTACAAGTGAAATCCCCAGGGGAGCCTTCACGCAGCCACAAATGCAGCTAGACCCTCTGAGTTCGCTCTTTCTTAGCAACCCAACACATAGCCCTACACGGCATCGGAGAGGAATTCAAAATAGGGCCCCAGAAAACGTGTTCAAAGCCCATTTCGCCCTCAAAAAGTGCCCTCAAAAGAAGGCTTTGGGTACAAGTGAACTCTCCAGGGGAGCCTTCACGCAGCCACACATGCAACTGGACCCTTTGTGTTCGCTCTTTCTGAGCAACCCGAAACATAACCCTACCCGGCATCGCAGAGGAATTCCAAATAGGACCAAAGTAAACGCATTAAAAGCCCCTTTCGCCCATCAAAAAGTGCCCCCAGAAGAAGGCTTTGGGTACAAGTGAACTCCCCAGGGGAGCCTTCACGCAGCCACACATGCAACTGGACCCTCTGTGTTCGCTCTTTCTGAGCAACACGAAACATAGCCCTACCCAGCATGGGAGTGGAAGTCCAAATAGGGCCCCAGAAAAAGCGTTCAAAGACCCTTTCACCCATCAAAAAGAGCCCTCAAAGGAAGGCCTTGCATACAACTGATCTCCCCAGGGGAGCATTCACGCAGTCCCACATGCAGCTGGATCATCTGTGTTCGCTCTTTCTGAGCAACCTGAAACATAGCCATACCAAGCATGGGAGAGGAATTCAAAATAGGGCCCTAGAAAACGCGTTCAAAACCCATTTCACCCATCAAAACTGCCACCAGAGTAAGGCTTTGGGTATAACAGAACTCCCCAGGGGAGTCTTCACGGAGCCACAAATGCAGCTAGACCCTCTGTGTTCGCTCTTTCTGAGTAACCCAAAACATTGCCCTTTTCCGGCATGGGAGAGGAATTCAAAAAAGGGCCCCAGAAAACGTGTTCAAACCCCTTTAGCCAATCAAAAAGTGCCCCAAGAGGAAGGCTTTGGATACAAGTGAACTCCCTAGGGGAGCCTTCACGCAGCCACACATGCAACTGGACCCTCTGTGTTCTCTCTTTCTGAGCAACCTGAAACATAGCCATACTAGGCAAGGGAGAGGAATTCCAAATAAGGCCCCAGAAAAAGTGTTGAAAGCCTCTTTCGCCCATCAAAAAGTGCTTTCAGAGGAAGGCTTTGGGTACAACTGAACTCCCCAGGGGAGCCTTTACACAGCCCCACATGCAACTGAACCCTAGCTGCTCGCTCTTTCTGAGCAACCCGAAACGTAGCTCTACCCGGCATTGGAGAGGAATTGAAAAAAGGTCTAAAGAAAACGCGTTCAAAGCCCCTTTCGACCATCAAAAAGTGCCCCAATGGAAGGCTTTGGGTATAACTGAACTCCCCAGGGGAGCCTTCACTCAGACCCACATGCAACTGGACCCACTGTGTTCGCTCTTTCTGAGCAACACAAAATATTGCCCTATCCGGCATGGGAGAGGAATTCAAAAAAGGGCCCCAGAAAACGCGTTCAAAGCCCCTTTCGACCATCAAAAAGTTCCCCCAGAGGAAGGCTTGGGTACAAGTGAACTCCCCAGGGGAGCCTTCACGCAGCCCCACATGCAACTGGACCCTCTGTGTTCGCTCTTTCTGAGCAACCCGAAACATAGCACTACCCGGCATCGCAGAGTAATTCCAAATAAGACCAAAGAAAACGCATTAAAAGCCCCGTTCGCCCATCAAAAAGTGCCCCCAGAAGAAGGCATTGGGTACAAGTGAACTCCCCAGGGGAGCCTTCATGCAGGCCTACATGCAACTGAACCCTCTGTGTTCGCTCTTTCTTAGCAACCCAACAAAAATCCCTACCCGGCATCGGAGAGGAATTCAAAATAGGGCCCCAGATACGAGTTCAGAGCCCCTTTCGCCCATCAAAAAGTGCCCTCAAAGGAAGGCTTTGGGTAAAACGGAACTCCCCAGGGGAGCATTCATGCAGGCCCACATGCACATGAACCCTCTGTGTTCGCTCTTTCTGAGCAACCCGAAACATAGCCCTACCCGGCATCAGAGAGGAATTCCAAAAAGGACCAAAGAAAACACATTCAAAGCCCCTTTCGCCCATCAAAATGTGCCCCCAATGGAAGGCTTTGGGTATAACTGAACTCCCCAGGGGAGCCTTCACTCAGACCCACATGCAACTGGACCCTTTCTGTTCGCTCTTTCTTAGCAACCTGGAACATAGCCCTACCCGGCATCACAGAGGAATTCAAAAAGGTCCAAAGAAGACGCGTTCAAAGCCCCTTTTACCCATCAAAACGTGCCCCCAGATAAAGTTTTGCGTACAACTATACTCCCCAGGGAGCCTTCTCTGACACCCACATGCAACTGGACCCTCTGTGTTCGCTCTTTCTGAGTAACCCGAAGCACAGCCTTCTCTGGCATAGGAGTGGAAGTCCAAATACGGCCCCAGAAATAGCATTCCAAGCCCCTTTTGCCCAGCAAAACTAGCCCTCAAATGAAGGCTTTGGATACAACTGAACTCCCCAGGGGAGCATTCATGCAGCCCCACATGCAGCTGGACCCTCTGTGTTCGCTCTTTCTGAGCAACCCAAAACATCGCCCTATCTGTTATCGGAGAGGAAGTCCAAATATGGCTCCAGAAAACGCGTTCAAAGCCCCTTTCGCCCATCAAAAAGTGCCCTCAAAGGAAGGCATTGGGTACAACTGAACTCCCCAGGGGAGTCTTCACGCAGCCACACATGCAACTGGACCCTCTGTGTTCGCTCTTTCTGAGCAACACGAAACATAACCGTACCCGGCATCGGAGAGGAATTCAAAAAGGTCCAAAGAAAACGAGTTCAAAGCCCCTTTCGCCCATCAAAAAGTGCCCTCAAAGGAAGGCATTGGGTACAACTGAACTCCCCAGGGGAGTCTTCACGCAGCCACACATGCAACTGGACCCTCTGTGTTCGCTCTTTCTGACCAACACGAAAAATAACTGTACCCGGCATCGGAGAGGAATTCAAAAATGTCCAAAGAAAACGCGTTCCAAGCCCCTTTCGCCCATCAAAAATTGCTCTCAAAGGAAGGCTTTGGATACAACTGAATTCCCCAGGGGAGCCTTCACGCAGCCACACATGCAACTGAACCCTCTGTGTTCGCTCTTTCTGAGTAACCCGAAGCACAGCCTTCTCTGGCATAGGAGTGGAAGTCCAAATACGGCCCCAGAAATAGCATTCCAAGCCCCTTTTGCCCAGCAAAACTAGCCCTCAAATGAAGGCTTTGGATACAACTGAACTCCCCAGATGAGGATTCATGCAAACCCACATGCAGCTGGACCCTCTGTGTTCGCTCTTTCTAAGCAACACGAAACATAGCCCTAGGCAGCATCGGAGTGGAATTCCAAAAAGGGCCCCAGAAAACACATTCCAACCCCTTCCGCCCATCAAAAAGTTCCCACAAAGGAAGGCTTTGGATACAACTGAACTCCCTAGGGGAGCCATCACGCAGCCTCACATGCAACTGGACCCTCTGTGTTCGCTCTTTCTGAGCAACCTGAAACATAGCCCTACCCGGCGTCGGAGAGGAATTCAAAACAGGTCCAAAGAAAACGCGTTCAAAGCCCCTTTCGCCCATCAAAAGTGCCCTCAAAGGAAGGCTTTGGGTACAACTGAACTCCCCAGGGGAGCATTCATGCAGTCCCAGATGCAGCTGGACCCTCTGTGTTCGCTCCTTCTGAGCGACCTAAAATATACTCCTACGCGGAATCGGAGAGGAATTCAAAACAGGTCCAAAGAAAACGCGTTCAAAGCCCCTTTCGCACATCAAAAAGTGCTCCCAAAGGAATGCTTTGGGTACAACTGAACTCCCCAGGGGAACATTCATGCAGCCCCACATGCAGCTGGACCCTCTGTGTTCGCTCTTTCTGAGCAACCCAAAACATAGCCCAAATTGTCATCGGAGAGGAAGTCCAAATAGGGCCCCAGAAAACGCATTCCAAGTCCCTTTCGCCCATCAAAAAGTGTCCTAAAACGAAGGCTTTGGATACAACTGAACTCCCCAGGGGAGCCTTCACGCAGCCACACATGCAGATGGACCGTCTGTGTTCGTTCTTTCTGAGCAACCTGAAATAAATCCCTACCTGGCATCGTAGAGGAATTCAAAATAGGTCCAAAGAAAACGCGTTCAAAGACCTTTTTGCCCATCGAAAATTGCCCTCAAAGGAAGGCTTTGTATACAAGTGAACTCCCCAGGCGAGCCTTCATGGAGCCACACATGCAACTGGACCCTCTGTGTTCGCTCTTTCTGAGCAGCCCAAAACATAGCCCTACCCGGCATCGGAGAGGAATTCAAAAAAGTTCCAAAGAAAACGCATTCAAAGCCCCTTTCGCCCATCAAAAAGTGCCCTCAAAGGAAGGCTTTGGGTACAACTGAACTCCCCAGGGGAGCATTCATGCAGACACACATGCAGCTTGACCCCCTGTGTTCGCTCCTTATGAGCAACCTGAAACATAGCCGAACCCGGCATCGGAGAGGAATTCAAAAATGTCCAAAGAAAACGCGTTCCAAGCCCCTTTCGCCCATCAAAAAGTGCCCGCATATGAAGGCATTGGGTACAACTGAACTCCCCAGGGGAGCCTTTACGTTGCCCCATATGCAAGTGAACGCTCTGAGTTCGCTCTTTCTGACCAACCCGAAATATAGCCATACCAAACATAGCATTTTCTTTGGTGCTATTTGGAATTCCCCTGCGACGCCGGGTAGGGCTATGTTTCGTGTTGCTCAGAAAGAGCGAACACAGAGGGTCCTGCTGCATGTGGGTCTAAGTGAAGGCTCCCCAGGGGAGTTCAGTTGTATCCAAAGCCTTCCTTTGAATTCAAGTTTTGATGGTCTAAAGGGGCTTGGAATGCGTTTTCTGGGGCCCTATTTGGACTTTCTCTCCAAAGTCGGGTAGGGTTGTGTTTCAGCTTGCTAGGAAAAAGCGAACACAGATGGTCCAGTTGCATGTGGGTCTGCGTGAAGGCTCCCCTGGGGAGTTCAGTTTTACCCAAAGCCTTCCTCTGGGGGCACGTTTTGATGGACGAAAGGGGCTGGCAATGCGTTTTCTGGGGCCATATTTGGACTTCTTCTTTGATACTGGGTAGGGCTATGTTTCCGGTTGCTCAGAAAGAGCGAATACAGAGGGTCCATTTGGATGTGGGACTGCGTGAGTGCTCTCCTGGGGAGTTCAGTTGTACCCAAAGCCTTCCTTTGAGGGCACTTTTTGATGGTCGGAAGGGCTTGGAATGTGTTTTCTAGGGCCCTATTTGGAATTCCACTCCGATGCTGGATAGGACTATGTTTTGAGTTGCTCAGAAAGAGCGAACACAGAGGGTCCAGTTGCAGGTTTGGCTGCGTGAAGGCTCCCCTGGGGAGTTCAGTTGTATCCAAAGCCTTCCTTTGATGGCTAGTTTTGATGGGCAAAAGGGGATTGGAATGCGTTTTTTAGGACCCTTTTAGGACTTCTTCTCCGATACCGGCTAGGGCTATGTTTCTTGTTGCTCAGAAAGAGCGAACACAGAGGGTCCAGTTGCATGTGGGACTGCGTGAAGGGTCTCCTAGGGATTTCAGTTGTATCCAAAGCCTTCCTTTGAGGGCACTTTTTGATGGTCGGAAGGGGTTGGAATGTGTTTTCTGGGGCCCTATTTGGACTTCCTCTCCGATGCTGGATAGGGCTATATTTCGGGTTGCTCTGAAAGACCAAATACAGAGGGTCCAGTTGCATATGTGGCTGCATGAAGGCTCCCCTGGGGAGTTCAGTTGTATCCAAAGCCTTCCTTTGAGGGCACTTTTTGATGGGCAAAAGGGGCTTGGAACGCGTTTTCTTTGGACCTTTTTTGAATTCCTCTCCGATTCCGTGTAGGGCTACGTTTCAGGTTGCTCAGAAAGAGCGAACACAGAGGGTCCAGTTGCATGTGTGGCTGCGTGAAGGCTCCCCTGGGGAGTTCAGTTGTACCCAAAGCCTTCCTTTGGGGCACTTTTTGATTGGCAAAAGGGGCTTGGAACACGTTTTCTTTGGACTTTATTGAAGTCCTCTCCGATGCCGGGTAGAGTTATATTTCAGCTTGCTCAGAAAGAGCGAACACAGAGGGTCCAGTTGCATGTGTGGCTGCCTGAATGCTCCCCAGGGGAATTCCACTGTACCCCAAGTCTTCCTCTGGGGGCACTTTTTGATGGCCGAAAGCGGCTGGCAATGCTTTTTCTTTGGTCCTATTTGGAATTCCTCTGCGATGCCGGGTAGGGATAGTTTTCGGGTTGCTCAGAAAGAGGGAATACAGAGGATTCCTGTGCATCTTGGGCTGCATGAATGTCCCCCTGGGGAGTTCAGCTGTAGCCAAAACCTTCCTTTGAGGGCAACTTTTGATGGGCGAAAGGGGCTTTGAACGCGTTTTCTGGGGCCCTTTTTTGAATTCCTCTCCCATTCCGTGTAGGTCTATGTTTTGGGATGCTGAGAAAGAGCGAACACAGAGGGTCAAGCTGCACTTGTGGCTGCGTGAAGGCTCCCCTGGGGTGTTCACTTGTACCCAAAGCCTTCTTCTGGGGGCACTTTTTGATGGGCGAAGGGGGCTGGTAATGCGTTTACTTTCGTCCTATTTGGAATTCCTCTGCGATGCCGGGTAGGGTAAGTTTTGTGTTGCTCAGAAAGAGCGAACACAGAGGGTCCAGTTGCATGTGTGGCTGCATAAAGGCTACCCTGGGGAGTTCATTTGTAACCAAAGCATTCCTCTGGGGGCACTTTTTGTTGGGCGAAAGGGGCTGTAGTGGTTTAACCCGGCCGGCAGCTAAACACCATACTTCCGTTCGCTCACCCTCCCCCCTCCCTCTCTGGGACGGGGGAGAGAAATGGAATGTGAGGCCTGTGAGTTGAGATAAAGACAGTTTAATAAGACAAGTAAATAATAATAGTAATAATAATAATATTAAAAATAGTAAAAATAATAATAATGATACAATGATGATAATAGTACTACTAATAATAACATGTACAAACAAGTGATGCACAATGCAATTGCTCACCACCCGCTGACCGATGCCCAGCCTAACCCCGAGCAGTCCGGCCCGCCCTCCCCCCGGCTAGCCACCCTATATATTTTTTAGCGTGACGTCAGATGGTATGGAATACCCCTTTGGCTAGTTTGGGTCACCTGTTCTGGGCCTGTCCCCTCCCAGTTCTTGCTGCACCCCCAGCCTGCCTGTTGACAGGACAGAGCAAGAAGTTGAGATGTCCTTGGCTTAGTACAAGCACTGCTCTGCAATAATTAAAACATCGGGGTGTTATCAGCACTCTTCTCATTCTAAGCCAAACCATAGCATTCCACCGGATATTAGGAACAAAATTAACTCTGTTCTAACTGAAACCAGGACAGGGGCTTGGAACGCGTTTTCTTTGGACCTATTTGGACTTCCTCTCTGATGCTGGGTAGGGCTACGTTTCGGGTTGCTCAGAAAGGGCGAACACAGAGGGTCCAATTGTATGTGTGGCTGCGTAAAGGCTCCCCTGGGGAGTTCAATTGTATTCAAAGCCTTCCTTTGAGGGCAATTTTTGATGGGCGAAAGGGGCTTGGAACGCGTTTTCTGGGGCCCTATTTTGAATTCCTCTCCGATGCCGGGTAGGGCTATGTTTCAGGTTGTTCATTAATAGCGAACACAGAGGGTCCAGTTGAATGTGTGGCTGCGTGAAGGCTCCCCTGGGGAGTTCAGTTGTATCCAAAGCTTTCCTATGAGGGCACTTTTAGATGGGCGAAAGGGGCTTGGAATGCGTTTTCTCGGGCCGTATTTGGACTTCCTCTCCGATTACAGGTAGGGCTATGTTTAGGGTTCCGTAGAAAGAGCTAACTTAGAGGGTTCATGTCTATGTGGGGCTGAATGAATGCTCCCCTGGGGAGTTTAGTTGTATGCAAAGCCTTCCTTTGAGGGCACTTTTTGATGGGCGAAAGGGGCTTGGAACGCGTTTTCTTTGGACCTTTTTTGAATTCCTCTCCGATGCCGGGTAAAGCTATGTTTCGGGTTGCTCACAACGAGCAAACACAGAGGGTCCAGTTGCATGTGTGGCTGCGTGAAGGCTCCACTGGGGAGTTCAGTTTTTTCCAAAGCCTTCCTTTGAGGTCTAGTTTTGATGGGCAAAAGGGGATTGGAATGCGTTTTTTATGGCCCGTTTAGGACTTCTTCTCCGATATCAGTAGGGCTATGTTTACTGTTGCTCAGAAAGAGCGAACACAGAGGGTCCAGTTGCATGTGGGACTGCGTGAATGCTCACGAGGGGAGTTCAGTTGTACCAAAAGCCATCCTTTGAGGGCACTTTTTGATGGTGGGAAGGGCTTGGAATGTGTTTTCTGGGGACCTATTTGGACTTCCTCTCCGATGCTGCACAAGGCTGTGTTTCGGGTTGCTCAGAAAGACTGAACACAGAGGGTCCAGTTGCATGTGTGGCTGCGTGAAGGCTCCGCTGGGGAGTTCAGTTTTTTCCAAAACCTTCCTTTGAGGGCTAGTTTTGATGGGCAAAAGTGGATTGGAATGCGTTTTTTAGGGCCCTATTAGGACTTCTTCTCCGATACCGGCTAGGGCTATGTTTCCTGTTGCTCAGAAATAACGAACACAGAGGGTCCAGTTGCATGTGGGACTGCGTGAATGCTCCCGTGGGGAGTTCAGTTGTACCCAATGCCTTCCTTTGAGGGCACTTTTTGATGGGCGAAAGGGGCTTGGAACGAGTTTTCATTGGACCTTTTTTGAATTCCTCTCCGATGCCGGGTAGGGCTATGTGTTGGATTGCTCATAAAGAGCGAACACAGAGGGTCTAGCTGCATATGTGGCTGCATGAAGGCTCCCCTGGGGAGTTCAGTTGTATCCAAATCCTTCCTATGAGGGCACTTTTAGATGGGTGAAAGGGGCTTCGAATGCGTTTTCTGGGACCCTATTTGGACTTCCTTTCCGATGACAGGTAGGGCTATGTTTCGGGTTCCTCAGAAAGAGCTAACTTAGAGGATTCATGTGTATGTGGGGCTGAATGAATGCTCCCCTGGGGAGTTTAGTTGTATGCAAAGCCTTCCTTTGAGGGCACTTTTTGATGGGCGAAAGGGGCTTGGAACGCGTTTTCTTTGGACATTTTTGAATTCCTCTCCGATGCTGGGTAAAGCTATGTTTCGGGTTGCTCAGAAAGAGCAAACACAGATGGTTCAGTTGCATGTGGGACACTGTAAAGGCTCCCCTGGGGAGTTCAATTGTACCCAAAGCCTTCCTTTGAGGGCCAGTTTTGATGGGCGAAAGGGGCTTGGAAGGTGTTTTCTGGGGCCCTATTTGGACTTCCTCTCCGATGCCAGGTAGGGCTATATTTCGGGTAGCTCAGAAAGAGCGAGCACAGAGGGTCCAGCTGCATGTGGGGCTGCATGAATGCTCTCCTGGGGAGATCAGTTGTAAGCAAGGCCTTCCTTTGAGGGCACCTTTTGTTTTTGCGAAAAGGGCTTTGAACGCGTTTTCTTTGGAGCTTTTTTGAATTCGTCTGCGATGCCGGGTAGGGCTATGTTTCGGGTTGCTCACAACGAGCAAACACAGAGGGTCCAGTTGCATGTATGGCTGGGTGAAGGCTCCGCTGGGGAGTTCAGTTTTTTCCAAAACCTTCCTTTGAGGGCTAGTTTTGATGGGCAAATGTGGATTGGAATGCGTTTTTTAGGGCCCTATTAGGACTTCTTCTCCGATACCGGCTAGGGCTATGTTTCCTGTTGCTCAGATATAACGAACACATAGGGTCCAGTTGCATGTGGGACTGCGTGAATGCTCCCGTGGGGAGTTCAGTTGTACCCAATTCCTTCCTTTGAGGGCAGTTTTTGATGGGTGAAAGGGGCTTGGAACGAGTTTTCATTGGACCTTTTTTGAATTCCTCTCCGATGCCGGGTAGGGTTATGTGTTGGGTTGCTCATAAAGAGCGAACACAGAGGGTGTAGCTGCATTTGTGGCTGCGTGAAGGCTCCCCTGGGGAGTTCAGTTGTACCCAAAGCCTTCCTCTGGGGGCACTTTTTGATGGGCGAAAGGGGCTTTGAACGCGTTATCTAGGGCCCTATTTTGAATTCCTTTCCCATGCCTGGCAGGGCTATGTTTCCTGTTGCTCAGAAAGAGCAAACACAGAGGGTCCAGTTGCATGTGTGGCTGCGTGAAGGCTCCGCTGTGGAGTTCAGTTGTATCCAAAGCCTTCATTGAGGGCTAGTTTAGATGGGCAAAAGGGGCTTGGAATGCGTTTTCTGTGGCCCTATCTGGACTTCCTCTCCGATGCTGGGTAGGGTTATGTTTCAGGTTGCTCAGAAAGAGCGAACACAGAGGGTTCAGTTGCATGTGGGACTGAGTGAAGCCTCCCCTGGGGAGTTCACTTGTACCCAAAGCCTTCCTCTGGGGGCACTTTTTGATGGGCGAAAGGGGCTGGCAATGCGATTTCTTTGGTCCTATTTGGAATTCCTCTGCGATGCCGGGTACGGCTAGTTTTAGGGTTGCTCAGAAAGAGCGAACACAGAGGGTTCATGTGCATGTTGGGCTGCATGAATGCCCCTTTGGGGAGTTCAGTTGTACCCAAAACCTTCCTTTGAGGGCAGCTTTTGATGGGCGAAAGGGGCTTTGAACGCGTTTTCTATGGACCTTTTTTGAATTCCTCTCCCATTCCGGGTAGGTCTGTATTTTGGGATGCTCAGAAAGAGCGAACACAGAGCATCCAGTTGCACGTGTGGCTGCGTGAAGGCTCCCCTGGGGTGTTCACTTGTACCCAAAGCCTTCTTCTGGGGGCACTTTTTGATGGGCAAAAGGGGCTGGTAATGCGTTTACTTTGGTCTTATTTGGAATTCCTCTGCGATGCCGGGTAGGGCTATGTTTCGGGTTGCTCAGAAAGAGCGAACACAGAGGGTCCAGTTGCATGTGTGGCTGCGTGAAGGCTCCCCTGGGGTGTTCACTTGTATACAAAGACTTCTTCTGGGGGCACGTTTTGATGGGCGAAAGGGGCTTTTAATGCGTTTACTTTCGTCCTATTTGGAATTCCTCTGCGAAGCCGGGTAGGACTATTTTCGTGTTGCTCAGAAAGAGCGAACACAGAGGGTCCAGTTGCATGTGTGGCTGCGTAAAGGCTACCCTGGGGAGTTCATTTGTACCCAAAGCCTTCCTCTGGGGGCACTTTTTGATGGGCGAAAGGGGCTTGGAACGCGTTTTCTTTGGACCTTTTTTGACTTCCTCTCTGATGCTGGGTAGGGCTATGTTTCGGGTTGCTCAGAAAGAGCGAACACAGAGGGTCCAGTTGTATGTGTGGCTGCATGAATGCCCCCCTGGGGAGTTCAGTTGTACCCAAATCCTTCCTTTGAGAGCACTTTTTGATGGGCGAAAGGGGCTTTGAAGGCTTTTTCTAGGGCCATATTTTGAATTCCTCTCCCATGCTTGGTACGGCTATGTTTCAGGTTGCTCAGAAAGAGCGAACAGAGAGGGTCCAGTTGCATGTGGGGCTGCGTAAACGCTCCACTGGGGATTTCAGTTCTACCCTAAGCCTTCATATGAGGGTAAGTTTTGATGGGCGAAAGGGGCTTGGAATGCGTTTTCTGGGGTCCTATTTTGAATTCGTCTCCTATGCTGGGTACGGCTATGTTTCGGGTTGCTCAGAAAGAGCGAACACAGAGGGTCCTGCTGCATGTTGGTCTAAGTGAAGGCTCCCCTGTGGAGTTCAGTTGTACGCGAAGCCTTCCTCTGGGGGCACTTTTTGATGGGCGAAAGGGGCTGGCAATGCGTTTTCTTTGGTCTTATTTGGAATTTCTCTGCGAAGCCGGGTAGGGCTATGTTTCGGGTTGCTCTGAAAGAGCCAACACAGAGGGTTCAGTTGAATGTAGGCCTGCATGAAGGCTCCCCAGGGGAGTTCAGTTGTACCCAAAGCCTTCCTTTTAGGGCACTTTTTGATGGGAGAAAGGGTCTGGCAATGCGTTTTCTTTGGTCCTATTTGGAATTCCTCTCCGATGCCAGGTAGGACTATGTTTCGGATTGCTCAGAAAGAGCGAACACAGAGGGTTCATGTGCATGTGGGACTGCATGAATGCCCCCCTGAGTAGTTCAGTTGTACCCAAAGCCTTCCTCTGGTGGCACTTTTTGATGGGCGAAAGGGGATTTGAACGCGTTTTCTAGGGCCCTATTTGGAATTCCTCTCCCATGCTTGGTACGGCTATGTTTCAGGTTACTCAGAAAGAGCGAACACAGAGGGTCCAGTTGCACGTGTGGCTGCGTGAAGGCTCCCCTGGGGTGTTCACTTCTACCCAAAGACTTCTTCTGGGGGCACTTTTTATGGGCGAAAGGTGCTGGTAATGCGTTTACTTTGTTCCTATTTCGAATTCCTCTGCGATGCCGGGTAGGTCTATATTTCGGGTTGCTCAGAAAGAACGAACACAGAGGGTCCAGTTGCATGTGTGGCTGCGTAAAGGCTACACTGGGGAGTTTATTTGTACCCAAAGCCTTCCTCTGGGGGCACTTTTTGATGGGCAAAAGGGGCTTGGAACGCGTTTTCTTTGAAACTATTTGGACTTCCTCTCTGATGCTGGGTAGGGCTATGTTTCGGGTTGCTCAGAAAGAGCGAACAAAGAGGGTCCAGTTGCATGTGGGGCTGCGTAAATGCTCCTCTGGAGAGTTCAGTTCTACCCTAAGCCTTCCTTTGAGGGTAAGTTTTGATGGGTGAAAGGGGCTTGGAATGCGTTTTCTGGGGTCCTATTTTGAATTCCTCTCAGATTCCTTGTTGGGAGATATTTAGGGTTTTTAAGAAAGAACGAACAAAGAGAGTCCAGTTGCTTGTGGGGCTGCGTGAAGGCTCCCCTGGGGAGTTCAGTTGTACCCATAGGCTTCCTTTGGGGGCAATTTTTGATGGGCGAAAGGTGCTCTGTACGTGATTTCTGGGGTCATATTTTCAATTCCCCTCTGTTTCCGGTTAGAGATGTATTAAGGTTGTTCAGAAAGAGCGAACACAGAGAGTCCAGTTGCTTGTGGGGCTGCGTGAAGGCTCCCCTTTTGAGTTCAGTTTTACCCAAAGGATTCCTTTCAGGGCAATTTTTGATGGGTGAAAGGGGCTCTGTACGTAATTTCTGGGGTCATAATTTCAATTCCCCTCTGTTTCCAGTTAGGGATGTATTAAGGTTGTTCAGAAAGAGGGAACACAGAGATTCCATTTGCTTGTGGGGCTGCGTGAAGGTTCCCCTGGGGAGTTCAGTTTTACCCAAAGGAATCCTTTCAGGGCAATTTTTGATATGTAAATGGGGCGCTGTACATGATTTCTGGGGTCCTCTTTTAAATTCCTCTTAGATTCCGGGAAGGGATGTATTTAGGGTTGTTCAGAAAGAGCGAACACAGAGAGTACAGTTGCTTGTGGGGCTGCATGAAGGCACCCCTGGGGAGTTCAGTTTTACCCAAAGGATTCATTTCAGGGCAATTTTTGATTTGTGAATGGGGCGCTGTACCTGACTTCTGGGGTCAAATTTTCAATTACTCAGATTCCGGGAAGGGATGTATTTAGGGTTGTTCAGAAAGAGCGAACACAGAGAGTCCAGTTGCATGTGGGGCTGCGTGAAGGCTCCCCTGGGGAGTTCAGTTGTACCGAAAGGCTTCCTTTGGGGGCAATTTTTGATGGGCGAACGGGGCTCTGTACGCCGTTTCTGGAGTCCTATTTTCAATTCCTCTCATATTCCGGGAAGGGATGTATTTATGGTTGTTCAGAAAGAGCGAACACAGAGAGTCCAGTTGCATGTGGGGATGCGTAAAGGCTCCCCTGGGGAGTTCAGTTGTACCCATAGGCTTCCTTTGGGGGCAATTTTTGATGGGTGAAAGGGGCGCTGTACGTGATTTCTGGGGTCATATTTTCAATTCCCCTCTGTTTCCGGTTAGGGATGTATTTAGGGTTGTTCAGAAAGAGCGAACACAGAGAGTCCAGTTGCATGTGGGGCTGCGTGAAGACTCCCCTGGGGAGTTCAGTTGTACCCATAGGCTTCCTTTGGGGGCAATTTTTGATGGGTGAAAGGGGCGCTGTAGGTGATTTCAAGGGTCATATTTTCAATTACTCACATTCCGGGAAGGGATGTATTTAGGGTTGTTCAGAAAGAGCGAACACAGAGAGTCCAGTTGCATTTTGGGCTGCATAAAGGCTCCCCTGGGGAGTTCAGTTGTACCGAAAGGCTTCCTTTGGGGGCAATTTTTGATGGGCGAAAGGGGCTCTGTACGCCGTTTCTGGGGTTCTATTTTCAATTCCCCTCTGTTTCTGGTTAGGGATGTATTTAGGGTTGTTCAGAAAGAGCGAACACAGAGAGTCCAGTTGCATGTGGGGCTGCCTGAAGACTCCCCTGGGGAGTACAGTTGTACCGAAAGTCTTCCTTTGGGAGCAATTTTTGATGGGCGAAAGGGGCTTTGTACGCGGTTTCTGGGGTCCTATTTTCAATTCCTCTCAGATTCCTTGTAGGGAGATATTTAGGGTTTTTAAGAAAGAGCGAACAAAGAGAGTCCAGTTGCTTGTGGGGCTGCGTGAAGGCTCCCCTGGGGAGTTCAGTTGTACCGAAGACTTCCTCTGGGGGCAATTTTTGATGGGCGAAAGGGGCTCTGTACGCCGTTTCTGGAGTCCTATTTTCAATTCCTCTCAGATTCCGGGAAGGGATGTATTTAGGGTTGTTCAGAAAGAGCGAACACAGAGAGTCCAGTTGCATGTGGGGCTGCGTGAAGGCACCCCTGGGGAGTTCAGTTGTACCGAAAGGCTTCCTTTGGGAGCAATTTTTGATGGGTTAATGGGGCTCTGTACGTGATTTCTGGGGTCATATTTTCAATTCCCCTCTGTTTCCGGTTAGAGATCTATTAAGGTTGTTCAGAAAGAGCGAACACAGAGAGTCCAGTTGCTTGTGGGGCTGCGTGAAGGCTCCCGTGGGGAGTTCAGTTGTACCCAAAGGATTCCTTTGGGGGCAATTTTTGATGGGCGAAAGGTGCTCTGTACGTGATTTCTGGGGTCATATTTTCAATTCCCCTCTGTTTCCGGTTAGGGATGTATTAAGGTTGTTCAGAAAGAGCGAACACAGAGAGTCCAGTTGCTTGTGGGGCTGCGAGAAGGCTCCCCTTTTGAGTTCAGTTTTACCCAAAGGAATCCTTTCAGGGCAATTTTTGATATGTAAATGGGGCGCTGTACATGATTTCTGGGGTCCTCTTTTAAATTCCTCTTAGATTCCGGGAAGGGATGTATTTAGGGTTGTTCAGAAAGAGCGAACACAGAGAGTCCAGTTGCATGTGGGGATGCGTGAAGGCTCCCCTGGGGAGTTCAGTTGTACCGAAAGGCTTCCTTTGGGAGCAATTTTTGATGGGTTAATGGGGCTCTGTACGTGATTTCTGGGGTCATATTTTCAATTCCCCTCTGTTTCCGGTTAGAGATCTATTAAGGTTGTTCAGAAAGAGCGAACACAGAGAGTCCAGTTGCTTGTGGGGCTGCGTGAAGGCTCCCGTGGGGAGTTCAGTTGTACCCAAAGGATTCCTTTGGGGGCAATTTTTGATGGGCGAAAGGTGCTCTGTACGTGATTTCTGGGGTCATATTTTCAATTCCCCTCTGTTTCCGGTTAGGGATGTATTAAGGTTGTTCAGAAAGAGCGAACACAGAGAGTCCAGTTGCTTGTGGGGCTGCGAGAAGGCTCCCCTTTTGAGTTCAGTTTTACCCAAAGGAATCCTTTCAGGGCAATTTTTGATATGTAAATGGGGCGCTGTACATGATTTCTGGGGTCCTCTTTTAAATTCCTCTTAGATTCCGGGAAGGGATGTATTTAGGGTTGTTCAGAAAGAGCGAACACAGAGAGTCCAGTTGCATGTGGGGATGCGTGAAGGCTCCCCTGGGGAGTTCAGTTGTACCGAAAGGCTTCCTTTGGGGGCAATTTTTGATGGGCGAAAGGGGCTCTGTACGCCGTTTCTGGAGTCCTATTTTCAATTCCTCTCATATTCCGGGAAGGGATGTATTTATGGTTGTTCAGAAAGAGCGAACACAGAGAGTCCAGTTGCATGTGGGGATGCGTAAAGGCTCCCCTGGGGAGTTCAGTTGTACCCATAGGCTTCCTTTGGGGGCAATTTTTGATGGGTGAAAGGGGCTCTGTACGCCGTTTCTGGAGTCCTACTTTCAATTCCTCTCAGATTCCGGGAAGGGATGTATTTAGGGTTGTACAGAGCCCCGTTCGCCCATCAAAAATTGCCCCCAAAGGAAGCCTATGGGTACAACTGAACTCCCCACGGGAGCCTTTACGCATCCCCACATGCAACTGGACTCTCTGTGTTCGCTCTTTCTGAACAACCCTAAATACATCCGTTCCCGGAATCTGAGAGGAATTGAAAATAGGACCCCAGAAACGGCGTACAGAGCCCCTTTCGCCCATCAAAAATTGCCCCCAAAGGAAGCCTTTGGGTACAACTGAACTCCCCAGGGGAGCCTTCACGCATCCCCACATGCAACTGGACTCTCTGTGTTCGCTCTTTCTGAACAACCCTAAATACATCCCTTCCCGGAATCTGAGTAATTGAAAATTTGACCCCAGAAGTCAGGTACAGCGCCCCATTCACAAATCAAAAATTGCCCTGAAATGAATCCTTTGGGTAAAACTGAACTCCCCAGGGGAGCCTTCATGCAGCCCCACAAGCAACTGTACTCTCTGTGTTCGCTCTTTCTGAACAACCCTAAATACATCCCTTCCCGGAATCTAAGAGGAATTTAAAAGAGGACCCCAGAAATCATGTACAGCGCCCCATTTACATATCAAAAATTGCCCTGAAAGGATTCCTTTGGGTAAAACTGAACTCAAAAGGGGAGCCTTCACGCAGCCCCACAAGCAAATGGACTCTCTGTGTTCGCTCTTTCTGAACAACCTTAATACATCCCTAACCGGAAACAGAGGAGAATTGAAAATATGACCCCAGAAATCACGTACAGAGCACCTTTCGCCCATCAAAAATTGCCCCCAAAGGAAGCCTATGGGTACAACAGAACTCCCCAGGGGTGCCTCCACGCAGCCCCACACGCAACTGGACTCTCTCTGTTCGCTCTTTCTGAACAACCCTAAATACATCCCTTCCCGGAATCTGAGAGGAATTGAAAATAGGACCCCAGAAATCACGTACAGCGCCCCATTCACATATCAAAAATTGCCCCCAAAGGAAGCCTTTGGGTACAACTGAACTCCCCAGGGGAGCCTTCACGCAGCCCCACATGCAACTGGACTCTCTGTGTTCGCTCTTTCTGAACAACCTTAATAGATCTCTAACCGGAAACAGAGGGGAATTGAAAATATGACCCCAGAAATCACGTACAGAGCCCCATTAACCCATCAAAAATTGCTCCCAAAGGAAGCCTTTCGGTACAACTGAACTCCCCAGGGGAGCCTTCACGCAGCCCCACATGCAACTGGACTCTCTGTGTTCGCTCTTTCTGAACAAAACTAAATACATCCCTTCCCGGAATCTGAGAGGAATTGAAAATAGGACTCCAGAAACGGCGTACAGAGCCCCTTTCGCCCATCAAAAATTGCCCCCAAAGGAATCCTTTGGGTACAACTGAACTCCCCAGGGGAGCCTTCACGCAGCCCCACATGCAACTGGACTCTCTGTGTTCGCTCTTTCTGAACAACCCTAAATACATCCCTTCCCGGAATCTGAGTAATTGAAAATTTGATCCCAGAAGTCAGGTACAGCGCCCCATTCACAAATCAAAAATTGCCCTGAAAGGAATCCTTTGGGTAAAAATGAACTCAAAAGGGGAGCCTTCACGCAGCCCCACAAGCAACTGGACTCTCTGTGTTCGCTCTTTCTGAACAACCTTAATACATCCCTAACCGGAAACAGAGGGGAATTGAAAATATGACCCCAGAAATCACGTACAGAGCACCTTTCGCCCATCAAAAATTGCCCCCAAAGGAAGTCTTCGGTACAACTGAACTCCCCACGGGAGCCTTCACGCAGCCCCACATGCAACTGGACTCTCTGTGTTCCCTCTTTTTGAACAACCCTAAATACATCCCTTCCCGGAATCTAAGAGGAATTTAAAAGAGGACCCCAGAAATCATGTACAGCGCCCCATTTACATATCAAAAATTGCCCTGAAAGGATTCCTTTGGGTAAAACTGAACTCCCCAGGGGAACCTTCACGTAGCCCCACAAGCAAATGGACTCTATGTGTTCCCTCTTTCTGAACAACCTTAATACATCCCTAACTGGAAACAGAGGGGAATTGAAATTATGACCCCAGAAATTACGTACAGAGCCCCTTTCACCCATCAAAAATTGCCCTGAAAGGAATCCTTTGGGTAAAACTGAACTCAAAAGGGGAGCCTTCACACAGCCCCACAAGCAACTGGACTCTCTGTGTTCGCTCTTTCTGAACAACCTTAATACATCCCTAACCGGAAACAGAGGGAAATTGAAAATATGACCCCAGAAATCAAGTACAGAGACCCTTTCGCCCATCAAAAATTACCCCCAAAGGAAGCCTATGGGTACAACTGAACTCCCCAGGGGAGCCTTCACGCAGCCCCACAAGCAACTGGACTCTCTTTGTTCGCTCTTTCTTAAAAACCCTAAATATCTCCCTACAAGGAATCTGAGAGGAATTGAAAATAGGACCCCAGAAACCGCGTACAAAGCCCCTTTCGCCCATCAAAAATTGCTCCCAAAGGAAGACTTTCGGTACAACTGAACTCCCCAGGGGAGTCTTCACGCAGCCCCACATGCAACTGGACTCTCTGTGTTCGCTCTTTCTGAACAACCCTAAATACATCCCTAACCAGAAACAGAGGGGAATTGAAAATAAAACCCCAGAAACGGCGTACAGAGCCCCTTTCGCCCATCAAAAATTGCCCCCAAAGGAAGCCTTTCGGTACAACTGAACTCCCCAGGGGAGCCTTTATGCAGCCCAAAATGCAACTGGACTCTCTGTGTTCGCTCTTTCTGAACAACCCTAAATACATCCCTTCCCGGAATCTGAGTAATTGAAAATATGACCCTTGAAATCACGTACAGCGCCCCTTTCACCCATCAAAAATTGCCCCCAAAGGAAGCCTATGGGTACAACTGAACTCCCCAGGGGAGCCTTTACACATCCCCACATTCAACTGGACTCTCTGTGTTCGCTCTTTCTGAACAACCCTAAATACATCCCTTCCCGGAATATGAGAGGAATTGAAAATAGGACTCCAGAAACGGCGTACAGAGCCCCTTTCGCCCATCAAAAATTGCCCCCAAAAGAAGCATTTCTGTACAACAGAACTCCCCAGGGGTGCCTTCACGCAGCCCCACACGCAACTGGACTCTCTGTGTTGGCTCTTTCTGAACAACCATAAATACATCCCTTCCCGGAATTTGAGTAATTGAAAATTTGACCCCAGAAGTCAGGTACAGTGCCACATTCACAAATCAAAAATTGCCCTGAAAGGAATCCTTTGGATAAAAATGAACTCCCCAGGGGAGCCTTCACGCAGCCCCACAAGCAACTGGACTCTCTGTGTTCGCTCTTTCTTAAAAACCCTAAATATCTCCCTACAAGGAATCTGAGAGGAATTGAAAATAGGACCCCAGAAACCGCGTACAAAGCCCCTTTCGCCCATCAAAAATTGCCCCCAAAAGAAGCTTTTCTGTACAACTGAACTCCCCAGGGGTGCCTTCACGCAGCCCCACAAGCAACTGGACTCTCTGTGTTCGCTCTTTCTTAAAAACCCTAAATATCTCCCTACAGGGAATCTGAGAGGAATTGAAAATAGGACCACAGAAACCGCGTACAAAGCCCCTTTCGCCCATCAAAAATTGCTCCCAAAGGAAGCCTTTCGGTACAACTGAACTCCCCAGGGGAGTCTTCACGCAGCCCCACATGCAACTGGACTCTCTGTGTTCGCTCTTTCTGAACAACCCTAAATACATCCCTAACCGGATACAGAGGGGAATTGAAAATATGACCCCCGAAATCACGTACAGCGCCCCTTTCACCCATCAAAAATTGCCCCCAAAGGAATCCTTTGGGTACAACTGAACTCCCCAGGGGAGCCTATACGCAGCCCCACATGCAACTGGACCCTCTTTGTTCGCTCTTTCTGAGCAACCCGAAACATAGCCCTACCCAGCATCAGAGAGGAAGTCCAAATAGGTCCAAAGAAAACGCGTTCCAAGCCCCTTTCGCCCATCAAAAAGTGCCCCCAGAGGAAGGCTTTGGGTACAAATAAACTCCCCAGTGTAGCCTTTACGCAGCCACACATGCAACTGGACCCTCTGTGTTCGTTCTTTCTGAGTAACCCGAAACATAGACCTACCCGGCATCGCAGAGGAATTCGAAATAGGAACAAAGTAAACGCATTACCAGCACCTTTCGCCCATAAAAAGTGCCCCCAGAAGAAGTCTTTGGGTAGAAGTGAACACCCCAGGGGAGCCTTCACGCAGCCACACGTGCAACTGGACCCTCTGTGTTCGCTCTTTCTGAGTAACCTGAAACATAGCCGTACCAAGCATGGGAGAGGAATTCCAAATAGGGCCCTAGAAAACGCGTTCAAATCCCCTTTCGCCCATCAAAAAGTGCCCCCAGAGGAAGGCTTTGGGTACAACTGAACTACTCAGGGGGGCATTCATGCAGTCCCACATGCACATGAACCCTCTGTGTTCGCTCTTTCTGAGCAATCCGAAACATAGTCCTACCCGGCATCGGAGAGGAATTCCAAATAGGACCAAAGAAAACGCATTGCCAGACCCTTTCTCCCATCAAAAGGTGCCCCCAAAGTAAGGATTTGGGTACAAGTTAACTCCCTAGGGGAGCCTTCACGCAGGCCCACATGCAACTGGACACCCTGTGTTCGCTCTTTCCTAGAAACCTGAAATAAAACCCTACCCGGCATTGGAGAGAAATTCCAAATGAGACCAAAGAAAACGCATTGCCAGCCCCTTTCGCCCATCAAAAAGTGCCCCCAGAGGAAGGCTTCGCGTACAACTGAACTCCACAGGGGAGCCTTCACTTAGACCAACATGCAGCAGGACCCTCTGTGTTCACTCTTTCTGAGCAACCCGAAACATAGCCGTACCCAGCATAGGAGACGAATTCAAAATAGGACCCCAGAAAACGCATTCCAAGCCCCTTTCGCCCATCAAAACTTACCCTCATAGGAAGGCTTAGGGTAGAACTGAAATCCCCAGTGGAGCGTTTACGCAGCCCCACATGCAACTGGACCCTCTCTGTTCGCTCTTTCTGAGCAACCTGAAACATAGCCGTACCAAGCATGGGAGAGGAATTCAAAATATGGCCCTAGAAAAAGCCTTCAAAGCCCCTTTCGCCCATCAAAAAGTGCCCTCAAAGGAAGGAATTGGGTACAACTGAACTCCCCAGGGGGGCATTCATGCAGCCACACATACAACTGGACCCTCTGTGTTCGCTCTTTCTGAGCAACCAGAAACATATCCCTACCCAGCATCAGAGAGGAAGTCAAAAAAGGTCCAAAGAAAACGCGTTCCAAGCCCCTTTCGCCCATCAAAAGGTGCCCCCAGAGGAAGGCTTTGCTTACAAATGAACTCCCCAGGGTAGACTTTACGCAGCCACACATGCAACTGGACCCTCTGTGTTCGCTCTTTCTGAGCAACCCGAAACATAGCCCTACCCGGCTTCGCAGATGAATTCTAAATAGGACGAAAGTAAACTCATTACTAGCCCCTTTCGCCCATCAAAAAGTGCCCCCAGAAGAAGGCTTTGGGTACAAGTGAACACCCCAGGGGAGCCTTCACGCAGCCACACGTGCAACTGGATGCTCTGTGTTCGCTCTTTCTGAGCATCCCAAAATACAGACCTACCCGGAATGGGAGAGGAATTCAAAAAAGGTCCATAGAAAATGCGTTCAAAGCCCCTTTCGCCCATCAAAAGCTGCCCTCAAAGGAAGGTTTTGGGTACAACTGAACTCCCCAAAGGGGCATTCATGCAGCCCAACATGCACATGAACCCTCTGTGTTCGCTCTTTCTGAGCAACCCTAAAACTAGCCGTACCCGGCATCGCAGAGGAATTCCAAATAGGACCAAAGAAATCGCATTGCAAGCCCCTTTCGCCCATCAAAAAGTGCCCCCAGAGGAAGGCTTTGGGTACAAGTGAACTCCCCAGGGGAGGCTTCACTCAGTCCCACATGCAACTGAACCCTCTGTGTTCGCTCTTTCTGAGCAACCTGAAACATAACCCTACCCAGCATCGGAGAGGAAGTCCAGATAGGGCCACAGAAAACGCATTCCAAGCCCCTTTTGCCCATCTAAACTAGCCCTCAAAGGAAGGCTTTGGATACAACTGAAATCCACAGCGGAGCCTTCACGCAGCCACACATGTAACTGGACCCTCTGTGTTTGCTCTTTCTGAGCAACAGGAAACATAGCCCTGCCAGGCATGGGAAAGGAATTCAAAATAGGGCCCTAGACAACGCGTTCAAAGCCCCTTTCACCCATCAAAAAGTGCCCCCAGAGGAAGGCTTTGGGTACAACTGAACTCCCCAGGGGAGCCTTCACGCAGCCACAAATGCAGCTAGACCCTCTGTGTTCGCTCTTTATGAGCAACCCAACACATAGCCCTACCCGGCATCGGAGAGGAATTCAAAAAAGGTCCAATGAAAACTCGTTCCAAGCCCCTTTCACCCATCAAAAACTGCCCTCAAAGGAAGGAATTGGGTACAACTGAACTCCCCACGGGAGCATTCACGCAGTCCCACATGCAACTGGACCCTATGTGTTCGTTATTTCTGAGCAACAGGAAACATAGCCCTAGCCGGTATCGGAGAAGAAGTCCTAATAGGGCCCTAAAAAACGCATTCCAATCCACATTTGCCCATCAAAACTAGCCCTCAAAGGAAGGTTTTGGAAAAAACTGAACTCCCCAGCGGAGCCTTCACGCAGCCATACATGCAACTGGACCCTCTGTGTTTGCTCGTTGTGAGCAACCCGAAACATAGCCCTACCCGGCATCGCAGACGAATTCAAAAAAGCTCCAAAGAAAACGCGTTCAAAGCCCCTTTCGCAAAAACAAAAGGTGCCCTCAAAGGAAGGCCTTGCTTACAACTGATCTCCCCAGGAGAGCATTCATGCAGCCCCACATGCAGCTGGACCCTCTGTGCTCGCTCTTTCTGAGCTACCCGAAATATAGCCCTACCTGGCATCGGAGAGGAAGTCCAAATAGGGCCCCAGAAAACACCTTCCAAGCCCCTTTCGCCCATCAAAACTGGCCCTCAAAGGAAGGCTTTGGGTACAATTGAACTCCCCAGGGGAGCCTTTACAGTGTCCCACATGCAACTGAACCATCTGTGTTTGCTCTTTCTGAGCAACCCGAAACATAGCTTTACCCGGCATCGGAGAGGAATTCAAAAATGTCCAAAGAAAACGCGTTCAAAGCCCCTTTCGTCCATCAAAAAGTGCCGTCAAAGGAAGGCTTTGCATACAACTAAACTCCCCAGGGGAGCATTCATTCAGCCCCACATACACATGAATCCTCTAAGTTAGCTCTTTCTGAGGAACCCGAAACATAGCCCTACCTGTCATCGGAAAGGAAGTCCAAATATGGTCCCAGAAAACGCATTCGAAGCCCCTTTCACCCATCTAAAAGTGCCCTCATAGGAAGGATTTGGATACAACTGAACTCCCCAGGGGAGCCTTCATGCAGCCACATATGCAGCTAGACCCTCTGTGTTCGCTCTTTATGAGCAATCCAACACATAGCCCTACCCGGCATCGGAGAGGAATTCAAAAAAGGTCCAATGAAAACTCGTTCCAAGCCCCTTTCGCCCATCAAAAAGTGCCCTCAAAGGAAGGAATTGGGTACAACTGAACTCCCCACGGGAGCATTCACGCAGTCCCACATGCAACTGGACCCTCTGTGTTCGTTATTTCTGAGCAACGGGAAACATAGCCCTAGCCGGTATCGGAGAAGAAGTCCTAATAGGGCCCTAAAAAACGCATTCCAATCCACTTTTGCCCATCAAAACTAGCCCTCAAAGGAAGGTTTTGGAAAAAACTGAACTCCCCAGCGGAGCCTTCACGCAGCCACACATGCAACTGGACCCTCTGTGTTCGGTCTTTCTGAGCAACCCGAAACACAGCCTTGTGCAGCATCGGAGAGGAAGTCCAAATAGGTCCCCAGAAAACACATTCCAAGCCCTTCCCACCATCAAAAAGTGCCCTCAAAGGATGGCTTTTGGTACAACTGAACTCCCCTCGTGAGCATTCACGCAGTCCCACATGCAACTGGACCCTCTGTGTTCGCTCTTTCTGAGCAACAGTAAACATAGCCCTACTGATATCGGAGAAGAAGTCCTAAACGGGCCATAAAAAACGCATTCCAATCCCCTTTTGCCCATCAAAACTAGACCTCAAAGGAAGGCTTTGGAAAAAACTGAACTCCCCAGTGGAGCCTTCACGCAGCCACACATGCAACTGGACCCTCTGTGTTTGCTCGTTGTGAGCAACCCGAAACATAGCTTTACCCGGCATCGGAGAGGAATTCAAAAAAGGTCCAAAGAAAACGCGTTCCAAGCCCCTTTCGCCCATCAAAAAGTGCCCTCAAAGGAAGGCTTTGCATACAACTAAACTCCCCAGGGGAGCATTCATTCAGCCCCACATAGACATGAACCCTCTAAGTTAGCTCTTTCTACGGAACCCTAAACATAGCCCTACCTGTAATCGGAGAGGAAGTCCAAATACGGCCCGAGAAAACGCATTCCAAGCCCCTTTCGCCCATCTAAAAGTGCCCTCATAGGAAAGCTTTGGATACAACTGAACTCCCCAGGGGAGCCTTCACGCAGCCACACATTCAACTGGACCCTCTGTGTTCGCTATTAATGAACAACCTGAAACATAGCCCTACCCGGCATCGGAGAGGAATTCAAAATAGGGCCCCAGAAAACGCGTTCCAAGCCCCTTTCGCCCATCAAAAATTGCCCTCAAAGGAAGGCTTTGAATACAATTGAACTCCCCAGGGGAGCCTTTACGCAGCCACACATACAATTGGACCCTCTGTGTTCGCCCTTTCTGAGCAACCCGAAACGTAGCCCTACCCAGCATCAGAGAGGAAGTCCAAATAGGTCCAAAGAAAACGCGTTCCAAGCCCCTGTCCTGGTTTCAGTTAGAACAGAGTTAATTTTGTTCCTAATATCCGGTGGAATGCTATGGTTTGGCTTAGAATGAGAAGAGTGCTGATAACACCCCGATGTTTTAATTATTGCAGAGCAGTGCTTGTACTAAGCCAAGGACATCTCAACTTCTTGCTCTGTCCTGTCAACAGGCAGGCTGGGGGTGCAGCAAGAACTGGGAGGGGACAGGCCCAGAACAGGTGACCCAAACTAGCCAAAGGGGTATTCCATACCATCTGACGTCACGCTAAAAAATATATAGGGTGGCTAGCCGGGGGGAGGGCGGGCCGGACTGCTCGGGGTTAGGCTGGGCATCGGTCAGCGGGTGGTGAGCAATTGCATTGTGCATCACTTGTTTGTACATGTTATTATTAGTAGTACTATTATCATCATTGTATCATTATTATTATTTTTACTATTTTTAATATTATTATTATTACTATTATTATTTACTTGTCTTATTAAACTGTCTTTATCTCAACTCACAGGCCTCACATTCCATTTCTCTCCCCCGTCCCAGAGAGGGAGGGGGGAGGGTGAGCGAACGGAAGTATGGTGTTTAGCTGCCGGCCGGGTTAAACCACTACAGCCCCTTTCGCCCAACAAAAAGTGCCCCCAGAGGAATGCTTTGGTTACAAATGAACTCCCCAGGGTAGCCTTTATGCAGCCACACATGCAACTGGACCCTCTGTGTTCGCTCTTTCTGAGCAACACAAAACTTACCCTACCCGGCATCGCAGAGGAATTCCAAATAGGACGAAAGTAAACGCATTACCAGCCCCCTTCGCCCATCAAAAAGTGCCCCCAGAAGAAGGCTTTGGGTACAAGTGAACACCCCAGGGGAGCCTTCACGCAGCCACAAGTGCAGCTTGACCCTCTGTGTTCGCTCTTTCTCAGCATCCCAAAACATAGACCTACACGGAATGGGAGAGGAATTCAAAAAAGGGCCCCAGAAAACGCGTTCAAAGCCCCTTTCGACCATCAAAAGTTGCCCTCAAAGGAAGGTTTTGGCTACAGCTGAACTCCCCAGAGGGACATTCATGCAACCCAAGATGCACAGGAATCCTCTGTATTCCCTCTTTCTGAGCAACCCGAAAACTATCCCTACCCGGCATCGCAGAGGAATTCCAAATAGGACCAAAGAAAAAGCATTGCCAGCCGTTTTCGGCCATCAAAAAGTGCCCCCAGAGGAAGACTTTGGGTACAGTGGAATTCCCCTGGGGAGCATTCACGCAGCCACACATGCAACTGGACCCTCTGTGTTCGCTCTTTCTGAGCAAGCTGAAATATAACTCTACCCGGCATCGGAGAGGACTTCAATAAAGTCCAAAGAAAACGTGTTCCAAGCCCCTTTTGCCAATCAAAAAGTGCCCCAAAGGAAGGCTTTGGGTACAACTGAACTCCCCAGGGGAGCCTTCACGCAGCCACACATGCAACTGGACCCTCTGTGTTCGCTCTTTCTGAGCAACCTGAAACGTAGCCCTACACGGAATCGGAGAGGAATTCAAAAAAGGTCCAAAGAAAACGCGTTCCAAGCCCCTTTTGCCCATCAAAAAGTGCCCTCAAAGGAAGGCTTTGGATACAACTGAACTCCCCAGGGGAGCCTTCATGCAGCCACATATGCAACTGGACCCTCTGTATTTGGTCTTTCAGAGCAACCCGAAATATAGCCCTATCCAGCATCGGAGAGGAAGTCCAAATAGGGCCCCAGAAAACACATTCCAACCCCTTCCGACCATCAAAAAGTGCCCTCAAAGGAAGGCTTTGGATACAACTGAAATCCCTAGGAGACCCTTCACGCAGTCCCACATGCAACTGGACCCTCTGTGTTCGCTCTTTCTGAGCAACAGGAAACATAGCCCTAGCCGGTATCGGAGAAGAAGTCCTAAAAGGGTCCTAAAAAATGCATTCCAATCCCCTTTTGCCCATCAAAACTAGCCATCAAAGGAAGGCTTTGGAAAAAACTGAACTCCCCAGTGGAGCCTTCACGCAGCCACACATGCAACTGGACCCTCTGTGTTTGCTCGTTGTGAGCAACCCGAAACCTAGCCCTACCCGGCATCGGAGAGGAATTCAAAAAAGGTCCAAAGAAAACGCGTTCAAATCCCCTTTTGCCCATCAAAAATTGCCCTCAAAGGAATGCTTTGGGTACAACTGAACTCCCCAGGGGAGCCTTCACGCAGCCAAACCTGCAACTGGACCCTCTGTGTTCGCTCTTTCTGAGCAATTCAAAACATAGTCCTATCCAGCATCGGAGTGGAATTCCAAATAGGGCCCTAGAAAACACATTCCAAGCCCTTCCGACCATCAAAAAGTGCCCTCAAAAGAAGGCTTTGGGTACAACTGAACTCCCCAGGAGAGCACTCACGCAGTCCCACATCCAAATGGACCCTCTGTATTCGCTCTTTCTGAGCAACCGGAAACATAGCCCTACCCAGTATCAAAGAAGAAGTCCAAATAGGGCCCCAGAAAACGCATTGCCAGCCCCTTTCGTCCATCAAAACGTGCCCCCAGAGGAAGGCTTTGGGTAAAACTGAACTCCCCAGGGGAGCCTTCACGCAGACCCACATGCAACTGGACCATCTGTGTTCGCTTTTTCCTAGCAAGCTGAAACACAACCCTACCCGACTTTGGAGAGAAAGTCCAAATAGGGCCCCAGAAAACGCATTCCAAGCCCCTTTAGACCATCAAAACTTGAATTCAAAGGAAGGCTTTGGATACAACTGAACTCCCCTGGGGAGCCTTCACTTAGACCCACATGCAGCAGGACCCTCTGTGTTCGCTCTTTCTGAGCAACACGAAACATAGCCCTACCCGGCGTCGCAGGGGAATTCCAAATAGCACCAAAGAAAATGCGTTGCCAGATCCTTTCAACCATCGAAAAGTGCCCACAGAGGAAGGCTTCGCGTACAGCTGAACTCCCCAGGGGAGCCTTCACTTAGACCAACATGCAGCAGGACCCTCTGTGTTCGCTCTTTCTGAGCAAATCGAAACATAGCCGTACCCAGCATAGGAGAGGAATTCAAAATAGGACCCCAGAAAAGGCATTCCAAACCCCTTTCGCCCATCAAAACTTGCCCATAAAAGGAAGGCTTATGGTAGAACTGAAATCCCCAGAGGAGCGTTTACGCAGCCCCACATGCAACTGGACCTTCTCTGTTCACTCTTTCTGAGCAACCTGAAAAATAGCCCTACCCAGCATCAGAGAGGAAGTCCAAAAAGGTCCAAAGAAAATGCGTTCCAAGCCCCTTTTGCCCATCAAGAAGTGCCCCCAGAGGAAGGCTTTGGGTACAAATGATCTCCCCAGGGTAGTCTTTACGCAGCCACAAATGCAACTGGACCCTCTGTGTTCTCTCCTTCTGAACAACCGTCAACATAGCCGTACCTGGCATCGGAGAGGAAGTCCAAATAGGTCCAAAGAATACGCGTTCCAAGCCCCATTCGCCGAACAAAAAGTGCCCCCAGAGGAAGACGTTGAGTACAAATAAGCTCCCCAGGGATGCATTTACGTAGCCACACATGCAACTGGACCCTCTGTGTTCACTCTTTCTGAGCAACCCGAAACATAGCCCTACCCGGCATCGCAGAGGAATTCGAAATAGGAACAAAGTAAACGCATTACCAGCACCTTTCGCCCATCAAAAAGTGCCCCCAGAAGAAGTCTTTGGGTAGAAGAGAACACCCCATGGGAGCCTTCACGCAGCCACACATGCAACTGGACCCTCTGTGTTCGCTCTTTCTGAGCAACCCGAAACATAGCCCTACCCGGCATTGCAGAGGAATTCCAAGTAGGACGAAAGTAAACGCAAAACCAGCCCCTTTCGCCCATCAAAAAGTGCCCCCAGAAGAAGTCTTTGGGTACAAGTGAACACCTCAAGGGATTCTTCACGCAGCCACACATGCAACTGGACCCTCTGTGTTCGCTCTTTCTGAGCAACCCGAAATATAGCCCTACCCGGCATTGGAGATGAAGTCCAAATAGGGCCCCAGAAAACATATTGCAAGCCCCTTTCACCAATCAAAAAGTGCCCCCAAAGGAAGGCTTAGGGTACAACTGAACTCCACAGGGGAGCCTTCACGCAGCCACAGATGCAGCTAGACCCTCAAATGTTTGCTCTTTCTGAGCATCCCAAAACATATACAACCCGGAATGGGAGAGGAATTCATAACAGGTCCAAATAAAACGCGTTCAAAGCCCCTTTCGCCCATGCAAAGTTGCCCTCAAAGGAAGTTTTTGGGTACAACTGAACTCCCCAGGGGGGCATTCATGCAGCCCAACATGCACATGAACCCTCTGCGTTCGCTCTTTCTGAGCAACCCTAAAACTAGCCCTACCCGGCATCTCAGAGGAATTCCAAATAGGACCAAAGAAAACGCATTGCCAGCCTTTTTCGCCCATCAAAAAGTGCCCCCAGAGGAAGGCTTTGGGTACAAGTGAACTCCCCAGGGGAGCCTTCATGCAGGCCCACATGCAACTGAACCCTCTGTGTTCGCTCTTTCTCAGCAACCTGAAACATAACGCTACCCGGCATGGGAGAGGAATTCCAAATAGGGCCCCAGAAAACGCATTCCAAGCCCCTTTCGCCCATCAAAACTTGACCTCAAAGGAAGGCTTTGGGTACAACGGAACTTCCCAGAAGAGCATTAATGCAGCCACACATGCAACTGGATCCTCTCTGTTCGCTCTTTCTGAGCAACACGAAACATAACCCTACGAGGTCTGGGAGAGGAATTCCAAATAGGGCCCCAAAAAAAGCGTTAAAAGCCTCTTTCGCAAAAACAAAACTAGCACCCAAAGAAGGCCTTCGGTACAAATGATCTCCCCAGGAGAGCATTCACGCAGTCCCACATGCAGCTGGATCCTCTGTGTTCGCTCTTTCTGAGCAACCTGAAACATAGCTGTACCAAGCATGGGAGAGTAATTCAAAATAAGGCCCTAGAGAACGGGTTCAAAGCACCTTTCGCCCATCAAAAAGTGCCCCCAGAGAAAGGCTTAGGGTACAACTGAACTCCCCTGGGGAGCCTTCACGCAGCCACCCATGCAACTCGACACTCTGTGTTCGCTCTTTCTGAGCAACCTGAAACATAGCCCTACCCAGCATCAGAGAGGAAGTCCAAATAGGTCCAAAGAAAACGCGTTCCAAGCCCCTTTCGCCCATCAAAAAGTGCCCCCAGAGGAAGGCGTTGGGTACAAATGAACTCCCCAGGGTAGCCTTTACGCAGCCACACATGCAACTGGACCCTCTGTGTTCGCTCTTTCTGAGCAACCTGAAACACAACCCTACCCGGCTTCGCAGAGGAATTCCAAATAGGACGAAAATAAACGCATTACCAGCCCCTTTCGCCCATCAAAAAGTGCCCCCAGAGGAAGGCTTTGGGTACAAGTGAACTCCCCAGGGGAGCCTTCACGCAGGCCCACATACAACTGAACCCTCTGTGTTCGCTCGTTCCTAGCAACCTGAAACGTAACCCTACCCGGCATTGGAGAGCAATTCCAAATAGGGCCCCAGAAAAAGTATTCCAAGCCCCTTTCGCCCATCAAAACTTGACCTCAAAGGAAGGCTTTGGATACAACTGAAGCCCACAGGGGAGCCTTCACGCAGCCACACATGCAACTGGACCCTCTGTGTTCGCTCTTTCTGAGCAACCGGAAACATAGCCCTACCCAGCATCAGAGAGGAAGTCCTAATAGGTCCAAAGAAAACGTGTTCCAAGCTGCTTTCGCCCATCAAAAAGTGCCCCCAGAGGAAGGCGTTGGGTACAAATGAACTCCCCAGGGTAGCCTTTACGCAGCCACACATGCAACTGGACCCTCTGTGTTCGCTCTTTCTGAGCAACCTGAAACACAACCCTACCCGGCTTCGCAGAGGAATTCCAAATAGGACGAAAATAAACGCATTACCAGCCCCTTTCGCCCATCAAAAAGTGCCCCCAGAGGAAGGCTTTGGGTACAAGTGAACTCCCCAGGGGAGCCTTCACGCAGGCCCACATACAACTGAACCCTCTGTGTTCGCTCGTTCCTAGCAACCTGAAACGTAACCCTACCCGGCATTGGAGAGCAATTCCAAATAGGGCCCCAGAAAAAGTATTCCAAGCCCCTTTCGCCCATCAAAACTTGACCTCAAAGGAAGGCTTTGGATACAACTGAAGCCCACAGGGGAGCCTTCACGCAGCCACACATGCAACTGGACCCTCTGTGTTCGCTCTTTCTGAGCAACCGGAAACATAGCCCTACCCAGCATCAGAGAGGAAGTCCTAATAGGTCCAAAGAAAACGTGTTCCAAGCTGCTTTCGCCCATCAAAAAGTGCCCCCAGAGGAAGGCTTTGGGTACAAATGAACTCCCCAGGGTAGCCTTTACGCAGCCACACATGCAACTGGACCCTCTGTGTTCGCTCTTTCTGAGCAACCCGAAACATAGCCCTACCTGGCATCGGAGAGGAAGTCCAAATACAGCCCCAGAAAACACATTCCAAACCCTTTCACCCATCAAAACTTGCCCTCAAAGGAAGATTTAGGGTAGAACTGAATTCCACAGAGGAGCATTTACGCAGCCCCACTGCAACTGGACCCTCTGTGTTCGCTCTTTCTGAGCAACCCGAAACATAGCCCTACCTGGCATCGGAGAGGAATTCAAAAAAGTTCCAAAGAAAACGCTTTCAAAGCCCCTTTCGCCCATCAAACAGTGCCCTCAAAGGAAGGCTTGGGATACAACAGAACTCACCAGGGGAGCCTTCACGGAGCCACACATGCAACTGGACCCTCTGTGTTTGCTCTTTCTGAGCAACCCAAAACATACCCTTCCCGACGTCGGAGAGGAATTCAAAATAGGTCCAAAGAAAACGCGTTCAAAGCCTCTTTCGCCCATCAAAAAGTGCCCTCAAAGGAAGGCTTTGGGTACAACTGAACTCCCCAGGCGAGACTTTACAGTGTCCCACATGCAACTGAACCCTCTGTGTTCGGTCTTTCTGAGCAACCCGAAACATAGCTTTACCCGGCTTCGGAGAGGAATTGAAAAAAGCTCCAAAGAAAAAGCTTTCAAAGCCCCTTTCGCCCATCAAACAGTGCCCTCAAAGGAAGGCTTTGCATACAACTAAACTCCCCAGGGGAGCATTCATTCAGCCCCACATACACATGAACCCTCTAAGTTAGCTCTTTCTGAGGAACCCGAAACATAGCCCTACCTGTCATCGGACAGGAAGTCCAAATACGGCCCCAGGAAACACACTCCAAACCCCTTTCGCCCATCTAAAAGTGCCCTCATAGGAAGGCTTTGGATACAACTGAACTCCCCAGGGGAGCCTTCATGCAGCCACACATGCAACTGAACCCTTTGTGTTCGCTCTTTCTGAGCAACCTGAAACATAACCCTACCCGGCATTGGAGAGGAATTCCAAAGAGGGCCCCATAAAACGTATTCCAAGCCCCTTTCGCCCATCAAAACTTGACCTCAAAGGAAAGCTTTGGATACAACTGAACTCCCCTGGGGAGCCTTCACGCAGCCACACATGCAACTGGACTCTCTCTGTTCGCCCTTTCTGAGCAACACGAAACATTACCCTACCAGGCATTGGAGAGGAATTCCAAATAGGGCACTAGAAAAAGCGTTCAAAGCCCCTTTCGCAAAAACAAAAGGTGCCCTCAAAGGAAGGCCTTGCGTACAACGGATCTCCCCAGGAGAGCATTCACGCAGTCCCACATGCAGCTGGATCCTCTGTGTTCGCTCTTTCTGAGCAACCAACACATAGCCCTACCCGGCATTGGAGAGGAATTCAAAATAGGGCCCCAGAAAACGCGTTCAAAGCCCCTTTCGCCCATCAAAAAGTGCCCTCAAAGGAAGGCTTAGGGTACAACTGAACTCCCCAGGGGAGCCTTCACGCAGCCACACATGCAACTGGCCCCTCTGTGTTCGCTCTTCCTGAGCAACCCGAAACATAGCCCTACCCGGCATCGCAGAGGAATTCCAAATAGGACCAAAGTAAACGCGTTCAAAGTCACTTTCGCCCATCAAATGCTGCCCTTAAAGGAAGGTTTTGGGTAAAACTCAACTCCACAGGGGGGCATTCATGCAGCCCAACATACACATGAACCCTCTGTATTCGCTCTTTCTGAGCAACCCGAAACATAGCCCTATCCAGCATCGGTGTGGAATTCCAAATAGGGCCCCAGAAAACACATTCCAAGCCCTTCCGACCATCAAAAAGTGCCCTCAAAGGAAGGCATTGGGTACAACTGAACTCCCCAGGGGAGCCTTTACATTTCCCAACATGCAACTGGACCCTCTGTGTTCGCTCTTTCTGAGCAACCCGAAACATAGCCCTACCTGGCATCGGAGAGGAATTCAAAAAAGTTCCAAAGAAAACGCTTTCAAAGCCCCTTTCGCCCATCAAACAGTGCCCTCAAAGGAAGGCTTGGGATACAACTGAACTCACCAGGGGAGCCTTCACGGAGCCACACATGCAACTGGACCCTCTGTGTTTGCTCTTTCTGAGCAACCCAAAACATACCCTTCCCGACGTCGGAGGGGAATTCAAAATAGGTCCAAAGAAAAAGAGTTCAAAGCCTCTTTCGCCCATGAAAAAATGCCATCAAAGGAAGGCTTTGGGTACAACTGAACTCCCCAGGCGAGCCTTTACAGTGTCCCACATGCAACTGAACCCTCTGTGTTCGCTCTTTCTGAGCAACCCGAAACATAGCTTTACCCGGCTTCGGAGAGGAATTGAAAAAAGTTCCAAAGAAAACGCTTTCAAAGCCCCTTTCGTCCATCAAAGAGTGCACTCAAAGGAAGGCTTTGCATACAACTAAACTCCCCAGGGGAGCATTCATTCAGCCCCACATACACATGAACCCTCTAAGTTAGCTCTTTCTGAGGAACCCGAAACGTAGCCCTACCTGTCATCAGACAGGAAGTCCAAATACGGCCCCAGGAAACACATTCCAAACCGCTTTCGCCCATCTAAAAGTGCCCTCATAGGAAGGCTTAGGATACAACTGAACTCCCCAGGGGAGCATTCACGCAGCCACACGTGCAACTGGACCCTCTGTGTTCGCTCTTTCTGAGCAACCTGAAACATTGCTGTACCCAGCATGGAAGAGGAATTCAAAAAAGGGACCCAGAAAACGCGTTCAAAGCTCCTTTCACCCATGAAATGTTGCCCTCAAAGGAATGTTTTGGATAAAACTTAACTCCCCAGGGGGGCATTCATGCAGCCCCACATGCAAATGAACCATCTGTATTCGCTCTTTCTGAGCAATCCGAAACATAGTCCTACCCGGCATCGCAGAGGAATTCCAAATAGGACCAAAGAAATCGCATTGCCAGCCCCCTTCGCCCATCAAAAAGTGCCCCCAGAGGAAGGCTTTGGGTACAAGTGAACTCCCCAGGGGAGCCTTCACGCAGCCACACATGCAACTGGACCCTCTGTGTTCGCTCTTTCGTAGCAACCTGAAACACGACCCTACCCGGCATTGGAGAGAAAGTCCAAATAGGGCACCAGGAAACGCATTCCAAGCCCCTTTCACCCATCAAAACTTGACATCAAAGGAAGGTTTGGCTACTACTAAACTCCAGTGGGGAGCCTTCACGCAGCCACACATGCAACTGGACCCTCTGTGTTCGCTCTTTCTGAGCAACCCGAAACATAGCAGTACCGAGCATAGGAGAGGAATTCAAAATAGGACCCCAGAAAACGCATTCCAAGCCCCTTTCGCCCATCAAAACTTGACCTCAAAGGAAGGCTTAGGGTAGAACTGAACTCCCAAGAGGAGCATTTACGCAGCCCGACTGCAACTGCACCCTCTCTGTTCGCTCTTTCCGAGCAACCTGAAATGTAGCCGTACCAAGCATGGGAGAGGAATTCAAAACAGGGCCCTAGAAAATGCGTTCAAAGCCCCTTTCGCCCATCAAAAAGTACCCCCGGAGGAAGGCTTTGGGTACAACCGAACTCCCCAGGGGAGCCTTCACGCAGCCACAAATGCAGCTAGACCCTCTGTGTTCGCACTTTCTGAGGAACCCGAAACATAACCCTACCTCTCATCGGAAAGGAAGTCCAAATACGGCCCCAGAAAACGCATTCCAAGCCCCTTTCGCCCATCAAAAAGTGCCCTCAAAGAAAGGCTTAGGGTACAACTGAACTCCCCAGGGGAGCCTTCACGCAGCCACACATGCAACTGGACCCCCTGTGTTCGCTCTTTCTGAGCAACCCGAAACATAGCCCTACCCGGCATCGCAGAGGAATTCCAGATAAGACCAAAGTAAACGCATTACCAGTCCCTTTCGCCCATCAAAAAGTGCCCCCAGAAGAAGGCTTTGGGTACAAGTGAACACCCCAGGGGAGACTTCACGCAGCCACACATGGAACTGGACCCTCTGTGTTCGCTCTTTCTGAGCAACCCGAAACATAGCCCTACCCGGCATCGCAGAGGAATTCCAGATAAGACCAAAGTAAACGCATTACTAGCCCCTTTCTCCCATCAAAAAGTGCCCTCAAAGGAAGGCCTTGGGAACAACTGAACTCCCCAGGGGAGCGTTTACATTTCCCCACATGCAACTGAAACCTCTTTGTTCGCTCTTTATGAGCAACCCATAACATAGCCCTACCCTGCTTCGGATAGGAATTCAAAAAAGGTCCAAAGAAAACGCATTCCAAGCCCCTTTCGCCCATCTAAACTTGCCCTCAAAGTTAGGCTTTGGGTACAACTGAACTCCCCAGGGGAGCCTTCACACAGCCACACATGAAACTGGACCCTCTGTGTTTGCTCTTTCTGAGCAACCCGAAACATAACCCTACCCAGCATCGGAGTGGAATTCAAAATAGGGCCCCAGAAAACACAGTCCAAGCCCTTCCGACCATCAAAAAGTGCCCTCAAAGGAAGGCTTTAGGTACAACTGAAATCCCGAGGAGAGCCTGCACACAGCCACACATGCAACTGGACCCTTTGTGTTTGCTCTTTCTGAGCAACCCGAAACATAGCCCTACCTGGCATCGGAGAGGAAGTCCAAATATGGCCCCAGAAAACACATTCCAATCCCCTTTAGCCCATCAAATCTTGCCCTCAAAGGAAGGCTTTGGGTACAACTGAACTCCCCAGGGAAGCCTTCACGCAGCCACACATGAAACTGGACCCTCTGTGTTTCCTCTTTCTGAACAACCCGAAACATAGCCCTACCTGGCATCAGAGAGGAATTCAGAAAAGGTCCAAGTAAAACGTGTTCAAAGCCCCTTTCGCCCATCAAAATTTGCCCTCAAAGGAAGGTTTTGGATACAACTGAACTCCCCGGTGAAGCCTTCACGCAGCCACACATGCAACTGGACCCTCTGTGTTCGCTCTTTCTGAGCAACCTGAAACATAGCCCTAACCAGCATCGGTGTGAAATTCAAATAGGGCCCCAGAAAACACATTCCAAGCCCTTCCGACCATCAAAAAGTGCCCTCAAAGGAAGGCTTTGGGTACAACTGAACTCCCAAGGGGAGCATTCATGAAGCCCCACATGCACATGAACCCTCTCTGTTCGCTCTTTCTGAGGAAGCTGAAACATAACCCTACCTGTCATCGGAGAGGAAGTCCAAATACGGCCCCAAAAAAGCGTTCCAATCCAGTTTCTCCAATCAAAAAGTGTCCTTAAAAGAAGTCTAGGGATACAACTGAACTCCCCAGGGGAGCCTTCACGCAGCCACACATGCAACTGGACCCTCTATGTTCGCTCTTTCTGAGCAACCCATAACATAGTCCTACCGTGCTTCGGAGAGGAATTCAAAAAAAGGTCCAAAGAAAACGCATTCCAAGCCCCTTTAGCCCAACAAAACTTGCCCTCAAGGGAAGGCTTTGGGTACATCTGAACTCCCCAGGCAAGCCTTCACGCAACTACACATGCAACTGGACCCTCAGTGTTTCCTCTTTCTGAACAATCCGAAACATCACCCTACCTGGCATTGGAGAGGAAGTCCAAATACGGCCCCAGAAAATGCATTCCAAGCCCCTTTCGCCCATCAAAAAGTGCCCTCAAAGGAAGGCTTGGGATACAACTGAACTCCCCAGGGGAACCTTCACACAGCCACACTTGCAACTGGACCCTCTGTATTCGTTCTTTCTGAGCAACCGGAAACGTAGCCCTACCCAGTATCAAAGAAGAAGTCCAAATAAAGCCCCAGAAAACGCATTCAAAGCCCCTTTCGCCCATCAAAAAGTGCCCTCAACGTTAGGCTTAGGATACAACGGAACTCCCCAGGGGAGCATTCATGCAGCCCCACATGCACATGAACCCTCTGTGTTCGCTCTTTCTGAGGAAGCCGAAACATAACCCTACCTCTCATCGGTGAGGATGTCCAAATACGGCCACAGAAAACACATTCCAACCCCTTCTGACCATCAAAAAGTGCCGTCAAAGGAATTCTTTGGGTACAACGGAACTCCCCAGGAGAGCATTCATGCAGCCCCACATGCAGCTGGACCCTCTGTGTTCGCTCTTTCTGAGCAACCCATAACATAGCCCTACCTGTCATCGGAGAGGAAGTCCAAATAAGGCCCCAGAAAACGCATTCCAAACCCCTTTCTCCCATCAAAAAGTGCCCTCAAAGGAAGGCTTTGGGTACAACTGGACTCCCCAGGGGAGCCTTTACATTTCCCCACATGCAACTGAACCCTCTGTGTTCGCTCTTTCTGAGCAAACCGAAACATTGCTTTACCCGACTTCGCAGAGGAATTCAAAAAAATTCCAACGGAAACGCGTTCAAAGCCCCTTTCACACATCAAAAAGTACCCTCATAGGAAGGCTTAGGATACAACGGAACTCCCCAAAAGAGCATTCATGCAGCCACACATGCACATGAACCCTCTGTGTTCGCTCTTTCTGAGGAACCCGAAATATAACCCTACCTCTCATCAGAGAGGAAGTCTAAATACAGCCCCAGAAAAAGCATTCCAAGCCCCTTTCGCCCATCACTACTTGACCTCAAAGGAAGGCTTTGGATACAACTGAACTCCCTAGGGGAGCCTTCGCGCAGCCACAAATGCAGCTAGACCCTCTGTGTTCGCTCTTTCTGAGCAACCGAAAATATAGCCCTACCCGGCATCGGAGAATAATTCAAAAATGTCCAAAGAAAACGCGTTCCAAGCCCTTTTCGTCCATCAAAAAGTGCCCTCAAAGGAAGGCATTGGGTACAACTGAACTCCCCAGGGGAGCCTTAACGGTGCCCCACATGCAACTGAACCCTCTGTGTACGCTCTTTTTGAGCAACCCGAAATATACCCCTACCTAGCATCGGAGAGGAATTCCATATATGGCCCCAGAAAACATATTCCAAGCCACTTTCGCCCATCAAAAAATGACCTCAAAGGAAGGCTTTGGATACAACTGAACTCCCCGGTGGAGCCTTTACGCAGCCACCCATGCACATGGACCCTCTGCGTTCGTTCGTTCTCTGAGCAACCCGAAACTTAGCCTTACCTGGCATCGGAGAGGAAGTCCAAATACGGCCCCAGAAATCGCATTCCAAGCCCCTTTTGCCCATCAAAACTAGCCCTCAAAGGAAGGCTTTGGATACAACTGAACTCCCCAGGGGAGCCTTCACGCAGACACACATGCAACTGGACCCTCTGTGTTTGCTTTTTTTAGAAACCCGAAACATATCCCTACATGGCATCGGAGAGGAATTCAAAAAAGGTCCAAAGAAAACGCGTTCATAGTCCCTTTCACCCATTAGAAAGTGCCCCCAGAGAAAGGCTTTGGGTACAACGGAACTCCCCAGGAGAGCATTCATGCAGCCCGACATGCAACTGAACCCTCTGTGTTCGCTCTTTCTGAGCAACCCGAAACACAGCCCTACCCGGCATCGGAGAGGAATTCAAAATAAGGCCCATGAAAACGCGTTCAAAGCCCCTTTCGCCCATCAAAAAGTGCCCTCAAAGGAAGGCCTTGGGAACAACTGAACTCCCCAGGGGAGCCTTTACATTTCCCCACATGCAACTGAACCCTCTTTGTTCGCTCTTTTTGAGCAACCCGAAACATAGCTTTACCCGACATTGCATAGGAATTCAAAAAAAGTCCAAAGAAAACGCATTCCAAGCCCCTTTCGCCCATCAAAACTTGCCCTCAAAGAAAGGCTTTGGATACAACTGAACTCCCCAGGGGAGCCTTTGCGCAGCCACACATGCAACTGCACCCTGTGTGTTCGCTCTTTCTGAGCAACCCAAAACATAACCCTATTCAGCATCGGACTGGAATTCCAAATAGGGCCCGAGAAAACACATTCCAAGCCCTTCCAACCATCAAAAAGTGCCCTCAAAGGAAGGCTTTGGGTACAACTGAAATCCCGAGGGGAGCCTTCACACAGCCACACATGCAACTGGACCCTCTGTGTTTGCTCTTTCTGAGCAACCCGAAACATAACTCTACCTGACATCGGAGAAGAAGTCCAAATATGGCCCCAGAAAACACATTCCAAGCCCCTTTAGCATATCAAAACTTGCCCTCAAAGGAAGGCTTTGGGTACAACTGAACTCCCCAGGCAAGCCTTCACGCAGCCACACATGAAACTGGACCCTCTGTGTTTCCTCTTTCTGAACAACCCGAAACATAACCCTACCTGGCAACAGAGAGGAATTCAAAAAAGGTCCAAGTAAAACGTGTTCAAAGCCCCTTTCGCCCATCAAAATTTGCCCTCAAAGGAAGGCTTTGGATACAACTTAACTCCCCGGTGGAGCCTTTACGCAGCCACACATGCAACTGGACCCTCTGTGTTTGCTCTTTCTGAGCAACCCGAAACATAGCCCTACCCAGCATCGGTGTGGAATTCAAATAGAGCCCCAGAAAACACATTCCAACCCCATCCGAGCATCAAAAAGTGCACTCAAAGGAAGGTTTTGGAAACAACTGAACTCCCCACTGGAGCCTTCACGCAGCCACACAAGCAACTGGACCCTCTGTGTTTGCACGTTGTGAGCAACTCGATACATAGCCCTACCAGGCATCGTAGAGGAATTCAAAAAAGCTCCAAAGAAAACGCATTCAAAGCCCCTTTCACCCATCAGAAAGTGCCCCCAGAGATAGGCTTTGGGTACAGCTGAACTCCCCAGGGGAGCCTTCACGCAGGCACAAATGCAGCTAGACCCTCTGTGTTCGCTCTTTCTGAGCAACCCATAATTTAAGCCTACCTGTCATCGGAGAGGAAGTCCAAATACGGCCCCAGAAAATGCATTCCAAGCCCCTTTCGCCCATCAAAAAGTGCCCTCAAAGGAAGGCTTGGGATACAACTGAACTCCCCAGGGGAACCTTCACACAGCCACACTTGCAACTGGACCCTCTGTATTCGCTCTTTCGGAGCAACCGGAAACATAGCCCTACCCAGTATCAAAAAAGAAGTCCAAATAGGGCCCCAGAAAACGCATTCAAAGCCCCTTTCGTCCATCAAAAAGTGCCCTCAACGTTAGGCTTAGGAATAAAACGGAACTCCCCAGCGGAGCATTCATGCAGCCACACATGTACATGAACCCTCTGTGTTCGCTCTTTCTGAGGAAGCCGAAACATAACCCTACCTCTCATCGGAGAGGAAGTCCAAATACGGCCCCAGAAAACACATTCCAACCCCTTCCGACCATCAAAAAGTGCCGTCAAAGGATGTCTTTGGGCACAACAGAACTCCCCAGGAGAGCATTCACGCAGTCCCACATGCAACTGGACCCTCTGTGTTTGCTCTTCGTAAGCAACCCGAAATATAGCCTTACCAGGCATCGCAGACGAATTCAAAAACGCTCCAAAAAAATGCGTTCAAAGCCCCTTTTGCCCATCAAAAAGTGCCCCAAGAGGAAGGTTTTGGGTACAACGGAACTCCCCAGGAGAGCATTCATGCAGCCCCACATGCAACTGGACCCTCTGTGTTCGCTCTTTCTGAGCAACCGGAAACATTGCCCTACCCGGCATCGGAGAGGAATTCAAAAAAGGTCCAAAGAAAACGCTTTCAAAGCCCTTTTCGCCCATCAAAAAGGGCCCTCAAAGGAAGGCTTTGGGTACAACTGAACTCCCCACGGGAGCCTTCACAAAGCCCCACATGCAATTGGACCCTCTGTGTTCGCTCTTTCTGAGCAACCCAAAACATAGCCTTACCCGGCATAGGAGAGGAATTCAAAAATGGTCCAAAGAAAACGAGTTCAAAGCCCCTTTCGCCCATCAAAAATTGCCCGCAAAGGAAGAATTTGCATAAAAATGAACTCCCCAGGGGAGCATTCATTCAGCCCCACATACACATGAACCCTCTGTGTTCGTTCTTTCTGAGCAACTCGAAACATAGCCCTATCCAGCATCGGAGTGGAATTCCAAATAGGGCCCCAGAAAACGCATTCAAAGCCCCTTTCACCCATCAAAAAGTGCCCCTAGAGGAAGGCTTTGGGTACAACGGAACTCCCCAGGAGAGCATTCATGCAGCCCCACATGCACATGTACCATCTGTGTTCGCTCTTTCTCAGCAACCCGAAACATAGCCCTACTCGGCATCAGAGATAATTCGAAAAAGGTCCAAAGAAAATGCGTTCCAAGCACCTTACGCCGATCAAAAAGTGCTCCCAGAGGAAGCCTTTGGGTACAACGGAACTCCCCAGGAGAGCATTCATGCAGCCACACATGCAACTGTACCCTCGGTGTTCGCTCTTTCTGACCAACCCGAAACATAGCCCTACTCGGCATCGGAGAGGAATTCAAAAAATGTCCCAAGAAAATGTGTTCCAAGCCCCTTTTACACATCAAAAAGTGCCCCCAAAGGAAGGCTTTGGGTACAACTGAACTCCCCAGGGCAGTATGCATGCAGCCCCACATGCAGCTGGACCCTCTGTGTTCGCTCTTTCTGAGCAACCCATAACATAGCCCTACCTGTCATAGGAGAGGAAGTCCAAATAAGGCCCCAGAAAATGAATTCCAAGCCCCTTTCACCCATCAAAAAGTGCCCTCAAAGGAAGACTTTGGATACAACTGAACTCCCCCGGGGAGCATTCATGCAGCCCCACATGCACATGAACCCTCTGTGTTCGCTCTTTCTGAGCAACACGAAACATAGCCCTACCCGGCATCGGAAAGGAATTCAAAAAAGATCCAAATAAAACGCGTTCCAAGCACCTTTCGCCCATCAAAAGTGCCCTCAAAGGAAGGCTTTGGATACAACTGAACTCCCCATGGGAGCCTTCATGCAGCCCCACATGCTGCTTGGAACCTCTGTGTTCACTCAGTCATAGCAACCTGAAACGTAGCCCTACCTGTCATCGGAGAGGAAGTCCAAATACGGCCCCAGAAAACACATTCCAACCCCTTCCGACCATCAAAAAGTGCCCTCAAAGGAAGGCTTTGGGTACAACTGAAGTCCCCAGGGGAGCCTTCACACAGCCATACATGCACCTGGACCCTCTGTGTTTGCTCTTTGTAAGCAACACGAAACGTAGCCCTACCCGTCATGGCAGACAAATTCAAAAAAGCTGCAAAGAAAACGCATTCAAAGCCCCTTTCGCCCATCAAAAAGTGCCCTCAAAGGAAGGCTTTGGATACAACTGAACTCCCCATGGGAGCCTTCATGCAGCCCCACATGCTGCTTGGAACCTCTGTGTTCGCTCAGTCATAGCAACCTGAAACGTAGCCCTACCTGTCATCGGAGAGGAATTCCAAATAGGGCCCCAGAAAACACATTCCAAGCCCTTCCGACCATCAAAAAGTGCCCTCATAGGAAGGCTTTGGGTACAACTGAAGTCCCCAGGGGAGCCTTCACACAGCCATACATGCACCTGGACCCTCTGTGTTTGCTCTTTGTAAGCAACACGAAACGTAGCCCTACCCGTCATGGCAGACAAATTCAAAAAAGCTGCAAAGAAAACGCATTCAAAGCCCCTTTCGCCCATCAAAAAGTGCCCTCAAATTTAGGCGTTGGATAACACTGAACTCCGCAGGGGAGCATTCATACAGCCCCACATGCAGCTGGACCCTCTGTGTTCGCTCTTTCAGAGCAACCCATAATATAGCCCTACCTGTCATCGGAGAGGGAGTCCAAATAAGGCCCCAGAAAACGCATTCCAAGCCCCTTTCGCCCATCAAAAAGTGCCGTCAAAGGAAGTCTTTGGATACAACTGAACTCCCTAGGGGAGCCTTTACATTTCCCCACATGCAACTGAATCCTCTTTGTTCGCTCTCTCTGAGCAACCCGAAACATAGCTTTACCCGACATCGCAGAGGAATTCAAAAAAATTCCAAAGAAAATGCGTTCAAAGCCCCTTTCACACATCAAAAAGTACCCTCAAAGGAAGGCTTAGGATACAACGGAACTCCCCAAGGGAGCATTCATGCAGCCACACATGCACATGAACCCTCTGTGTTCGCTCTTTCTGAGGAACCCGAAACATAACCCTACCTCTCATCGGAGAGGAAGTCCAAATACGGCCCCAGAAAAAGCATTCCAAGACCCTTTCGCCCATCAAAAAGTGCCCTCAAAGGAAGGCTTAGGATACAACTGAACTCCCCATGGGAGCCTTCACGCAGCCACACATACAACTGGACCCTCTGTGTTCGCTCGTTCTGAGCAACTCGAAACATAGCCCTATCCTGCATCGGAGTGGAATTCCAAATAGGGCCCCAGAAAACAAATTCCAACCCCTTCCGACAATCAAAAAGTGCCCTCAAAGGAAGGCTTTGGGTACAACTGAACTCCCGAGGAGAGCAATCACGCAGTCCCTCATGCAGGTGGACCCTCTCTATTCACTATTTCTGAGCAACCGGAAACATAGCCCTACCCAGTATCAAAGAAGAAGTCCAAATAGGGCACCAGAAAACGCATTCAAAGCCCTTTTCGCCCATCAAAAAGTGCCCCTAGAGGAAGGCTTTGGGTACAACGGAACTCCCCAGGGGAGCATTCATGCAGCCCCACATGCAACTGGACCCTCTGTATTCGCTCTTTTGAGCAACCAGAAACAGAGCCCTATCCAGCATCGGTGTGGAATTCAAAATAGGGCCCCAGAAAACACATTCCAACCCCTTGGACTATCAAAAAGTGCCATCAAAGGAAGGCTTTAAATACAACTGAACTCCCCAGGAGTCCGTTCACGCAGTCCCACATACAACTGCATCCTCTGTGTTCGCTCTTTCTGAGCAACCGGAAACATAGCCCTACCCAACATTGGAGAGGAATTCTAAAAAGGTCCAAAGAAAACGCGTTCCAAGCCCCTTTCGCCCATCAAAAAGTGCCCTGAAAGGAAGGCATTAGGTACAACTGAACTCCCGAGGGGAGCCTTTACATTTCCCAACATGCAACTGAACCCTCTGTGTTCGCTCTTTCTGAGCAACCAGATACATAGCTTTACAAGAGATCGCAGAGGAATTCAAAAATGTCCGAAGAAAACGCGTTCAAAGCCCCATTCGCCAATCAAAAAGTGCCCTCAAAGGAAGGCTTTGGATACAACTGAACTCCCCGGGGGGAGCATTCATGGAGCCCCACATGCACATGAACCCTATCTGTTCGCTCTTTCTGAGGAACCCGAAACATAACCCTACCTCTCATCGGAGAGGAAGTCCAAATACGGCCCCAGAAAATGTATTCCAAGCCCCTTTCGCCCATCAAAACTTGACCTCAAAGGAAGGCTTAGGTTAGAACTGAACTCCCCAGAACAGCCTTTACACAGCCCCACTGCAACTGCACCCTCTCTGTTCGCTCTTTCTGAGCAACCTGAAACATAGCCGTATCAAGCATGGGAGAGGAATTCAAAATAGGGCCCTAGAAAATGCGTTCAAAGCCCCTTTCGCCCATCAAAAAGTACCCCCGGAGGAAGGCTTTCGGTACAACCGAACTCCCCAGGGGAGCCTTCACGCAGCCACAAATGCAGCTAGACCCTCTGTGTTCGCTCTTTCTGAGCAAACCAAAACATAGCCCTACCTATCATCGGAGAGGAAGTCCAAATACGGCCCCAGAAAACGCATTCCAAGCCCCTTTCACCCATTAAAAAGTGCCCTCAAAAGAAGGCTTTAGATACAACTGAACTCCGCAGGGGAGCCTTCACGCAGCCACACATGCTTCTGGACCCTCAGTGTTCGCTCTTTCTGAGCAACCGGAAACATAGCCCTACCTGGCATCGGAGAGGAAGTCCAAATACGGCCCCAGAAAATGCATTCCAAGCCCCTTTCGCCCATCAAAAAGTGCCCTCAAAGGAAGTCTATGGATACAAGTGAACTACCTAGGGGAGACTTCACGCAGCTAGATGTGCAACTGGACCCTCTGTGTTCGATTTTTCTGAGCAACCTGAAACATAGCCCTACCCGGCATTGGAGAGGAATTCAAAAATGTTCCAAAGAAAACGTGTTCCAAGCCCCTTTCGCCCATCAAAAAGTGCCCTCAAAGGAAGGCTTGGGATACAACTGAACTCCCCAGGGGAGCCATCACGCAGCCACACATGCAACTGGACCCTCTGTATTCGGATTTTCTGAGCAACCCGAAACACAGCCCTATCCAGCATCGGAGAGGAAGTGTAAATATGGCCCCAGAAAACACATTCCAACCCCATTCGACCATCAAAAAGTGCCCTCAAAAGAAGGCTTTTGGTAAAACTGAACTCCCCCCGGGAGCATTCACGCAGTCCCACATGCAACTGGACCCTCTGTGTTTGCTCTTTCTGAGCAACCCTAAACATAGCCTGCCCGACGTCGGAGAGGAATACAAAATAGGTCCAAATAAAATGAGTTCAAAGCCTCTTTCGCCCATCAATAACTGCCCTGAAGGAAGGCTGTGGGTACAACTGAACTCCCCAGGCGAGCCTTTACAGTGTCCCACATGCAACTTGACCCTCTGTGTTCGCTCTTTCTGAGCAACCCGAAACATAGCTTTACCTGACATCGGAGAGGAATTCAAAAAAGGTCCAAAGAAAACGCGTTCAAAGCCCCTTTCGCCCATCAAAAGGTGCCCTCAAAGGAAGGCTTTGCATACAACTAAACTCCCAAGGGGAGCATTCATTCAGCCCCACATACACATGAACCCTCTAAGTTAGATCTTTCTGAGGAACCCGAAACGTAGCCCTACCTGTCATCAGACAGGAAGTCCAAATACGGCCCCTGAAAACACATTCCAAGCCCCTTTCGCCCATTAAAAAGTGCCCTCAAAGGAAGGCTTTAGATACAACTGAACTCCCCAGGGGAGCCTTCACGACGCCACACATGCTGCTGGACCCTCAGTATTCGCTCTTTCTGAACAACCGGAAACATAGCCCTACCTGGCATCGGAGAGGAAGGCAAATAGGGCCCCAGAAAACGCATTCAAAGCCCCTTTCACCAGTCAAACTTGCCCTCAACGGAAGGCTTTGGATACAATTGAACTCCCCAGACGAGTATTCATGCAGCCCCACATTCAGCTGGACCCTCTGTTTTTGCTCTTTCTGAGCAACCCAAAACATAGCCGTACCTAGCATGGGAGAGGAATTCCAAATTGGGCACCAGAAGACGCGTTCAAAACCCCTTTCGTCCATCAAAAAGTGCCCCCAGAGGAAGGCTTTAGGTACAACTGAACTTCCCAGGGGAGCCTTCACGCAGCCACACATGCAACTTGACCCTCTGTGTTCGCTCTTTCTGAGCAACCCGAAACATATCCCTATCCAGCATCGGAGTGGAATTCCAATTAGGTCCCCAGAAAACATATTCCAAGCCCTTCCGACCATCAAACAGTGCCCTCAAAGGAAGGTTTTGGATACAACTGAACTCCCAGGGGAGCCTTCACGCAGCCACACATGCAACTGGACCCTCCGTGTCCGCTCTTTCTGAGCAACCTGAAACATAACCCTACCTGGCATCGGAGTGGAATTCAAAAAAGGTCCAAAGAAAACGTGTTCAAAGCCCCTTTCGACCATCAAAAATTGCCCTAAAAGGAAGGCTTTCGATACAAATGAACTCCCCAGGGGAGCATTCACGCAGCCACACATGCAACTGGACCCTCTGTGTTCCCTCTTTCTGAGCAACTCGAAACATAGCCCTACCCGGTATCGGAGAGGACGTCCAAAGGGGGTCCCAGAAAACGCATTCCAAGCCCCTTTCGCCCATCAAAAAGTGCCCCCAGATGAAGGCTTTGGGTACAACTGAAATCCGAGGGGAACCTTCACGCAGCCAAACATGCAACTGGACGCTCTGTGTTCGCTCTTTCTGAGAAACCGGAATCATAGCCCTTCCTGTCATCGGAGAGGAAGTCCAAATAGGGCCCCAGAAAACGCATTCCAAGCCTCTTTTGCCCATCTAAACTAGCCCTCAAGAGAAGGCTTTGGATAAAACTGAACTCCCCAAGCGAGCCTTCACGCAGCCACACATGCAACTGGACCCTCTGTGTTTACACTTTGTGAGCACGCCGAATGAATGCCCTACCCAGCATCGGAAAGGAATTCAAAAAATGTCCAAAGAAAACGCGTTCAAAGCCCCTTTCGCCCATCAAAAATTGCCCCCAAAGGAAGGCTTTGGATACAAGTGAACTCCCCAGGTTAGCCTTTACGCAGCCACACATGGAACTTGACCCCTTGTGTTCGGTCTTTCTGAGCAACCCGAAACATATTCCTACCCAGCATCTCAGAGGAATTCCAAATAGGACCAAAGTAAACGCTTTACCAGCCCCTTTCGCCCATCAAAAAGTGCCCACAGAAGAAAGCTTTTGGTATAAGTGAACTCCCTAGGGGAACCTTCACGCAGCCACTCATGCAACTTGACCCTCTGTGTTCGCTCTTTCTGAGCAACCCGAAACATAGCCCTACCTGGCATCGGAGAGGAATTCAAAAAAGGTCCAAGTAAAACATGTTCGAGGCCCCCTTCGCCCATCAAAAAGTGCCCCAAAAGGAAGGCTTTGGATACAACTGAACTCCCCAGGGGAGCCTTCACGCAGCCACACATGCAGCTGGACCCTCTGTGTTCGATCTTTCTGCGCAACCTGAAACATAGCCCTACCCGGCGTCGGAGAGGAATTCAAAAAAGCTCCAAAGAAAACACGTTCAAAGCCCCTTTCGCCCATCAAAAGTGACCCCAAAGGAAGGCTTTGGGTACAATTGTTCTCCCCAGGAGAGCATTCATGCAGCCCCACATGCAGCTGGACCATCTGTGTTTGCTCTTTCTGAGCAACCCAAAACATAGCCGTACCCAGCATGGGAGAGGAATTCAAAATTGGGCCCCAGAAAACGCGTTCAAAGCCCCTTTCGCCCATCAAAAAGTGCCCCCAGAGGAAGGCTTTGGGTCTAACAGAACTCCCAAGGGGAGCCTTCATGCAACCACACATGCAACTGAACCCTCTGTGTTCGCTCTTTCTGAGCAACACGAAACATAGCCATATCCGGCATCGCAGAGGAATTCAAAAAAGCTCCAAAGAAAATGCGTTCCAAGCCCCTTTCGCCCATCAAAAAGTGCCTCCAAAGGAAGGCTTTGGATACAACTGAACTCCCCAGGAGAGCCTTCACGCAGCCACACATGCAACTGGACCCTCTGTGCTCGCTCTTTCTGAGCAACCTAAAACATAACCCTACCTGGCATCGGAGAGGAATTCTAAAAAGGTCCAAAGAAAACATGTTCAAAGCCCCTTTCGAACATCAAAAATTGCCCTCAAAGGAAGGCTTTCGATACAAATGAACTCCCCAGGGGAGCCATCACGCAGCCACACATGCAACTAGACCCGCTGTGTTCCCTCTTTCCGAGAAACCTGAAACATAACCCTACCCGGTAACGGAGAGGACGTCCAAATAAGGCCCCAGAAAACGCATTCCAAGCCCCTTTTGCCCATAAAAACTAGCCCTCAAAGGAAGACATTGGGTACAACTTAACTCCCCAGGGGAGCATTCATGCAGCCACAAATGCAGCTGGACCCTCTGTGTTTGCTCTTTCTGAGAAACCCGAAACACATCCTTACCTGCCATCAAAGAGGAAATCCAAATTGGGCCCCATAAAACGCATTCCACACCCCTTTCGCCACTCAAAACTTGCCCTCAAACGAAGGCTTTGGATAATCTTGAACTCCCAAGCGAGCCTTCACGCAGCCAGACATGAAATTGGACCCTCTGTGTTTACTCTTTGTGAGCACCCCGAAACATATCCCTACCCAGCATCGGAGAGGAATTCAAATACGGTCCAAAGAAAAAGCATTAAAATCCCCTTTTGCCCATCAAAAAGTGCCCCCAGAGGAAGGCTTTGGATACAACAGAACTCCCCAGGGGAGCATTCATGCAGCCCCACATGCAACTGAACCCTCTGTGTTCGCTCTTTCTGAGCAACATGAAACATAGCTGTATACGGCGTCGGAGAGGAATTCAAAAAAGGTCCAAAGAAAACGCGTTCATAGCCCCTTTCGCCCATCAAAAAGTGCCCTCAAAGGAAGGCTTTGGATACAGCTGAACTCCCCAAGCAAGACTTCACGCAGCCACACATGCAACTGGACCCTCTGTGTTCACTCTTTCTGAGCAACCCGAAACATAACCGTACCCAGCATAGAAGAGGAATTCAAAATAGGGCTCCAGAAAACATGTTCAAAGCCCCTTTCGCCCATCAAAAATCCCTCAAAGGAAGGCTTTGGATACAACTGAACTCCCCGGGGGAGTATTCATGCAGCCCCATATGCAGCTGGACCCTCTGTGTTCGCTCTTTCTGAGCAACCTCAAACATAGCCATACCCAGCATGGGAGAGGAATTCCAAATTGGGCCCCAGAAAACGCGTTCAAAGCCCCTTTCGTCCATCAAAAAATGCCCTCAAAGGAAGGCTTTGGGTACAACTGAACTCCCCAGGGGAGCCATCACGCAGCCACACATGCAACTGGACCCTCTGTGTTCGCTCTTTCTGAGCAACCCGAAACATAGCCCTACCCGGCGTCAGAGAGGTATTCAAAACAGGTCCAAAGAAAAGGCATTCCAAGCCCCTTTCACCCATCAAAAAGTGCTCTCAAAGGAACGCTTTGGGTACAACTGAACTCCCCAGGGGAGCATTCATGCAGCCCCACATGCACATGAACCCTCTGTGTTCGCTCTTTCTGAGAAACCTGAAACATAGCCCTACCCGGTCATCTGAGAGGAAGTCTAAGTAGGGCCCCAAAAAATGAATTCCAAGCCCCTTTCCACCATCAAAAAGTGCCCTCAAAGGAAGGCTTTGAATACAAATGTACTCCCCAGGGGATCCTTCACGCATCCACACATGCAACTGCACCCTCTGTGTTCCCTCTTTCTGAGCAACCGGAAACATAGCCCTACCCGGTATCGGAAAGGACGTCCAAATAGGTCCCCAGAAATCGCATTCCAAGCCCCTTTTGCCAATCAAATCTAGCCCTCAAAGGAAGGCTTTGGATACAACTGAACTCCCCAGGGGAGCAAGCACGCAGCCACACATGCAACTAGACCCTCTGTGTTCGCTCTTTCTGAGCAACCCAAAACATAGCCCTACCTGTCATCAGAGAGGAATTCCAAATACGGCCACAGAAAACGCTTTCTAAGCCCTTTTAGCCCATCAAAAAGTGCCCCGAGAGAAAGGCTTAGGGTAAAACGGAACTCCCCAGAGGAGCATGCATGCAGCCCCACATGCAACTGAACCCTCTGTGTTCGCTCTTTCTGAGCAACCCGAAACATAGACGTACACAGCATGGGAGAGGAATTCCAAATAGGGCCCGAGAAAACGCGTTCAAAGCCCCTATTGCCCATCAAAAATTGCCTCCAAAGGAACGCTTTGGGTACAACTGAACTCCCCAGGCTAGAATTCATGCAGTCCCACATGAAGCTGGACCCTCTGTGTTCACTCTTTCTGAGCAACCCAAAACATAGCCCTATCTGTCATCGGCGAGGAAGTCCAAATACAGCCCCAGAAAACGCATTCCAAGCCCTTTTCTCCCATCAAAAATTACCCTCAAAGGAAGGCTTTGGATACAACTGAACTCCCCAGGGGATCCTTCACGCAGCCACACATGTAACTAGACCCTCTGTGTTCGCTCTTTCTGAGCAACCCTAAACATAGCCTTATCCAGCATCGGAGAGGAAGTACATAGGTCCAAAGAAAACTCGTTCCAAGCCCCTTTCGCCTATCAAAAATTGCCCTCAAAGGAAGGCTTTAGGTACAACTGAACTCCCCAGGAGAGCATTCATGCAGCCCCACATGCAGCTGGACCCTCTGTGTTTGCTCTTTCTGAGACACCCGAAAATAGCCCTACCCGGTAACGGAGAGGAAATTCATATAGGGCCCGAGAAAACGCATTCCAAGCCCTTTTCGCCCATCAAAAAGTGCCCTCAAAGGAAGGCTTTGGATACAACTGAACTCCCCAGGGGAGCCTTGACGCAGGCACACATGCAACTGGACCCTCTGTGTTTGCTCTTTCTGAGACACCCGAAAATAGCCCTACCCGGTAACGGAGAGGAAATCCATATAGGGCCCCAGAAAACGCGTTCCAAGCCCCTTTCGCCCATCAAAAATTGCTCTCAAAGGAAGGCTTTGGATACTACTGAACTCCCCAGGGGAGCCTTCACGCAGCCACACATTCAACTGGACCCTCCGTGTTTGCTATTTCTGAGCAACACGAAACATATCCCTACCCGGCATCGGAGAGGAATTCAAAAATGGTCCAAAGAATACGTGTTCAAAGTCCCTTTCACCCATCAGAAAGTGCCCCCAGAGAAAGGCTTAGGGTACAACGGAAGTCCCCAGGACAGAATTCATGCAGCCCCACATGCAAATTAACCGTCTGGGTTCGCTCTTTCTGAGCAACCCGAAATATAACCCTATCCAGCATCGGAGAGGAATTCCATATATGGCCCCAGATTACACATTCCAACCCCTACCGACCATCAAAAATTGCCCTCAAGGGAAGGCTTTCGGTACAACTGAACTCGCCAGGGGAGCCATCAGGCAGCCCCACATGCAGCTGCACCTTCTGTGTTCGCTCTTTCTGAGCAACCGAAAACATAGCCCTACCCAGCATCGGAGAGGAATTCAAAAAGGTCCAAAGAAAACGCGTTCCAAGCCCCTTTCATCCATCAAAAAGTGCTCTCAAAGTCAGGGATTGGGTACAACTGAACTCCCCAGGGGAGCCTTTACGGTGCCCCACATGCAACTGAACCCTCTGTGTTCGATCTTTCTGAGCAACCCGAAACATACCCCTACCCAGCATCGGAGAGGAATTCCATATTTGGACCCAGAAAACGCATTCCAAGCCTCTTTCGCCCATCAAAAAATGCCCTCAAAGGAAGGCTTTGGATACAACTGAACTCCCCAGGGGAGCTTTCACGCAGCCACACATGCAACTGAACCCTCTGTGTTCGCTCTTTCTGAGCAAGAAAAAACATAGCCCTACCTCTCATCGGAGAGGAATTCAAAACAGGTCCAAGGAAAACGTGTTAGAAGCCCCTTTTGCCCATCAAAACTTACCCTCAAAAGAAGGCTTTGGATACAACTGAACTCCCCAGGGGAGCCTTCACGCAGCCACACATGCACCTGGACCCTCTGCGTTCGTTCTCTCTGAGCAACCCGAAACTTAGCCTTACCTGGCATCGGAGAGGAAGTCCAAATACGGCGCCAGAAATCGCATTCAAAGCCCCTTTTGCCCATCAAAACTAGCCCTCAAAGGAAGGCATTGGATACAACTGAACTCCCCAGGGGAGCCTTCACGCAGCCACACATTCAACTGGACCCCCTGTGTTTGCTCTTTTTTAGCAACCCGAAATATATCCCTACCCTGCATCGGAGAGGAATTCAAAAAAAGTCCAAAGAAAACGCGTTCATAGTCCCTTTCACCTATTAGAAAGTGCCACCAGAGAAAGGCTTTGCGTACAACGGAACTCCCCAGGAGAGCATTCATGCAGCCCCACATGCAACTGGACCCTCTCTGTTCGCTCATTCTGAGCAACCCGAATCATAGCCCTACCCGGCATCGGAGAGGAATTCAAAATAAGGCCCATGAAAACGCGTTCAAAGCCCCTTTCGCCCATCAAAAATTGCCCTCAAAGGAAGGCCTTGGGAACAACTGAACTCCCCAGGGGAGCCTTTACATTTCCCCACATGCCACTGAACCCTCTTTGTTCGCTCTTTCTGAGTAACCCGAAACATAGCTTTACCCGACATTGCAGAGGAATTCAAAAAAGGTCCAAAGAAAACGCGTTCAAAGCCCCTTTCTCCCATCAAAAAGTGCCCTCAAAGGAAGGCTTTGCATACAACTAAACTCCCCAGGGGAGCATTCATTCAGCCCCACATACACATGAACACTCTAAGTTAGCTCTTTCTTAGGAACCCGAAACATAGCCCTACCTGTCATCGGAGAGGAAGTCCAAATACGGCCCCAAAAAAGCATTCCAATCCAGTTTCTCCCATCAAAAAGTGCCCTCAAAAGAAGTCTAGGGATACAACTGAACTCCCTAGTGTCCTTGTCGGGGTCTGCTATAGACCGCCGAACCAGGATGAGGAGACGGATGAGGAGTTCTACAGGCAGCTGACAGAAGTTGCGAAATCTTCAGCGCTTGTACTCGTGGGAGACTTCAACTTCCCTGACATATCCTGGAAGCACAACACAGTCCAGAGAAAGCAGTCTAGGAGGTTTCTGGAGAGCGTGGAAGATAGCTTCCTGACGCAGCTGATTAGTGAACCTACCAGGGGTGGTGCCCCGCTAGACCTTCTCTTCACAAACAGAGAGGGACTGGTGGAGGATGTGATTGTCGGGGGCTGTCTTGGGCAGAGTGACCACGAAATGGTGGAGTTCACTATTCTTGGCGAGGCCAGGAAGGGGACCAGTAAAACGACTGTATTGGACTTTCGGAGGGCTAACTTTGGGCTGCTCAGGACACTAGTTGGTGGAGTCCCTTGGGAGGAGGTTCTGAAGGACAGAGGGGTCCAGGAAGGCTGGGCGCTCTTCAAGAGGGAAATCCTAATGGCGCAGGAGCGGTCTGTCCCCATGTGCCCAAAGATGAGCCAGCGGGGAAGAAGACCAGCCTGGCTCAACAAAGAACTGTGGCTTGAGCTTAGGAGAAAAAAGAGGGTTTATAATCTTTGGAAAAGTGGGCAGGCCACTAGGGAGGACTATAAGGATTTAGCGAGGCTGTGCAGGGACAAAATTAGGAAGGCCAAAGCTCATCTGGAGCTCAATCTGGCTACTGCTGTTAAAGATAACAAAAAACGTTTTTATAAATACATCAACACAAAAAGGAGGACTAAGGAGAATCTCCATCCTTTACTGGATGCGGGGGGAAACTTAGTTACAAGAGATGAGGAAAAGGCAGAGGTGCTCAATGCATTCTTTGCCTCAGTCTTTAGCGGCAGTACTGGTTGTTCTCTGGATACCCAGTACCCTGAGCTGGTGGAAGGGGATGGGGAGCAGGATGTGGCCCTCACCATCCACGAAGAACTGGTTGGTGACCTGCTACGGCACTTGGATGTGCACAAGTCGATGGGGCCGGATGGGATCCACCCGAGGGTGCTCAGAGAACTGGCAGAGGAGCTGGCCAAGCCCCTATCCATCATTTATCGGCAGTCCTGGTTATCGGGGGAGGTCCCAGCTGACTGGCGGCTAGCAAATGTGACGCCCATCTACAAGAAGGGCCGGAGGGCAGACCCGGGAAACTACAGGCCTGTCAGTTTGACCTCAGTACCAGGGAAGCTCATGGAGCAGATCCTCTTGGGAGTCATCATGCGGCACTTGAAGGGCAAGCAGGCGATCAGGCCCAGTCAGCATGGGTTTATGCAAGGCAGGTCCTGCTTGACGAACCTGATCTCCTTCTATGACAAAGTGACGCGCTGGGTGGACGAGGGAAAGGCTGTGGATGTGGTCTACCTTGACTTCAGCAAGGCTTTTGACACCGTCACCCACAGCATTCTCCTCAAGAAACTGGCTGCTCTTGGCTTGGACTGGCGCACGCTTCGTTGGGTTAGAAACTGGCTGGATAGCCGGGCCCAAAGAGTCGTGGTAAATGGAGTCAAGTCCAGTTGGAGGCCAGTCACTAGTGGCGTCCCCCAGGGCTCGGTGCTGGGGCCAGTCCTCTTTAATATCTTCATCAATGATCTGGATGAGGGCATTGAGTGCACCCTCAGTAAGTTTGCAGATGACACCAAGTTAGGTGCGTGTGTCGATCTGCTTGAGGGTAGGAAGGCTCTGCAGGAGGATCTGGACAGGCTGGAGCGATGGGCTGAGGTCAACTGCATGAAGTTCAATAAGGCCAAGTGCCGGGTCCTGCACCTGGGGCACAATAACCCCAAGCAGAGCTACAGGCTGGGAGACGAGTGGTTGGAGAGCTGCCAGGCAGAGAAGGACCTGGGAGTGATGGTGGATAGTCGGCTGAATATGAGCCAGCAGTGTGCTCAGGTGGCCAAGAAGGCCAACGGAATCCTGGCTTGTATCAAAAACAGTGTGGCCAGCAGGGCTAGGGAGGTGATCGTCCCCCTGTACTCGGCTCTGGTGAGGCCGCACCTCGAGTACTGTGTTCAGTTTTGGGCCCCTCGCTATAAGAGGGACATGGAGGTGCTTGAGCGGGTCCAGAGAAGGGCGACGAAGCTGGTGAGGGGCCTGGAGAACAAGTCCTACGAGGAGCGGCTGAGGGAGCTGGGCTTGTTCAGCCTGGAGAAGAGGAGGCTCAGGGGCGACCTTATCGCTCTCTACAGATACCTTAAAGGAGGCTGTAGTGAGGTGGGGGTTGGCCTGTTTTCCCACGTGCCTGGTGACAGGACGAGGGGGAATGGGCTTAAGTTGCACCAGGGGAGTTTTAGGTTAGATGTTAGGAAGAACTTCTTTACTGAAACGGTTGTTAGGCACTGGAACAGGCTGCCCAGGGAGGTGGTGGAGTCACCATCCCTGGAAGTCTTTAAAAGACGTTTAGATGTGGAGCTTAGGGATATGGTTTAGAGGGGACTGTTAGTGTTAGGTTAGAGGTTGGACTCGATGATCTTGAGGTCTCTTCCAACCTAGAAATTCTGTGAATTCTGTGAATCCCCAGGGGAGCCTTCACGCAGCCACACATGCAACTGGACCCTCTGTGTTCGCTCTTTCTGAGCAACCCTCAACATAGCCCTACCCTGCTTCGGAGAGGAATTCAAAAAAGGTCCAAAGAAAACGCGTTCCAAGCCCCTTTCGCCCATCAAAACTTGCCCTCAAAGAAAGGCTTTGGATACAACTGTACTCCCCAGGGGAGCCTTTACGCAGCCACACATGCAACTGCACCCTCTGTGTTCGCTCTTTCTGAGCAACCAGAAACATAACCCTATCCAGCATCGAAGTGGAATTCCAAATAGGGCCCCAGAAAACACATTCCAAGCCCTTACGACCATCAAAAAGTGCCCCCAAAGGAAGGCTTTCGGTACAACTGAAATCCCATCGGGAACATTCAGGCAGCCACACATGCAGCTGGACCCTCTGTGTTCGCTCTTTCTGAGCAACCCGAAACATAGCCATATCCGGGGTCGGAGAGGAATTCAAAAAAGGTCCAAATAAAACACGTTCATAGCCCCTTTTACCCATCTAAAAATGCCCTCAAAGGAAGGCTTTGGATACAACTGAACTCCCCAGGGGAGCCTTCACACAGCCACACATGCAACTGGACCCTCTGTGTTTCCTCTTTCTGAGCAACCCGAAACATAGCCATACCTGGCATCGGAGAGGACGTCCAAACATGGCCCCAGAAAACGCATTCCAATTGAGGGCAAAACGCATTCCATTGAGGGCAAGTTTTGATGGGCGAAAGGGGCTTGGAACGCGTTTTCTTTGGTCCTATTTGGAATTCCTCTCCGATGCCGGGTAGGGCTATGTTTCGGGTTGCTCAGAAAGAGCGAACAGAAAGGGTCCAGTTGCATGTGGGTCTGAGTGAAGGCTCCCCTGGGGAGTTCAGTTATACCCAAAGCCTTCCATTGGGGGCACATTTTGATGGGCGAAAGGGGCTTTGAAACGTTTTCTTTGGTCCTATTTGGAATTCCTCTCTGATGCCAGGTAGGGCTATGTTTCGGGTTGCTCAGAAAGAGCGAATACAGAGCGTCCAGTTGCATGTGGGGCTGTGTGAAGGCTCCCCTGGGGAGTTCTGGTGTACTCAAAACCTTCCTTTGAGGACAAGTTTTGATGGGCGAAAGGGGAATTGAACGCGTTTTCTGGGGCCCTTATTTGAATTACTCTCCCATGCTGGATAGGGCTATGTTTCGGGTTGCTCAGAAAGAGCAAACACAGAGGGTCCAGTTCTATGTGTGGCTGCGTGAAGGCTCCCCTGGGCAGCTCAATAGTACACAAAGCCTTCCTTTGAGGGCAATTTTTGATGGGCAAAAGGGGCTTTGAAAGCATTTTCTGGGGCCGTATTTGGAATTCCTCTCCCATGGTGGATACGGCTATGTTTCAGGTTGCTCATAAAGAGCGAACAGAGAGGGTCCAGTTGCATGTGGGGTAGCGTAAATGCTCCTCTGGGGAGTTCAGTTGTACCCTAAGCCTTCCTTTGAGGGCAAGTTTTGATGCGCGACCGGGGCTTTGAACGCGTTTTCTGGGGTCCTATTTTGAATTCCTCTCCTATGCTGGGTACGGATATGTTTCAGGTTGCTCAGAAAGAGCGAACACAGAGGGTTCAGTTGCATGTGTGGCTGCGTAAAGGCCCTCCTGGGGAGTTCAGTTGTACCCAAAGCCTTCCTCTGGGGGCACTTTTTGATAGGCGAAAGGGGCTTTGAACGCGTTTTCTGGGGCCCTATTTTGAATTCCTCTCCGATGCCGGGTAGGGCTATGTTTCGTGTTGCTCAGAAAGAGCAAACACAGAGGCTCTAGCTGCATGTGTGGCTGCGTGAAGGCTCCCCTGTGGAGTTCAGTTGTACCCTAAACCTTCCTTTGGGGGTACTTTTTGATGGGTGAAAGGGGCTTGGAATATGTTTTCTGGGGCCGTATTTGGACTTCATCTCCAATGCCGGGTAGGGCTATGTTTCGCGTTGCTCAGAAAGAGTGAACACAGAGGGTCCATTTGCATGTGGTGCTGCATGAATGCTCTCCTGGGGAGTTCAGTTGTACTCAAAGACTTCCTCTGGGGGCACTTTTTGATGGGCGAAAGGGGCTTTGAACGCGTTTTCTGAGGCCCTATTTGGACTTCCTCTCTGATGCTGGGTAGCGCTATGTTTCGGGTTGCTCAGAAAGAGCGAACACAGAGGGTCCAGTTGCATGTGGGTCTGCGTGAAGGCTCCCTTGGGGTGTTCACTTGTACCGAAAGCCTTCCTTTGAGGGCACTTTTTGATGGGCAAAAGGGGCTTTGAACGCGTTTTCTGGTTCCCTATTTTGAATTCCTCTCCCATGCTTCGTACGGCTAGGTTTCAGGTTGCTCAGAAAGAGCTAACACAGAGGATCCAGCTGCATGTGCTACTGCGTGAATGCTCTCCTGGGGAGATCAGTTGTATGCAATGTCTTCCTTTGAGGGTACATTTTGATGGGCGAAAGGGGCTTTGAACGCGTTTTTTGGGGCCCTATTTGGAATTCCTATCCCATGCTGGTTACGGCTATGTTTCAGGTTGCTCAGAAAGAGCGAACACAGAGGGTCCAGTTGCATGTGGGTCTGAGTGAAGGCTCCCCTGGGGAGTACAGTTGTACGCAAAGATTTCCTCTGGGGGCACGTATTGATGAGTAAAAGGGGCTTTGAACGTGTCTTCTTTGGACCTTTTTGAATTCCTCTGTGACGCCGTGTAGGGCTATGTTTCGGGTTACTCAGAAAGAGTGAACATAGAGGGTTCATTTGCATGTGGGGCTGCATAAATGCTCTCCTGGGGAGCTTAGTTGTTCCCTAAGGCTTCCTTTGAGGCCAAGTTTTGCTGGGCGAAACGTGCTTGGAACGCGTTTTGTTTGGACCTATTTGGACTTCCTCTCCGATGCAGGGTAGGGCTATGTTTCAGGTTGCTAAGAAAGAGTGCACAGAATGGGTCCAGTTGCATGTGGGTCTGAGTGAAGGCTCCCCTGGGGAGTTCAGTTATACCCAAAGCCTTCCATTGGGGCACATTTTGATGGGCGAAAGGGGCTTTGAATGCGTTTTCTTTGGTCCTATTTGGAATTCCTCTCTGATGACGGGTAGTGCTATGTTTCGGGTTGCTCAGAAAGAGCGAACACAGACAGTTCATGTGCATGTGAGGCTGCATGAATGCTCCCCTGGGGAGTTCAGTTCTACCCAAAGCCTTTTTTTGAGGGCACATTTTGATTGGCGAAAGGGGCTGGTAATGTGTTTTCTGGGGCTATATTTGGAATTCCTCTCCCATGCTGGGTACGGCTTTGTTTCGGGTTGCTCAGAAAGAGCGAAAACAGAGGGTCCAGTTGCATGTGGGGCTGTGTGAAGGCTCCCCTGGGGAGTTCATGTGTACTCAAAACCTTCCTTTGAGGACAAGTTTTGATGGGCGAAAGGGGCTTTGAACGCGTTTTCTGGGGCCCGTATTTGAATTCCTCTCCCATGCTGGGTACGGCTATGTTTCGGGTTGCTCAGAAAGAGCGAACACAGAGGATCCAGTTGCATGTGGGGCAGCGTAAATGCTCCTCTGAGGTGTTCAGTTGTACACTAATCCTTCCTTTGAGGGCAAGTTTTGATGCGCGAACGGGGCTTTGAACGCGTTTTCTGCGGTCCTATTTTGAATTCCTCTCCTATGCTGGTTACGGGTATGTTTCAGGTTGCTCAGAAAGAGCGAACACAGAGGGTCCAGCTGCATGTGGATCTAAGTGAAGGCTCCTCTGGGGAGTTCAGTTGTACGCAAAGCCTTCCTCTGCGGGCCCTTTTTGATGGGCGAAAGGGGCTGGCAATGCGTTTTCATTGGTCCTATTTGGAATTCCTCTGCGATGCCGGGTAGGGATATGTTTTAGGTTGCTCAGAAAGAGCGAACACAGAGGGTTCATGTGCATGTGGGGCTGCATGAATGCCCCCCTAGGGAGTTCAGTTGTACCAAAAACCTTCCTTTGAGGGCAACTTTTGATGGGCAAAAGGGGCTTTGAACACGTTTTCTGGTGCCGTATTTTGAATTCCTCTCCCATGCCGGATACTGCAATGTTTCGGGTTGCTCAGAAATAGCGAACACAGAGGGTCCAGTTGCATGTGTGGCTGCGTGAAGGCTCACCTGGGGAGTTCACTTGTACCCAAAGCCTTCCTGTGAGGGCACGTTTGATCGGCGAAACTGGCTTGGAACGCGTTTTCTGGGGCCCTATTTTGAATTCCTCTCCCATGCCGGGTAGTGTTGGGTTGCTCAGAAAGAGCGAACATTTGAGGGTCTAGCTGCATTTGTGGCTGCGTGAAGGCTCCCCTGTGGAGTTCAGTTGTACCCTAAGCCTTCTTTGGGGACACTTTTTGATTGGTGAAAGGGGCTTGGAATATGTTTTCTGGGGCCTTATTTGGACTTCATCTCCAATGCCTGGTAGGGCTATATTTCGGGTTGCTCAGAAAGAGGGAGCAGAGAGGGTGCTGTTGCATGTGGGCCTGCGTGAATTCTCCTCCGGGGAGTTCACTTGTACCCAAAGCCTTCCTCTGGGGGCATATTTTGATGGGTGAAAGGGGCTGGCAATGCGTTTTCTTTGGTCTTATTTGGAATTCCTCGTTGATACCGGGTAGGGCTATATTTCGGGTTGCTCAGAAAGAGCGAACACAGAGGGTTCAGTTGCATGTGTGGCTGCGTAAAGTCTCCCCAGGGGAGTTCAGTTGTACCCAAAGCCTTCCTCTGGGGGCAATTTTTGATGGGCGAAAGGGGCTTGGAATGCGTTTTCTGAGGCCCTATTTTGAATTCCTCTCCCATGCTTGGTACGGCTATATTTCAGGTTGGTCAGAAAGAGCGAACACAGAGGGTTCAGTTGCATGTAGGCCTGCATGAAGGCTCCCCTGGGGAGTTCAGTTGTATTCAAACCCTTCCTTTGAGGGCAATTTCCGATGGGCGAAAGGGTCTTTGAACGCGTTTTCTTTGGACCTTTTTTGAATTCCTTACCGACCCCGGATATGGCTATGTTGAGGGTTTCTCAGAAATAGCGAACACAGAGGGTCCTGTTGCATGTGTGGCTGCGTAAATGCTCCCCTGGGGAGTTCAGTTGTAACCAAAGCCTTCCTATGGGGGCACTTTTTGATGGGCGAAAGGGGCTTTGAACGCGTTTTCTGGGGCCTTATTTGGAATTCCTCTCCCATGCTGGGTACCGCTATGTTTCGGGTTGGTAAGAAAGAGAGAACACAGAGGGTCCATTTGCATGTTGGGCTGCATGAATGCTCTCCTGGGGAGTTCAGTTGTACCCAAAGCCTTCCTCTGGGGGTACTTTTTGATGGACGAAAGGGTCTTTGAACGCGATTTCTGAGGCCCTATTTGGACTTCCTCTATGATGATCTGTAGGGCTATTTTTCAGGTTGCTCAGAAAGAGCGAACATAGAGGGTCCAGTTGCATGTGGGGCTTCGTGAAGGCTCCCCTCGGGAGTTCAGTTGTACCTAATGCCTTCCTTTGAGGGCACTTTTTGATGGGCGAAAGGGGCTTGGAACGCGTTTTCTTTGGATCTTTTTAGAATTTCTCTCTGATGCCACGTAGGGCTATGTTTCAGGTTACTCATCTCCAATGCCTGGTAGGGCTATATGTCGGGTTGCTCAGAAAGAGCGAGCAGAGAGGCTGCGTGAAGGCTCCCCTGTGGAGTTCAGTTGTACCCTAAGCCTTCTTTTGGGGGCACTTTTTGATGGGTGAAAGGGGATTGGAATATGTTTTCTGGGGTCCTATTTGGACTTCATCTCCAATGCCTGGTAGGGCTATATTTCGGGTTGCTCAGAAAGAGCGAGCAGAGAGGGTCAAGTTGCATGTGGGGCTGCATGAAGGCTTCACCGGGGAGTTCACTTTTACTCAAAGCCTTCCTCTGGGGGCACTTTTTGATGGGCGAAAGGGGCTGGCAATGCATTTTCTTTGGTCTTATTTGGAATTTCTCTGCGATGCCGGGTAGGGCTATGTTTCGGGTTACTCAGAAAGAGCAAACACAGAGGGTCCAGTTGCATGTGTAGCTGCGTGAAGGCTACCCTGGGGAGTTAAGTTGTATCCAAAGCCTTCCTTTGAGGGCACTTTTTGATGGGCGAAGCGGCTTTGAACGCGATTTCTTTGGACTTACTCTCTTATGCTGGGTAGGGCTAAGTTTAGGGTTTCTCAGAAATAGCGAACACAGAGTGTCCTGTTGCATGTGTGGCTGCATAAATGCTCCCGCGGGGAGTTCAGTTGTATCCAAAGCCTTCCTCTGGGAGCACTTTTTGATGGGTGAAAGGGGCTTTGAACGCGTTTTCTGGGGCCCTATTTGGAATTCCTCTCCCATGCTGGGTACCGCTATGTTTCGGGTTGGTCAGAAAGAGGGAACACAGAGGGTCCATTTGCATCTTGGGCTGCATGAATGCTCTCCTGGGGAGTTCAGTTGTACCCAAAGGCTTCCTTTGGGGGCAATTTTTGATGGGCGAAAGGGGCTCTGTACGCCGTTTCTGGTGTCCTATTTTAAATTCCTCTCAGATTCCGGGAACGGATGTATTTAGGGTTGTTCAGAAAGAGCGAACACAGAGAGTCCCATTAAAAACCATTCACCCATTAAAAAGTGCCCTCAAATGAAAGCTTTAGATTCAACTGAACTCCCCAGGGGAGCCTTCACGCAGCCACACATGCTGCTGGACCCTCTGTGTTCGCTCTTTCTGAGCAACCCGAAACATAGCCTTACCCGGCATCGGAGAGGAATTCAAAAATGGTCCAAAGAAAATGAGTTCAAAGCCCCTTTCGCCCATCAAAAATTGCCCGCAAAGGAAGGTTTTCAGTGCAACTGAACTCCCTAGGGGAGCCTTTACAGTGCCCCAGATGCAACTGAACCCTCTGTGTTCACTCTTTCTGAGCAACTCAAATATAGCCCTACCCCGTATTAGAGAGGAATTCCAAATAGGACCCCAGAAAACGAATTCCAAGCCCCTTTCGCCCATTAAAACTTGACGTCAAAGGAAGGCTTTGGGTACAACTGAACTCCCGAGGAGAGCAATCACGCAGTCCCACATGCAACTGGACCCTCTGTATTCGCTCTTTCTGAGCAACCGGAAACATAGCCCTACCCAGTATTAAAGAAGAAGTCCAAATAGGGCCCCAGAAAACGCATTCAAAGCCCCTTTCGCCCATCAAAAAGTGCCCCTAGAGGAAGGCTTTCGGTACACGGAACTCCCCAGGAGAGCATTCATGCAGCCCCACATGCAACTGGACCCTCTGTATGCGGTCTTTCTGAGCAACCCGAAACATAGCCCTATGCAGCATCGGAGAGGAAGTCCAAATAGGGCCCCAGAAAACACATTCCTACCCCTTCCGACCATCAAAAAGTGCCCTCAAAGGAAGGTTTTGGGTACAATGGAACTCCCCAGGAGACCATTCACACAGTCCCACATGCAACTGGACCCTCTGTGTTTGCTCGTAGTGAGCAACCCGAAACATAGCCCTACCCGGCATCGCAGACGAATTCAAAAAAGCTCCAAAGAAAACGCGTTTAAAGCCCCATTTGCCGATCAAAATGTGCCCCAAGAGGAAGGTTTTGGGTACAAGTGAACACCCCAGGGGAGCCTTCACGCAGCAACTCGTGCAACTGGACCGTCTGTGTTCGCTCTTTCTGAGCAACCTGAAACATAACCTTACCCTGCATTGTAGAGGAATTCCAAATAAGGCCCCAGAAAACATATTCCAAGCCCTTTTCGCCCATCAAAACTTGACCTCAAAGGAAGGCTTTGGATACAGCTGAACTCCCCAGGGGAGCCTTCACGCAGCCACACATGCAACTGGACCCTCAGAGTTCTCTCTTTCTGAGCAACCCGAAAAATATCCCTACCCAGCATCAGAGAGGAAGTCCAAATAGGTCCAAAAAAAACGCGTTCCAAGCCCCTTTCGCCCATCAAAAAGTGCCCCCAGAGGAAGGCTTTGGGTACAAGTGAACACCCCAGGGGAGCCTTCACGCAGCCAAACATGCAACTGGACTCTCTGTGTTCGCTCTTTCTGACCAAGCGGAAACATAGCCCTACGCGGCATCGCAGAGGAATTCCAAGTTGGACCAAAGTAAACGCATTACCAGCCCCTTTCGCCCATGAAAAAGTACAGCCAGAAGAAGGGTTTGGGTACAAGTGAACACCCCAGGGGAGCCTTTACGCAGCCACACATGCAACTAGACCCTCTGTGTTCGCTCTTTCTGAGCATCCCAAAACATAGACCTACCCGGAATGGGAGTGGAATTCAAAAAAGGGCCCCAGAAAATGCATTTAAAGCCCCTTTCGCCCATCAAAAGTTGCCCATAAAGGAATGTTTTGGGTACAACTGAACTCCCCAGGGGGGCATTCATGCAGCCAAACATGCACATGATCCCTCTGTAGTGGCTCTTCCTGAGCAACCCGAAAACTATCCCTACCCTGCATCGCAAAGGAATTCCAAATAAGACCAACGAATACGCATTGCCAGCCCCTTTTGCCCATCAAAAAGTGCCCTCAAAGGAAGTCATTGGGTACAACTGAACTCCCCAGGGGAGCATTCATGCAGCCCCACATGCAGCTGTACGCTCTGTGTTCGCTCTTTCTGAGCAACATGAAACATAGCCTTCCCAGCATCGGAGAAGAATTCAAAATAGGTCCAAAGAAAACGAGTTCAAAGCCCCTTTCGCCCATCAAAAATTGCCCTCAGAGGAAGGCTTTGGGTACAACTGAACTCCCCAGGGGAGCCTTTACATTTCCCCAAATACAACTGAACCCTCGGTGTTCGCTCTTTCTGAGCAATACGAAACATAGCTTTACCCGGCATCGGAGAGGAATTCAAAAATGCTCTAAAGAAAACGCGTTCCAAGCCCCTTTCGCCCATGAAAAAGTGCCCTCAAAGGAAGGCTTTGCATACAACTAAACTCCCCAGGGGAGCATTCATTCAGCCCCACATACACATGAACCCTCTAAGTTAGCTTTTTCTGAGGAACCCGAAACATAGCCCTACGTGTCATCGGAGAGGATGTCCAAATACGGCCCCAGAAAACGCACTCCAAGCCCCTTTCGCCCATCTAAAAGAGCCCTCATAGGAAGGCTTTGGATACAACTGAGCTCCCCAGGCAAGCCTTCACGCAGCCACACATGCAACTGGACCCTCTGTGTTCGCTCTTTCTGAGCAACCTGAAACATAACACTACCTGGCATCGGAGAGGAATTCAAAGCACGTCCAAAGAAAACTTGTTCAAAGCCCCTTTCGACCATCAAAAATTTCCCTCAAAGGAAGGCTTTAGATACAACTGTACTCCCCAGGGGAGCCTTCACGCAGCCACACATGCAACTGGACCCTCTGTGTTCGCTCTTTCTGAGCAACCGGAATCATACCCTACCCGGTATCGGAGAGGAAGTCCAAATAGGGCCCCAGAAAACGCATTCCAAGCCCCTTTTGCCCATCTAAACTAGCCCTCAAAGGAAGGCTTTGGATAAAACTGAACTCCCCAAGAGAGCCTTCACGCAAAGAGACTTCCTTTAAGGGCACTTTTTGATGGGCGAAAGGGGCTTTGAACGCTTTTTCTGAGGCCCTATTTTGAATTCCTCTCCGATGCCGGGTAGGGCTATGTGTTTGGATGCTCAGAAAGAGTGAACACAGAGGATCCAGCTGCATGTGGGACTGCTTGAATGCTCTCCTGGGGAGATCAGTTGTACGCAAGGCCTTCCTTTGAGGTCACCTTTTGTTTTTGCGAAAGGGGCTTTGAACGCATTTTCTGGGGCCCTATTTTGAATTCCTCTCCGATGCCGTGTAAGGCTATGTTTTGTGTTGCTCAGAAAGAGCTAACAGAGAGGGTCCAGTTGCATGTATGGCTGCGTGAAGGCTCCCCAGGGGAGTTCACTTGTACCCAAAGCCTTCCTCTGGGGGCACTTTTTGATGGGCGAAAAAGGCTGGCAATGCGTTTTCTTTGGTCCTATTTGGAATTCCTCTGCGATGCAGGGTAGGGCTAGTTTTCGGGTTGCTCAGAAAGAGCGAACACAGAGGGTTCATGTGCATGTTGGGCTGCATGAATGCCCCCCTGGGGAGTTCAGTTGTACCCAAAACATTCCTTTGAGGGCAACTTTTGATGGGCGAAAGGGGCTTTGAACGCGTTTGGACCTTTTTTGAATTCCTCTCCCATTCCGGGTAGGTCGATGTTTTGGGATGCTCAGAAAGAGTGAACACAGAGGGTCCAGTTGCATGTGTGGCTGCGTGAAGGCTCGCTTGGGGAGTTCAGCTGTATCCAAATCCTTCCTTTGAAGGCACTTTTTGATGGGCGAAAGAGGCTTTGAACGCGTTTTCTTTGGACCGTATTTGAATTCCTCTCCGATGCTGGGTACGGATATGTTTCGGGGTGCTCACAAAGAGTAAACACAGAGGGTCCAGTGTCATTTGTGGCTGCGTGAAGGCTCGCTTGGGAGTTCAATTTTATCCAAAGCCTTCATTTGAGGGCAACTTTTCAGTGGCGAAAGGGGTTTGGAATACGTTTTCAGGGGCCCTATTTGGATTTCCTCTTTGATGCCATCTAAGGTTGTGTTTCGGGTTTCTCAGAAAGAGCAAACACAGAGGGTCCAGCTCCGTTTGTGGCTGCATGATTGCTCCCCTGGGGAGATAAGTTGTACCCAATGTCTTCCTTTGAGGGCTAGTTTTGATGGGCAAAAAGGGCTTAGAATGCGTTTTCTGGGTCCCTATTTGGACGTCCTCTCCGTTACCGGGTAGGGCTATGTTTCAGGTTGCTCAGAAAGAGGTAACACAGAGGGTCCACTAGCATTTTTGGCTGCGTGAAGGCTCCCCTGGGGAGTTCAGTTGTACCCAATGCCTTCCTTTTAGGGCTAGTTTGACTGGTGAAAGGGGTTTCGAATGCGTTTTCTGGGGCCCTATTTGGACTTCCTCTCCGATGCCAGGTAGGGCTATGTTTCCTGTTGCTCAGAAAGAGCGAACACTGAGGGTCCAGCAGCATGTGTGGCTGCGTGAAGGCTCCCCTGGGTAGTTCAGTTGTATCTAAAGCCTTCCTTTGAGGGCACTTTTTGATGGTCGGAAGGGGAGGGAATATGTTTTCTGGGGCTCTAATTGGAACTCTACTCCGATGCTGGATAGGGCTATGTTTCGTGTTGCTCAGAAAGAGCGAACACAGAGGGTCAAGTTGCATGTGTGGCTGCTTGTAGGCTCCCCTGGGGAGTTCACTTGTATCCAAAGCCTTCCTTTGGGGGCACTTTTTGATGGGCGAAAGGGGCTTTGAACGCGTTTTCTTTGGACATTTTTTGAATTCCTTTCCGATGCTGGGTAGGGCTATCATTCGGCGTGTTCACAAATTGTAAACACAGAGGTTCCAGTTGCATGTGTGGCTGCGTGAAGCCTCGCTTGGTGCGTTCAATTTTATCCAAAGCCTTCCTTTGAGGGCTAGTTTAGATAAGCAAAAGTGGCTTGGAATGCGTATTCTGGGGCCCTATTTGGACTTCCTCTCCGATACCGGGTAGGGCTATGATTCCTGTTGCTCAGAAAGAGCGAACACAGAGGGTCCAGTTGCATGTGTGGCTGCGTGAAGGCTCCACTGGGGCGTTCTGTTGTATTCAAAGCCTTCCTTTGAGGGAAATTTTTGATGGTCGAAAGGGGCTTTGAACACGTTTTCTTTGGACTTTTTTGAATTCCTCTCCCATGCTGGGTCCGGCTATGTTTCATGTTGGTCAGAAAGAGCGAACACAGAGGGTCCATTTGCATGTTTGGCTGCGTGAAGGAACCCCTGGGATTTCAGTTGTATGCAAAGCCTTCCTCAGGGGGCAATTTTTGATGGGCGATTGGGGCTTTGAATGCGTTTTCTTTGGACCTGTTTTGAATTCCTCTCCGACGCCGGGTAAGGCTATATTTCGGGTTGCTCAGAAAGAGCGAACACAGAGGGTCCAGTTGCATGTGTGGCTGCGTGAAGGCTCCCCTGGGGAGTTCAGTTGTACCCAATGCCTTCCTTTTAGGGCTAGTTTGACTGGTGAAAGGGGCTTGGAATGCGTTTTCTGGGGCCCTATTTGGACTTCCTCTCCGATGCCAGGTAGGGCTATGTTTCCGGTTGCTCAGAAAGAGCGAACACTGAGGGTCCAGCAGCATGTGTGGCTGCGTGAAGGCTCCCCTGGGGAGTTCATTTGTATCTAAAGCCTTCCTTTGAGGGCACTTTTTAATGGGTGAATGGTTTTTAATGGGACTCTCTGTGTTCGCTCTTTCTGAACAACCCTAAATACATCCGTTCCCGGAATCTGAGAGGAATTTAAAATAGGACAACAGAAACGGCGTACAGAGCCCCTTTCGCCCATCAAAAATTGCCCCCAACGGAAGCCTTTGGGTACAACTGAACTCCCCAGGAGAGCATTCATGCAGCCCAAGATGCAAATGGACCCTCTGTGTTCCCTCTTTCTGACCAACCCGAAACATAGCGGTACCCAGCATGGGAGAAAAATTCCAAATAGGGACCCAGAAAACGCGTTCAAAGCCCCTTTCGCCCATCAAAAAGTGCTCCCAGAGGAAGGCTTTGGATACAACTGAACTCCCCGGGGGAGCATTTATGCAGCCACACATGCAACAGGACTCTCTGTGTTCGCTATTTCTGAGAAACCCTAAACTTAGCCCTACCCAGCATAAGAGAGTAAGTCCAAAGAAATCGCGTTCAAAGCCGCTTCGCCCATAAAAAAGTGCCCTCAAAGGAAGGCTTTGGATACAACTTAACTCCCCAGGGTAGCCTTCACGCAGCTACACATGCAACTGGACCCTCTGTGTTTGCTCTTTCTGAGCAACCCGAAACATAGCCCTACCCGGCATCGCAGAGAAATTCCAAATAAGACCAAAGAAAACGCATTGCCAGCCCCTTTCGCCCATCAAAAAGTGCCCCCAGAGGAAGGCTTTGGGTAAAAGTGAACTCCCCGGGGGAGCCTTCATGCAGCCCCACATGCAACTTGACCCTCTCTGCTCGCTCTTTCTGAGCAGCCCGAAATATAGCCCTACCAGGCATTGGAGATGAAGTCCAAATAGGGCCCCAGAAAACATATTCCAATCCCCTTTCACCCATCAAAAAGTGCCCCCAAAAGAAGGCTTAGGGTACAACTGAACTCCACAGGGGAGCCTTCACGCAGCCTCTCTGCTCGCTCTTTCTGAGCAACCCGAAATATAGCCCTACCAGGCATTAGAGATGAGTAACCTGAAACATAGCCCTACGCGGCATCAGAGAGGAATTCTAAAAAGACCCAAATAAAACGCGTTCCAAGCCCCACATGCAACTGAACCGTCTGTGTTCGCTCTTTCTGAGCAACCCTAAATACATCCCTTCCCAGAATCTGAGAGGAATTGAAAATAGGACCCCAGAAACGGCGTACAGAGCCCCTTTCGCCCATCAAAAATTTCCCCCAAAGGAAGCCTTTGGGTACAACTGAACTCCCCAGGGGAGCCTTCACGCAGCCCCACAAGCAACTGGACTCTCTGTGTTCCCTCTTTCTGAACAACCTTTATACATCCCTAACCCGAAACAGAGAGGAATTGAAAATATGACCCCAGAAATCACGTACAGAGCCCCTTTCACCCATCAAAAATTGCCCCCAGAGGAAGCCTTTGGGTACAACTGCACTCCCCAGGGGAGCCTTCACGCAGCCCCACATGCACCTGGACTCTCTGTGTTCGCTCTTTCTGAAAAACCCTAAATACATCCCTTCCCAGAATCTGAGAGGAATTGACAAAAGGACCCCAGAAACGGCGTACAGAACCCCTTTCGCCCATCAAAAATTGCAACCAAAGGAATCCTTTGGGTACAACTAAACTCCCCACGGGAGCCTTCACGCAGCCCCACATGCAACTGGACTCTCTGTGTTCGCTCTTTCTGAACAACCTTAATACATCCCTAACCGGAATCAGAGGGGAATTGAAAATATGACCCCAGAAATCAAGTACAGAGCCCCTTTCGCCCATCAAAAATTGCCACCTAAGGAAGCCTATGGGTACAACTGAACTCCCCAGGGGAGCCTTTATGCAGCCCCACATGCAACTGGACTCTCTGTGTTCGCTCTTTCTGAACAACCTTAATACATCCCTAACGGAAACAGAGGGGAATTGAAAATATGACCCCAGAAATCACGTACAGAGCACCTTTTGCCCATCAAAAATTACCCCCAAAGGAAGCCTTTCGGTACAACTGAACTCCCCAGGGGAGCCTTCACGCAGCCCAAAATGCAACTGGACTCTCTGTGTTCGCTCTTTCTGATCAACCCTAAATACATCCCTTCCTGGAATCTGAGTGGAATTTAAATTAGGACCCGAGAAAAGGCGTACAGAGCCCCTTTCGCACATCAAAAATTGCCCCCAAAGGAATCCGTCGGGTAAAACTGAACTCCCCAGGGGAGCCTTCACGCAGCCCCACATGCAATTGGACACTCTGTGTTCGCTCTTTCTTAAAAACCCTAAATACATCCGTACCAAGAGTCTGAGAGGAATTGAAAATATGACCCCAGAAATCATGTACAGAGCCCCTTTCACCCATGAAAAATAGCCACCTAAGGAAGCCTATGGGTACAACTGAACTCACCAGGGGAGCCTTCACGCAGCCCCATATGCAACTGGACTCTCTGTGTTCGCTCTTTCTGAACAATCCTAAATACATCCCTTCCCGGAATCTGAGAGGAATTGAAAATATGACCCCAGAAATCACATACAGCGCCCCATTCACAAATCAAAAATTGCCCTGAAAGAATTTCTTTGGGTACAACTGAACTCCCCAGGGGAGCCTTCACGCAGATCTACAAGCAACTGGACTCTCTGTGTTCGCTCTTTCTGAACAACCTTAATACATCTCTAACCGGAAACAGAGGGGAATAGAAAATATAACCCCAGAAATCACGTACAGAGCCCCTTTCACCCATCAAAAATTGCCCCCAAAGGAAGCCTTTGGGTACAACTGAACTCCCCAGGGGACCCTTCACGCAGCCCCACAAGCAACTGGACTCTCTGTGTTCGCTCTTTCTGAACAACCTTAAATACATCCCTACCCGGAATCTGAGAGGAATTGAAAATAGGACCCCAGAAACGGCGTACAGAGCCCCTTTCGCCCATGAAAAAATTGCCCCCAAAGGAAGCCTTTCGGTAAAACTGAACTCCCCAGGGGAGCCTTCACGCAGCCCCACATGCAACTGGACTCTCTGTGTTCGCTCTTTCTGAACAACCCTAAATACATCCCTTACCCGGAATCTGAGAGGAATTGAAAATAGGACCCCAGAAATCACGTACAGCGCCCCATTCACATATCAAAAATTGCCCCAAAAGGAATCCTTTGGGTAAAACTGAACTCCCCAGGGGAGCCTTCACGCAGCCCCACATGCAACTGGACTCTCTGTGTTCGCTCTTTCTTAAAAACCCTAAATACATCCGTACCCGGAGTCTGAGAGGAATTGAAAATATGACCCCAGAAATCGCGTACAGAGCCCCTTTCACCCATCAAAAATTGCCACCTAAGGAAGCCTATGGGTACAACTGAACTCCCCAGGGGAGCCTTTATGCAGCCCCACATGCAACGGGACTCTCTGTGTTCGCTATTTCTGAAAAACCCTAAATACATCCCTTCCCGGAATCTGAGAGGAATTGAAAATATGACCCCAGAAATCACGTACAGAGCCCCTTTCGCCCCTCAAAAATTGCCCCCAAAGGAATCCTTTGGGTAAAACTGAACTCCCCAGGGGAGCCTTTATGCAGCCACACATGCAACGGGACTCTCTGTGTTCGCTATTTCTGAACAACCCTAAATACATCCGTACCCGGAGTCTGAGAGGAATTGAAAATATGACCCCAGAAATCGCGTACAGAGCCCCTTTCACCCATCAAAAATTGCCACCTAAGGAAACCTATGGGTACAACTGAACTCCCCAGTGAAGCCTTTATGCAGCCACACATGCAACGGGACTCTCTGTGTTCCCTCTTTCTGAACAAACCTAAATACATCCCTTCCCGGAATCTGAGAGGAATTGAAAATATGACCCCAGAAATCACGTACAGCGCCCCATTCTCAAATCAAAACTTGCCCTGAAAGGAATCCTTTGGGTAAAACTGAACTCCCCAGGGGAGACTTCACGCAGCCCCACAAGCAACTGGACTCTCTGTGTTCGCTCTTTCTGAACAACCTTAATACATCTCTAACCGGAAACAGAGGGGAATAGAAAATAGGACCCCAGAAATCACGTACAGAGCCCCTTTCGCCCATCAAAAATTGCCTCCAAAGGAAGCTTTTGGGTACAACTGAACTCCCCAGGGGAGCCTTCACGCAGCCCCACATGCAACTGGACTCTCTGTGTTCGCTCTTTCTGAACAACCTTAAATACATCCCTACCCGGATTCTGATAGGAATTGTAAATAGGAGCCCAGAAACGGCGTACAGAGCCCCTTTCGCCCATCAAAATTTTTCCCCAAAGGAAGCCTTTCGGTACAACTGAACTCCCCAGGGGAGCCTTCACGCAGCCCCACAAGCAACTGGACTCTCTGTTCGCTCTTTCTTAAAAACCCTAAATACATCCGTAACCGGAGTCTGAGAGGAATTGAAAATATGACCCCAGAAATCGCGTACAGAGCCCCTTTCGCCCATCAAAAATTGCCCCCAAATGAAGCCTTTGGGTACAACTGAACTCCCCAGGGGAGCCTTCACGCAGCCCCACATGCAGCTGGACTCTCTGTGTTCGCTCTTTCTTAAAAACCCTAAATACATCCGTACCCGGAGTCTGAGAGGAATTGAAAATATGACCCCAGAAATCGCGTACAGAGCCCCTTTCACCCATCAAAAATTGCCACCTAAGGAAACCTATGGGTACAACTGAACTCCCCAGGGGAGCCTTTATGCAGCCACACATGCAACGGGACTCTCTGTGTTCCCTCTTTCTGAACAACCCTAAATACATCCCTTCCCGTAATCTAAGAGGAATTGAAAATATGACCCAAAAATCACGTACAGCGCCCCATTCTCAAATCAAAAATTGCCCTGAAAGGAATCCTTTGGGTAAAACTGAACTCCCCAGGGGAGCCTTCACGCAGCCCCACAAGCAACTGGACTCTCTGTGTTCGCTCTTTCTGAACAACCTTAATACATCTCTAACCGGAAACAGAGGGGAATAGAAAATATGACCCCAGAAATCACGTACAGAGCCCCTTTCGCCCATCAAAAATTGCCCCCAAAGGAAGCCTTTGGGTACAACTGAACTCCCCAGGGGAGCCTTCACGCAGCCCCACATGCAATGTGACTCTCTGTGTTCGCTCTTTCTGAACAACCCTAAATACATCCCTTCCCGGAATCTGAGAGGAATTTAAAATAGGACCCCAGAAATGGCGTACAGAGCCCCTTTCGCCCATCAAAAATTGCCCCCAAAGGAATACTTTGGGTACAAATGAACTCCCCAGGGGAGACTTTACGCAGCCCCACATGCAACTGGACTCTCTGTGTTCGCTCTTTCTGATCAACCTTAAATACATACCTACCAGGAATCTGAGAGGAATTGAAAATACGACCCCAGAAATGGCGTACAGAGCACCTTTCGCCCATCAAAAATTGCCCCCAAAGGAAGCCTTTGGGTACAACTGAACTCCCCAGGGGAGCCTTCACGCAGCCCCACATGCAACTGGACTCTCTGTGTTCGCTCTTTCTGAACAACCCTAAATACATCCCTTCCCGGAATCTGAGAGGAATTGAAAATAGGACCCCAGAAATCACGTACAGCGCCCCATTTACATATCAAAACTTGCCCTGAAAGGAATCCTTTGGGTAAAACTGAACTCCCCAGGGGAGCCTTCACGCAGCCCCACAAGCAACTGGACTCTCTGTGTTCGCACTTTCTGAACAACCTTAATACATCCCTAACCGGAAACAGAGGGCAATTGAAAATATGACCCCAGAAATCACGTACAGAGCCCCTTTCACCCATCAAAACTTGCACCCAAAAGGAAGCCTATGGGTGCAACTAAACTCCCCAGGGGAGCCTTCACGCCGCCCCACATGCAACTGGACTCTCTGTATGCGCTCTTTCTGAACAACCCTAAATACATCCGTTCCCGGAATCTTTGAGGAATTGAAAATAGGACCCCAGAAACGGCGTACAGAGCCCCTTTCGCCCATCAAAAATTTCCCCCAAAGGAAGCCTTTGGGTACAACTGAACTCCCCAGGGGAGCCTTCACGCAGCCCCACAAGCAACTTGACTCTCTGTGTTCGCTCTTTCTTAAAAACCCTAAATATCTCCCTACAAGGAATCTGAGAGGAATTGAAAATAGGACCCCAGAAACCGCGTACAAAGCCCCTTTCGCCCATCAAAAATTTCCTCCAAAGTAAGCCTTTCGGTACAACGGAACTCCCCACGGGAGCCTTCACGCAGCCCCACAAGCAACTGGACTCTCTGTGTTCGCTCTTTTTGAACAACCCTAAATACATCCCTTCCCGGAATCTGAGAGGAATTGAAAATATGACCCCAGAAATCTCATACAGCGCCCCATTCACAAATCAAAAATTGCCCTGAAAGGAATCCTTTGGGTAAAACTGAACTCCCCAGGGGAGCCTTCACGCAGCCCCACATGCAACTGGACTCTCTGCGTTCGCTCTTACTTAAAAACCCTAAATAAATCCGTACCCGGAGTCTGAGAGGAATTGAAAATATGACCCCAGAAATCACGTACAGCGCCCCATTTACATATCAAAAATTGCCCTGAAAGGAATCCTTTGGGTAAAACTGAACTCCCCAGGGGAGCCTTCACGCAGCCCCACAAGCAACTGGACTCTCTGTGTTCGCACTTTCTGAACAACCTTAATACATCCCTAACCAGAAACAGAGGGCAATTGAAATTATGACCCCAGAAATCACGTACAGAGACCCTTTCACCCATCAAAACTTGCCCCCAAAAGGAAGCCTATGGGTGCAACTAAACTCCCCAGGGGAGCCTTCACGCCGCCCCACATGCAACTGGACTCTCTGTATGCGCTCTTTCTGAACAACCCTAAATGCATCCGTTCCCGGAATATTTGAGGAATTTAAAATAGGACCCCAGAAATCACATACAGAGCCCCTTTCACCCATCAAAAATTGCCCCCAAAGGAAGCCTTTGGGTACAACTGAACTCCCCAGTGAAGCCTTTATGCAGCCACACATGCAACGGGACTCTCTGTGTTCCCTCTTTCTGAACAAACCTAAATACATCCTTTCCCGTAATCTGAGAGGAATTGAAAATATGACCCCAGAAATCACGTACAGCGCCCCATTCTCAAATCAAAACTTGCCCTGAAAGGAATCCTTTGGGTAAAACTGAACTCCCCAGGGGAGCCTTCACGCAGCCCCACAAGCAACTGGACTCTCTGTGTTCGCTCTTTCTGAACAACCTTAATACATCTCTAACCGGAAACAGAGGGGAATAGAAAATAGGACCCCAGAAATCACGTACAGAGCCCCTTTCGCCCATCAAAAATTGCCTCCAAAGGAAGCTTTTGGGTACAACTGAACTCCCCAGGGGAGCCTTCACGCAGCCCCACATGCAACTGGACTCTCTGTGTTCGCTCTTTCTGAACAACCTTAAATACATCCCTACCCGGATTCTGATAGGAATTGTAAATAGGAGCCCAGAAACGGCGTACAGAGCCCCTTTCGCCCATCAAAATTTTTCCCCAAAGGAAGCCTTTCGGTACAACTGAACTCCCCAGGGGAGCCTTCACGCAGCCCCACAAGCAACTGGACTCTCTGTTCGCTCTTTCTTAAAAACCCTAAATACATCCGTAACCGGAGTCTGAGAGGAATTGAAAATATGACCCCAGAAATCGCGTACAGAGCCCCTTTCGCCCATCAAAAATTGCCCCCAAATGAAGCCTTTGGGTACAACTGAACTCCCCAGGGGAGCCTTCACGCAGCCCCACATGCAACTGGACTCTCTGTGTTCGCTCTTTCTGAACAACCCTAAATACATCCCTTCCCGGAATCTGAGAGGAATTGAAAGTATGACCCCAGACATCACGTACAGCGCCCCATTCACAAATCAAAAATTGCCCTGAAAGGAATCCTTTGGGTAAAACTGAACTCCCCAGGGGAGCCTTCACGCAGCCCCACATGCAACTGGACTCTCTGTGTTCGCTCTTTCTTAAAAACCCTAAATACATCCGTACCCGGAGTCTGAGAGGAATTGAAAATATGACCCCAGAAATCGCGTACAGAGCCCCTTTCACCCATCAAAAATTGCTACCTAAGGAAACCTATGGGTACAACTGAACTCCCCAGGGGAGCCTTTATGCAGCCACACATGCAACGGGACTCTCTGTGTTCCCTCTTTCTGAACAACCCTAAATACATCCCTTCCCGTAATCTAAGAGGAATTGAAAATATGACCCAAAAATCACGTACAGCGCCCCATTCTCAAATCAAAAATTGCCCTGAAAGGAATCCTTTGGGTAAAACTGAACTCCCCAGGGGAGCCTTCACGCAGCCCCACAAGCAACTGGACTCTCTGTGTTCGCTCTTTCTGAACAACCTTAATACATCTCTAACCGGAAACAGAGGGGAATAGAAAATATGACCCCAGAAATCACGTACAGAGCCCCTTTCGCCCATCAAAAATTGCCCCCAAAGGAAGCCTTTGGGTACAACTGAACTCCCCAGGGGAGCCTTCACGCAGCCCCACATGCAATGTGACTCTCTGTGTTCGCTCTTTCTGAACAACCCTAAATACATCCCTTCCCGGAATCTGAGAGGAATTTAAAATAGGACCCCAGAAATGGCGTACAGAGCCCCTTTCGCCCATCAAAAATTGCCCCCAAAGGAATACTTTGGGTACAAATGAACTCCCCAGGGGAGACTTTACGCAGCCCCACATGCAACTGGACTCTCTGTGTTCGCTCTTTCTGATCAACCTTAAATACATACCTACCAGGAATCTGAGAGGAATTGAAAATACGACCCCAGAAATGGCGTACAGAGCACCTTTCGCCCATCAAAAATTGCCCCCAAAGGAAGCCTTTGGGTACAACTGAACTCCCCAGGGGAGCCTTCACGCAGCCCCACATGCAACTGGACTCTCTGTGTTCGCTCTTTCTGAACAACCCTAAATACATCCCTTCCCGGAATCTGAGAGGAATTGAAAATATGACCCCAGAAATCACGTACAGCGCCCCATTTACATATCAAAACTTGCCCTGAAAGGAATCCTTTGGGTAAAACTGAACTCCCCAGGGGAGCCTTCACGCAGCCCCACAAGCAACTGGACTCTCTGTGTTCGCACTTTCTGAACAACCTTAATACATCCCTAACCGGAAACAGAGGGCAATTGAAAATATGACCCCAGAAATCACGTACAGAGCCCCTTTCACCCATCAAAACTTGCACCCAAAAGGAAGCCTATGGGTGCAACTAAACTCCCCAGGGGAGCCTTCACGCCGCCCCACATGCAACTGGACTCTCTGTATGCGCTCTTTCTGAACAACCCTAAATACATCCGTTCCCGGAATCTTTGAGGAATTGAAAATAGGACCCCAGAAACGGCGTACAGAGCCCCTTTCGCCCATCAAAAATTTCCCCCAAAGGAAGCCTTTGGGTACAACTGAACTCCCCAGGGGAGCCTTCACGCAGCCCCACAAGCAACTTGACTCTCTGTGTTCGCTCTTTCTTAAAAACCCTAAATATCTCCCTACAAGGAATCTGAGAGGAATTGAAAATAGGACCCCAGAAACCGCGTACAAAGCCCCTTTCGCCCATCAAAAATTTCCTCCAAAGTAAGCCTTTCGGTACAACGGAACTCCCCACGGGAGCCTTCACGCAGCCCCACAAGCAACTGGACTCTCTGTGTTCGCTCTTTATGAACAACCCTAAATACATCCCTTCCCGGAATCTGAGAGGAATTGAAAATATGACCCCAGAAATCTCATACAGCGCCCCATTCACAAATCAAAAATTGCCCTGAAAGGAATCCTTTGGGTAAAACTGAACTCCCCAGGGGAGCCTTCACGCAGCCCCACATGCAACTGGACTCTCTGCGTTCGCTCTTACTTAAAAACCCTAAATAAATCCGTACCCGGAGTCTGAGAGGAATTGAAAATATGACCCCAGAAATCACGTACAGCGCCCCATTTACATATCAAAAATTGCCCTGAAAGGAATCCTTTGGGTAAAACTGAACTCCCCAGGGGAGCCTTCACGCAGCCCCACAAGCAACTGGACTCTCTGTGTTCGCACTTTCTGAACAACCTTAATACATCCCTAACCAGAAACAGAGGGCAATTGAAATTATGACCCCAGAAATCACGTACAGAGACCCTTTCACCCATCAAAACTTGCCCCCAAAAGGAAGCCTATGGGTGCAACTAAACTCCCCAGGGGAGCCTTCACGCCGCCCCACATGCAACTGGACTCTCTGTATGCGCTCTTTCTGAACAACCCTAAATGCATCCGTTCCCGGAATCTTTGAGGAATTGAAAATAGGACCCCAGAAATCACATACAGAGCCCCTTTCACCCATCAAAAATTGCCCCCAAAGGAAGCCTTTGGGTACAACTGAACTCCCCAGGGGAGCCTTCACGCAGCCCCACATGCAACTGGACTCTCTGTGTTCGCTCTTTGTTAAAAACCCTAAATATCTCCCTACAAGGAATCTGAGAGGAATTGAAAATAGGACCCCAGAAACGGCGTACAAAGCCCCTTTCGCCCATCAAAAATTTCCTCCAAAGTAAGCCTTTCGGTACAACGGAACTCCCAACGGGAGCCTTCACACAGCCCCACAAGCAACTGGACTCTCTGTGTTCGCTCTTTATGAACAACCCTAAATACATCCCTTCCCGGAATCTGAGAGGAATTGAAAATATGACCCCAGAAATCTCATACAGCGCCCCATTCACAAATCAAAAATTGCCCTGAAAGGAATCCTTTGGGTAAAACTGAACTCCCCAGGGGAGCCTTCACGCAGCCCCACATGCAACTGGACTCTCTGCGTTCGCTCTTACTTAAAAACCCTAAATAAATCCGTACCCGGAGTCTGAGAGGAATTGAAAATATGACCCCAGAAATCACGTACAGCGCCCCATTTACATATCAAAAATTGCCCTGAAAGGAATCCTTTGGGTAAAACTGAACTCCCCAGGGGAGCCTTCACGCAGCCCCACAAGCAACTGGACTCTCTGTGTTCGCACTTTCTGAACAACCTTAATACATCCCTAACCAGAAACAGAGGGCAATTGAAATTATGACCCCAGAAATCACGTACAGAGACCCTTTCACCCATCAAAACTTGCCCCCAAAAGGAAGCCTATGGGTGCAACTAAACTCCCCAGGGGAGCCTTCACGCCGCCCCACATGCAACTGGACTCTCTGTATGCGCTCTTTCTGAACAACCCTAAATGCATCCGTTCCCGGAATCTTTGAGGAATTGAAAATAGGACCCCAGAAATCACATACAGAGCCCCTTTCACCCATCAAAAATTGCCCCCAAAGGAAGCCTTTGGGTACAACTGAACTCCCCAGGGGAGCCTTCACGCAGCCCCACATGCAACTGGACTCTCTGTGTTCGCTCTTTGTTAAAAACCCTAAATATCTCCCTACAAGGAATCTGAGAGGAATTGAAAATAGGACCCCAGAAACGGCGTAAAGCCCCTTTCGCCCATCAAAAATTTCCTCCAAAGTAAGCCTTTCGGTACAACGGAACTCCCAACGGGAGCCTTCACACAGCCCCACAAGCAACTGGACTCTCTGTGTTCGCTCTTTATGAACAACCCTAAATACATCCCTTCCCGGAATCTGAGAGGAATTGAAAATATGACCCCAGAAATCACATACAGCGCCCCATTCACAAATCAAAAATTGCCCTGAAAAGAATCCTTTGGGTAAAACTGAACTCCCCAGGGGAGCCTTCACGCAGCCCCACATGCAACTGGACTCTCTGCGTTCGCTCTTTCTTAAAAACCCTAAATACATCCGTACCCGGAGTCTGAGAGGAATTGAAAATATGACCCCCGAAATTGCGTACAGAGCCCCTTTCACCCATCAAAAATTGCCCCCAAGGAATACTTTGGGTACAACTGAACTCCCCAGGGGAGCCTTCAGGCAGCCCCACAAGCAACTGGACTCTCTGTGTTCGCTCTTTCTGAACAACCTTAAATACATCCCTACCCGGAATCTGATAGGAATTGTAAATAGGAGCCCAGAAACGGCGTACAGAGCCCCTTTCGCCCATCAAAAATTGCCCCCAAAGGAAGCCTTTCAATACAACTGAACTCCCCAGGGGAGCCTTCACACAGCCCCACATGCAACTGGACTCTCTGTGTTCGCTCTTTCTGAACAATCCTAAATACATCCCTTCCCGGAATCTGAGAGGAATTGAAAATAGGACCCCAGAAATCACGTACAGCGCCCCATTTACATATCAAAAATTGCCCTGAAAGGAATCCTTTGGGTAAAACTGAACTCCCCAGGGGAGCCTTCACGCAGCCCCACAAGCAACTGGACTCTCTGTGTTCGCACTTTCTGAACAACCTTAATACATCCCTAACCGGAAACAGAGGGCAATTGAAAATATGACCCCAGAAATCACGTACAGAGCCCCTTTCAACCATCAAAACTTGCCCCCCAAAGGAAGCCTATGGGTGCAACTAAACTCCCCAGGGGAGCCTTCACGCCGCCCCACATGCAACTGGACTCTCTGTATGCGCTCTTTCTGAACAACCATAAATACATCCGTTCCCGGAATCTTTGAGGAATTGAAAATAGGACCCCAGAAACGGCGTACAGAGCCCCTTTCGCCCATCAAAAATTTCCCCCAAAGGAAGCCTTTGGGTACAACTGAACTCCCCAGGGGAGCCTTCACGCAGCCCCACATGCAACTGGAATCACTCTGTTCGCTCTTTCTTAAAAACCCTAAATATCTCCCTTCCAGGAATCTGAGAGGAATTGAAAATAGGACCCCAGAAACCGCGTACAAAGCCCCTTTCGCCCATCAAAAATTTCCTCCAAAGTAAGCCTTTCGGTACAACGGAACTCCCCACGGGAGCCTTCACGCAGCCCCACAAGCAACTGGACTCTCTGTGTTCGCTCTTTATGAACAACCCTAAATACATCCCTTCCCGGAATCTGAGAGGAATTGAAAATATGACCCCAGAAATCTCATACAGCGCCCCATTCACAAATCAAAAATTGCCCTGAAAGGAATCCTTTGGGTAAAACTGAACTCCCCAGGGGAGCCTTCACGCAGCCCCACATGCAACTGGACTCTCTGCGTTCGCTCTTACTTAAAAACCCTAAATAAATCCGTACCCGGAGTCTGAGAGGAATTGAAAATATGACCCCAGAAATCACGTACAGCGCCCCATTTACATATCAAAAATTGCCCTGAAAGGAATCCTTTGGGTAAAACTGAACTCCCCAGGGGAGCCTTCACGCAGCCCCACAAGCAACTGGACTCTCTGTGTTCGCACTTTCTGAACAACCTTAATACATCCCTAACCAGAAACAGAGGGCAATTGAAATTATGACCCCAGAAATCACGTACAGAGACCCTTTCACCCATCAAAACTTGCCCCCAAAAGGAAGCCTATGGGTGCAACTAAACTCCCCAGGGGAGCCTTCACGCCGCCCCACATGCAACTGGACTCTCTGTATGCGCTCTTTCTGAACAACCCTAAATGCATCCGTTCCCGGAATCTTTGAGGAATTGAAAATAGGACCCCAGAAATCACATACAGAGCCCCTTTCACCCATCAAAAATTGCCCCCAAAGGAAGCCTTTGGGTACAACTGAACTCCCCAGGGGAGCCTTCACGCAGCCCCACATGCAACTGGACTCTCTGTGTTCGCTCTTTGTTAAAAACCCTAAATATCTCCCTACAAGGAATCTGAGAGGAATTGAAAATAGGACCCCAGAAACGGCGTACAAAGCCCCTTTCGCCCATCAAAAATTTCCTCCAAAGTAAGCCTTTCGGTACAACGGAACTCCCAACGGGAGCCTTCACACAGCCCCACAAGCAACTGGACTCTCTGTGTTCGCTCTTTATGAACAACCCTAAATACATCCCTTCCCGGAATCTGAGAGGAATTGAAAATATGACCCCAGAAATCACGTACAGCGCCCCATTCACAAATCAAAAATTGCCCTGAAAAGAATCCTTTGGGTAAAACTGAACTCCCCAGGGGAGCCTTCACGCAGCCCCACATGCAACTGGACTCTCTGCGTTCGCTCTTTCTTAAAAACCCTAAATACATCCGTACCCGGAGTCTGAGAGGAATTGAAAATATGACCCCCGAAATTGCGTACAGAGCCCCTTTCACCCATCAAAAATTGCCCCCAAGGAATACTTTGGGTACAACTGAACTCCCCAGGGGAGCCTTCAGGCAGCCCCACAAGCAACTGGACTCTCTGTGTTCGCTCTTTCTGAACAACCTTAAATACATCCCTACCCGGAATCTGATAGGAATTGTAAATAGGAGCCCAGAAACGGCGTACAGAGCCCCTTTCGCCCATCAAAAATTGCCCCCAAAGGAAGCCTTTCAATACAACTGAACTCCCCAGGGGAGCCTTCACACAGCCCCACATGCAACTGGACTCTCTGTGTTCGCTCTTTCTGAACAATCCTAAATACATCCCTTCCCGGAATCTGAGAGGAATTGAAAACAGGACCCCAGAAATCACGTACAGCGCCCCATTTACATATCAAAACTTGCCCTGAAAGGAATCCTTTGGGTAAAACTGAACTCCCCAGGGGAGCCTTCACGCAGCCCCACAAGCAACTGGACTCTCTGTGTTCGCACTTTCTGAACAACCTTAATACATCCCTAACCGGAAACAGAGGGCAATTGAAAATATGACCCCAGAAATCACGTACAGAGCCCCTTTCAACCATCAAAACTTGCCCCCAAAAGGAAGCCTATGGGTGCAACTAAACTCCCCAGGGGAGCCTTCACGCCGCCCCACATGCAACTGGACTCTCTGTATGCGCTCTTTCTGAACAACCATAAATACATCCGTTCCCGGAATCTTTGAGGAATTGAAAATAGGACCCCAGAAACGGCGTACAGAGCCCCTTTCGCCCATCAAAAATTTCCCCCAAAGGAAGCCTTTGGGTACAACTGAACTCCCCAGGGGAGCCTTCACGCAGCCCCACATGCAACTGGAATCACTCTGTTCGCTCTTTCTTAAAAACCCTAAATATCTCCCTTCCAGGAATCTGAGAGGAATTGAAAATAGGACCCCAGAAATGGCGTACAAAGCCCCTTTCGCCCATCAAAAATTTCCTCCAAAGTAAGCCTTTCGGTACAACGGAACTCCCCACGGGAGACTTCACGGAACCACACAAGCAACGGGACTCTCTGTGTTCGCTCTTTCTGAACAACCCTAAATACATCCCTTCCCGGAATCTGAGAGGAATTTAAAATAGGACCCCAGAAATGGCGTACAGAGCCCCTTTCGCCCATCAAAAATTGCCCCCAAAGGAATACTTTGGGTACAAATGAACTCGCCAGGGGAGACTTTACGCAGCCCAAAATGCAACTGGACTCTCTGTGTTCGCTCTTTCTGAACAACCTTAAATACATCCCTACCCGGAATCTGATTGGAATTGTAAATAGGAGCCCAGAAACGGCGTACAGAGCCCCTTTCGCCCATCAAAAATTGCCCCCAAAGGAAGCCTTTGGGTACAACTGAACTCCCCAGGGGAGCCTTCACGCAGCCCCACATGCAACTGGACTCTCTGTGTTCGCTCTTTCTGAACAACCCTAAATACATCCCTTTCCGGAATCTGAGAGGAATTGAAAATAGGACCCCAGAAATCACGTACAGCGCCCCATTTACATATCAAAAATTGCCCTGAAAGGAATCCTTTGGGTAAAACTGAACTCCCCAGGGGAGCCTTCACGCAGCCCCACATGCAACTGGACTCTATGCGTTCGCTCTTTCTTAAAAACCCTAAATACATCCGTACCCGGAGTCTGAGAGGAATTGAAAATATGACCCCCGAAATTGCGTACAGAGCCCCTTTCACCCATCAAAAATTGCCACCTAAGGAAGCCTATGGGTACAACTGAACTCCCCAGGGGAGCCTTTATGCAGCCACACATGCAACGGGACTCTCTGTGTTCGCTCTTTCTGAACAACCCTAAATACATCCCTTCCCGGAATCTGAGAGGAATTTAAAATAGGACCCCAGAAAAGGCGTACAGAGCCCCTTTCGCCCATCAAAAATTGCCCCCAAAGGAATACTTTGGGTACAACTGAACTCCCCAGGGGAGCCTTCAGGCAGCCCCACAAGCAACTGGACTCTCTGTGTTCGCTCTTTCTGAACAACCTTAAATACATCCCTACCCGGAATCTGATAGGAATTGTAAATAGGACCCAAGAAACGGCGTACAGAGCCCCTTTCGCCCATCAAAAATTGCCCCCAAAGGAAGCCTTTCAGTACAACTGAACTCCCCAGGGGAGCCTTCACGCAGCCCCACATGCAACTGAACTCTCTGTGTTCGCTCTTTCTGAACAACCCTAAATACATCCCTTCCCGGAATCTGAGAGGAATTGAAAATATGACCCCAGAAATCACGTACAGCCCCCATTTACATATCAAAACTTGCCCTGAAAGGAATCCTTTGGGTAAAATTGAACTCCCCAGGGGAGCCTTCACGCAGCCCCACAAGCAACTGGACTCTCTGTGTTCGCACTTTCTGAACAACCTTAATACATCCCTAACCGGAAACAGAGGGCAATTGAAAATATGACCCCAGAAATCACGTACAGAGCCCCTTTCACCCATCAAAAATTGCCCCCAAAAGGAAGCCTATGGGTACAACTAAACTCCCCAGGGGAGCCTTCACGCCGCCCCACATGCAACTGGACTCTCTGTATGCGCTCTTTCTGAACAACCCTAAATACATCCGTTCCCGGAATCTTTGAGGAATTGCAAATAGGACCCCAGAAACGGCGTACATAGCCCCTTTCGCCCATCAAAAATTTCCCCCAAAGGAATCCTTTGGGTACAACTGAACTCCCCAAGGGAGCCTTCACGCAGCCCCACATGCAACTGGAATCTCTCTGTTCGCTCTTTCTTAAAAACCCTAAATATCTCCCTTCCAGGAATCTGAGAGGAATTGAAAATAGGACCCCAGAAACGGCGTACAAAGCCCCTTTCGCCCATCAAAAATTTCCTCCAAAGTAAGCCTTTCAGTACAACGGAACTCCCCACGGGAGACTTCACGGAACCACACAAGCAACTGGACTCTCTGTGTTCGCTCTTTCTGAACAACCCTAAATACATCCCTTCCCGGAATCTGAGAGGAATTGAAAATATGACCCCAGAAATCAAGTACAGCGCCCCATTCACAAATCAAAAATTGCCCTGAAAGGAATCCTTTGGGTAAAACTGAACTCCCCAGGGGAGCCTTCACGCAGCCGAACATGCAACTGGAGTCTTTCTGTTCGCTCTTATAAACCCTAAATATCTCCCTACAAGGAATCTGAGAGGAATTGAAAATAGGACCCCAGAAACGGCGTACAGAGCCCCTTTCGCCCATCAAAAATTGCCCCCAAAGGAAGCCTTTGGGTACAACTGAACTCCCCAGGGGAGCCTTCACGCAGCCCCACATGCAACTGGACTCTCTGTGTTCGCTCTTTCTGATATCCCTAAATACATCCCTTCCCGGAATCTGAGAGGAATTGAAAATATGACCCCAGAAATCACGTACAGCGGACCATTCACAAATCAAAAATTGCCCTGAAAGGAATCCTTTGGGTAAAACTGAACTCCCCAGGGGAGCCTTCACGCAGCCCCACAAGCAACTGGACTCTCTGTGTTCGCACTTTCTGAACAACCTTAATACATCCCTAACCGGAAACAGAGGGGAATTGAAAATATGACCCCAGAAATCACGTACAGAGCCCCTTTCACCCATCAAAAATTGCCCCCAAAGGAAGCCTTTGGGTACAACTGAACTCCCCAGGGGAGCCTTCACACAGCCCCACATGCAACTGGACTCTCTGTGTTCGCTCTTTCTGAAAAACCCTAAATACAACCCTTCCCGGAATCTGAGAGGAATTGAAAATAGGACCCCAGAAACGGCATACAGAGCCCCTTTCGCCCATCAAAAATTGCCCCCAAAGGAAGCCTTTGGGTACAACTGAACTCCCCAGGGGAGCCTTCACGCAGCCCCACATGCAACTGGAATCTCTCTTGTAGTGGTTTAACCCGGCCGGCAGCTAAACACCACACAGCCGTTCGCTCACCTTCCCCCCTCCCTCTCCGGGACGGGGGAGAGAAATGGAAAGTGAGGCCTGTGAGTTGAGATAAAGACAGTTTAATAAGACAAGAAAATAATAATAGTAATAATAATAATTATAGTAATAATAATAATAATGATACAATGATGATAATAGTACTACTAATAATAACATGTACAAACAAGTGATGCACAATGCAATTGCTCACCACCCGCTGACCGATGCCCAGCCTAACCCCGAGCAGTCCGGCCCGCCCTCCCCCCGGCTAGCCACCCTATATAATGTTTAGCGTGACGTCAGATGGTATGGAATACCCCTTTGGCTAGTTTGGGTCACCTGTTCTGGGTCTGTCCCCTCCCAGTTCTTGCTGCACCCCCAGCCTGCCTGTTGACAGGACAGAGCAAGAAGTTGAGATGTCCTTGGCTTAGTACAAGCACTGCTCTGCAATAATTAAAACATCGGGGTGTTATCAGCACTCTTCTCATTCTAAGCCAAAGCATAGCATTCCACCAGCTACTAGGAACAAAATTAACTCTGTTCTAACTGAAACCAGGACATCTATCCACCCCTTATTCCATACCATTTATGTCATGCTCAGGTTACACTCTTTTCCATACATTCTAGTTAGTCACCATTTTTATCTAGGGTATATAGTAGTCATGATAGTGATAACATACAATATTATATAGTAATTAACATGGTACAATCCAATTCATGGGCTGTTCTCACCCAGTATTAAATCCCCTTGAGGTACACACCGGACCTCTCCGTTCTTTTGCATCACCCACCATGTATATCCAGGTCCCTGAGCAAAAGCAATTCCACGAATGGGTTTGCCTTTTCATGAGGCAGGAGTAGCCCAGATCGTTTTACCCAGCATATTTCTTACATGCACTACAGGAACTTTATCCCCATCTACAGTACGTAACAGGTTTGATTGGGCAGGTCCAGTTCGGTTGGCGGATCCCCTAGTATTGACTAACCAGGTGGCCTTTGCCAAATGCGTATCCCAATTTTTGAACGTCCCAGCACCCATTGCTTTCAATGTAGTCTTTAACAGTCCATTATATCGTTCAACTTTCCCGGAGGCTGGTGCATGATAGGGGATGTGATACACCCACTCAATACCATGCTCTTTGGCCCAAGTGTCTATAAGGTTGTTTCGGAAATGAGTTCCATTGTCTGACTCTATTGTTTCTGGGGTGCCATGTCGCCATAGGACTTGTTTTTCAAGGCCCAGGATAGTGTTCCGGGCGGTGGCATGAGGCACAGGATATGTTTCCAGCCATCCAGTGGTTGCTTCCACCATTGTAAGTACATGGCGCTTGCCATTGCGAGTTTGAGGGAGTGTGATGTAATCAATCTGCCAGGCCTCTCCATATTTATATTTCAGCCATCGTCCTCCATACCAAAGAGGCTTTGACCGTTTGGCTTGCTTGATTGCAGCACATGTTTCACAGTCATGAATAACCTGTGCTATAGTGTCCATGGTCAGGTCCACCCCTCGATCACGAGCCCATCTGTATGTTGCATCTCTACCTTGATGGCCTGAGGTGTCATGGGCCCATCGGGCTATAAATAATTCACCTTTATGCTGCCAATCCAGGTCCACCTGGGCTACTTCAATCTTAGCAGCCTGATCCACCTGCTGGTTGTTTTGATGTTCTTCAGTAGCCCGATTCTTGGGCATATGAGCATCTACGTGGCGTACCTTTACAGCCAGGTTCTCCACCCGAGCAGCAATATCTTGCCACAATGCAGCAGCCCAGATGGGTTTGCCCCTGCGCTGCCAGTTGTTTTGCTTCCATTGCTGTAACCATCCCCACAGGGCATTTGCTACCATCCATGAATCAGTGTAGAGATAGAGAACCGGCCATTTTTCTCGTTCAGCAATGTCTAAAGCCAGCTGAATGGCCTTTACTTCTGCAAACTGACTCGATTCACCTTCTCCCTCAGCAGCTTCTGCAACTCGTCGTGTAGGGCTCCATACAGCAGCCTTCCATCTCCGATGCTTCCCCACAATACGACAAGACCCATCAGTGAACAGGGCATATTTCTTCTCATTCTCTGGTAACTGGTTGTACAGTGGGGCTTCTTCAGCACGACCCACCTCCTCCTCTCATGATATCCCAAAGTATTTGCCTTCTGGCCAGTCCATAATCACTTCCAATATCCCTGGGCGACTGGGGTTTCCTATTCGAGCCCGCTGAGTAATCAGTGCAACCCACTTGCTCCATGTAGCATCGGTTGCATGATGTGTAGAGGAGACCCTTCCTTTGAACATCCAGCCTAGTACTGGCAATCGGGGTGCTAGGAGGAGCTACGCTTCAGTACCGACCACCTCCGAAGCAGATCGAACTCCTTCATATGCTGCCAAGATTTCCTTTTCCGTTGGAGTGTAGCGGGCCTCAGATCCTCGGTATCCCCGACTCCAAAACCCCAGGGGCCGACCTCGAGTTTCCCCAGGTTCTTTCTGCCAGAGGCTCCAGGTGGGGCCGTTCTCCCCGGCTGCAGTGTAGAGCACATTCTTCACTTCTGGTCCTGTTCGGACTGGCCCAAGGGCTACTGCATGAACTATTTCCTGCTTAATTTGTTCAAAGGCCTGCCGTTGCTCAGGGCCCCACTCAAACTCATTCTTCTTACGGGTTACTTGGTAAAGCGGGTTTACGATCAGACTGTAATTTGGAATGTGCATTCTCCAAAACCCCACAACACCTAGGAAAGTTTGTGTTTCTTTTTTGCTAGTTGGTGGAGACATAGCTGTTATTTTGTTGATCACATCCATTGGAATTTGACGACGTCCATCTTGCCATTTTATTCCTAAAAACTGGATCTCTCGTGCAGGTCCTTTGACTTTATTTTGTTTTATGGCAAAACCAGCTTTCAGAAGGATTTGGACTATTTTCTTTCCTTTCTCGAAAACTTCCTCTGCTGTGTCACCCCACACAATAATGTCATCGATGTACTGCAAGGGTTCAGGAGCTTCCCCCTGCTCCAGTGCAGATTGAATCAGTCCATGGCAAATGGTAGGGCTGTGTTTCCACCCCTGGGGCAGCCGATTCCAAGTATATTGGACTCCCCTCCAAGTGAAAGCAAATTGTGGCCTGCACTCTGCTGCTAGAGGGATGGAGAAAAATGCATTAGCGATATCAATTGTGGCGTACCACTTGGCTGCCTTCGATTCAAGTTCATACTGGAGTTCCAGCATGTCCGGCACTGCAGCACTCAATGGTGGCGTGACTTCGTTCAGGCCACGATAGTCCACTGTTAGTCTCCACTCACCATTAGACTTTCACACTGGTCATATGGGACTATTGAAAGGTGAATGAGTCTTGCTGATCACTCCTTGGCTCTCCAATTGACGAATTAGCTTATGGATGGGAATCAGGGAGTCTCGGTTAGTGCGATATTGCCGCCGGTGCACAGTTGTAGTAGCAATGGGCACTTGCTGTTCTTCGACCCTCAGCAACCCCACAACAGAGGGGTCCTCTGAAAGACCAGGCAAGGTAGATAATTGTTTAATGCCCTCTGTCTCTAAGGCAGCTATACCAAAAGCCCAGCGGAACCCTTTTGGGTCCTTGAAATATCCTCTTCTAAGATAGTCTATGCCAAGGATACATGGAGCATCCGGGCCAGCCACGATGGGATGCTTTTCCCACTCATTCCCAGTCAGACTCACTTCAGCCTCCAATACAGTCAACTGCTGAGATCCCCCTGTCACTCCACAAATACAGATGGGCTCTGGCCCTTTATAGCTCGATGGCATTAGAGTACATTGTGCACCGGTGTCTACTAAAGCCTTATACTTCTGTGCGTCTGACGTGCCAGGCCATCGAATCCACACAGTCCAATAAACTCGATTGTCCCTTTCCTCCCCCTGGCTGGAGGCAGGGCCCCCCTAATCCTGGTCAGAATCTTCTTCAATTCTGGGTTTAAAGGACTGTCTGCTGGAAGTTGGAGCAGCAACCTTTTCAGAGAATCCCTTTTTCCCAATTGTTTTCTTTTGCAACTCACGTACCCGTGCCTCTAGGGTTGCGGTGGATTTTCCATCCCATTTTCTCATGTCCTCTCCATGGTCTCGTAAGTAAAACCACAGGGTGGCACGGGGTGAGTACCCACCATATTGTCTTCTTTGTGTAGATGACCGCCTACCCCTGATAGCTGAGACACTGCTTTGTACAGGTGCGAAGGAGAATAATCTCTCTTCAAGTTGGTGAACCTTTTCAGAAAGTTTCTCCCAAGTATTCTCTTTTGGTCGGTGGACACTGGTTTGTTCAGGTGGGGAGGAAGATAGATTCTCTTTAAGTTGGTGGAACTCTTCAGAAAGTTTCTCCACAGCTGAGACGCAGGCCTGTAAGGAAGAGGAGAGACTTTCTTCGTACTGCCGGAGTTGTTTAGCCACTTCATCTATTATGGGTTCCTCATCCTTTTTCCAGGCCATTACTGCCAATGAGCTGGCATATGATGATGGTGCACTCCGTAAAAACTTCCGCCACATGGGTCGTGTACACCTGACTCCATCTGGATCTTTGGATGTTTGTCCGGGGACTGGATCCTCATAAATCACTTCCCGTACGGCTAATTCCCTCAGGTACTGGATTCCCTTCTCCATAGTGGTCCACTTGCCTGGTACACATAAAAGTTCTTCCTTGAAGGGATACCTTTCCCTCACAGCTGAGAGGAGACGCCTCCAGAGGCTGAGAGATTGTGCTCCATTTGCAATTGCTTTGTCAATGCCTGCGTCTCTAGCAAGGGATCCCAGCCGTCTGGCTTCAATGCCAGACAATTCCACACAATTGGCTCCAGCGTCCCAACACCGGAGCAGCCAGGTGACAAGCTGCTCACCTATACAGCGACCAAAATCTTTTCGCACATCTCGTAACTCACGCTCGCTTAGGTTTCGGGTAGTTATTGTTGCTTTTTCGGCGTCGTCATCTTCCTCCACCTGAAGCCCTGATGGCCCAGCATCGTCGTCTCCATCAGATTTGGCAGAAGATTCTCTGCGTTCTAAACGACCTGAATCTCTATACCATCTTTTCATCTTGTGTACTGGGGCTACTTGCACTGCTACAGCTCGTCTCTCTGGCCCCGTTACAAGGTCTGCCACAGGGATTGGAATACCCTCTGCAGGGTCGACTTGCACTGCTACAGCTCGTTTCTCTGACCCCGTTACAGGGCCTGCCACAGGGGTTAGAATACCCTCTGCAGGGTCGACTTGCACTGCAACAGCTCGTTTCTCTGACCCGGTTACAGGGCCTGCCACAGGGGTTGGAATACCCTCTGCAGGGTCGACTTGCACTGCAACAGCTCGTTTCTCTGACCCGGTTACAGGGCCTGCCACAGGGGTTGGAATACCCCCGGCAGGGTCGACTTGCACTGCAACAGCTCGTTTCTCTGACCCGGTTACAGGGCCTGCCACAGGGGTTGGAATACCCCCGGCAGGGTCGACTTGCACTGCAACAGCTCGTTTCTCTGACCCGGTTACAGGGCCTGCCACAGGGGTTGGAATACCCCCGGCAGGGTCGACTTGCACTGCTACAGCTCGTTTCTCTGACCCAGCCACAGGAGCTGGAGCAGCTGCAGGAGCTGGAACTGGAGTGTCTGCAGGAGCTGGAGCTGGAGCAGCTGCATGACCTGGAACTGGAGTGTCTGCAGGAGCTGGAACTGGAGCGGCTGCAGAGTCCACCGTAGGAGTCGCAGTGGCCATTGAATCTGTCACAGGACTTGGAGTGGCCGCAGGGTCTGTCACTAAGTTGATAGCAGTATCAATGGCAGCTCGATAGGCATGAGCCAGGCCCCAGCACGTTATAATGATTTGTGTTACTTTGGAACTGCCAGAGTCATGACACCTTTTTTTCAAACATTCTGCCAGTTTTTTAGGATTTTTCAGTTGTTCAGGGGTGAATTTCCAAAACACTGGGGGTGCTAACTGCTCTAAATGTCTGCCCATATCCTCCCATACTCCCTGCCACCCACAACTATACTGCCTCCGGGTAGATCTCCGAATGAGCTTCCCAAATAGTTGTTTAACTTTAAGCAAAACCTGAAGCACATTCAGGAGGCATAAGAGCAAGACCATGCTGGTCTGAGTATCCCAAGGATATTCAATATCTTGGAGAGCTATTGTAACAAGCTCGGAAGATAAGAGGGTGGTGAAGGAGAAAGGGAGGGTGATCAAAGAGGATAAGGGGGTGGTGTAGGAGAAAGGGAGAGTGATCGAGTAAGGGAAAATATCTTCCCCTTTCCCCTCCACAGATTCACTCCCTGATGAAAAGAAACAACAGGTATAATTGCTAATAGTTTCCAAGATACGGTTTCCAAAGTATAAAGTCAACGATGTAACTGAGTACAAATACCAAGTTAGAGTCATAACCAGATATTTCATCGTCTCATAAGCCACTGTTACAAGACACAGTACCATAATGGTCTGAAACCAGGGCCCGGACAGGATAAACAACATGACAGAGAGCACATACGGAAAATAATGTGCTATAGTGCTCAATTTGAAAAACAGATGCAGCAGACTTGAGATTAAAGCAATCAGCATTATGACAAGTGACTATTAAGCAGGTCTAATACTTATAACAATCTTAGTTTAACACACTCTGATCAGGTCTGCCGTTATCTCAACCTTTCGGGCCCCACGTTGGGCGCCAAAAAGACTGTAGTGGTTTAACCCGGCCGGCAGCTAAACACCACACAGCCGTTCGCTCACCCTCCCCCCTCCCTCTCCGGGACGGGGGAGTGAAATGGAAAGTGAGGCCTGTGAGTTGAGATAAAGACAGTTTAATAAGACAAGAAAATAATAATAGTAATAATAATTATTATAGTAATAATAATAATAATGATACAATGATGATAATAGTACTACTAATAATAACATGTACAAACAAGTGATGCACAATGCAATTGCTCACCACCCGCTGGCCGATGCCCAGCCTAACCCCGAGCAGACCGGCCCACCCTCCCCCCGGCTAGCCACCCTATATATTGTTTAGCGTGACGTCAGATGGTATGGAATACCCCTTTGGCTAGTTTGGGTCACCTGTTCTGGGTCTGTCCCCTCCCAGTTCTTGCTGCACCCCCAGCCTGCCTGTTGGCAGGACAGAGCAAGAAGTTGAGATGTCCTTGGCTTAGTACAAGCACTGCTCTGCAATAATTAAAACATCGGGGTGTTATCAGCACTTTTCTCATTCTAAGCCAAAGCATAGCATTCCACCAGCTACTAGGAACAAAATTAACTCTGTTCTAACTGAAACCAGGACATCTCTGTTCGCTCTTTCTTAAAAACCCTAAATATCTCCCTTCCAGGAATCTGAGAGGAATTGAAAATATGATCCCAAAAATCACGTACAGCGCCCCATTCACATATCAAAAATTGCGCTGAAAGGAATCCTTTGGGTAAAACTGAACTCCCCAGGGGAGCCTTCACGGTGCCCCACAAGCAACTGGACTCTCTGTGTTGGCTCTTTCTGATCAATCCTAAATACATCCCTTCCCGGAATCTGAAAGGAATTTAAATTAGGACCCCAGAAATCACGTAGAGAGCCCCTTTCGCCCATCAAAAATTGCCCCCAGAGGAAGCCTTTGGGTAAAACTGAACTCCCCAGGGGAGCCTTCACACAGCCCCACATGCAACTGGACTCTCTGTGTTGGCTCTTTCTGATCAATCCTAAATACATCCCTTCCCGGAATCTGAAAGGAATTTAAATTAGGACCCGAGAAAAGGCGTACAGAGCCCCTTTCGCCCATCAAAAATTGCCCCCAAAGGAAGCCTTTCAGTACAACTGAACTCCCCAGGGGAGCCTTCACGCAGCCCCACATGCAACTGGACTCTCTGTGTTCGCTCTTTCTTAAAAACCCTAAATACATCCGTACCCGGAGTCTGAGAGGAATTGAAAATATGACCCCAGAAATCACGTACAGAGCCCCTTTCACCCATCAAAAATTGCCACCTAAGGAAGCCTATGGGTAAAACTGAGCTCCCCAGGGGAGCCTTCACGCAGCCCCACAAGCAACTGGACTCTCTGTGTTCCCTCTTTCTGAACAACATTAATACATCCCTAACCGGAAACAGAGGGGAATTTAAAATATGACCACAGAAATCACGTACAGAGCCCCTTTCGCCCATCAAAAATTGCCCCCAAAGGAAGCCTTTGGGTACAACTGAACTCCCCAGGGGAGCCTTCACGCAGCCCCAAAAGCAACTGGACCCTCTGTGTTAGCTCTTTCTGAGCAACACAAAACATAGCCTTACACGGCATCGGAGAGGAATTCAAATTAGGGCCCCAGAAAACGCATTCAAAGCCCCTTTCGCCCATTAGAAAGTGCCCCCAGAGAAAGGCTTAGGGTACAACGGAACTCCCCAGGAGAGCATTCATGCAGCCCCAAATGCAACTGGACCCTCTGTGTTCGCTCTTTCTGAGCAACCTGAAACATAGCCCTACCAAGCATGGGAGAGGAAGTCCGAATAGGGCCGCAGAAAACCCGTTCAAAGCACCTTTCGCCCATCAAAAAGAGCCCCAAGAGGAAGACTTTGGTTACAAGTGATCTCCCCAGGGGAGCTTTCATGCAGCCACACATGCAACTGAACCCTCTGTGTTCGCTCTTTCTGAGCAACCCGAAACATAGCACTATCCAGCATCGGAGAGGAAGTCCGAATAGGTCCAAAGAAAACGCGTTCCAAGCCCGATTCGCCCATCAATAAGTGCCCTCAAAGGAAGGCATTGGATACAACTGAACTCCCAAGGGGAGCATTCATGCAGCCACAAATGCAACTGGAAGTTCTGTGTTCGCTCTTTCTGAGCAACCTGAAATATAGCCCTTCCTGGCGTCGTAGAGAAATTCAAAAATGGTCTAAAGAAAACTCGTTCCAAGCCCCTTTCACCCATCAAAAAGTGCCACCAGAGGAAGGCTTTGGGTACAACTGAACTCCCCAGGGGAGCCTTCACGCAACCACACATGCAACTGAACCCTCTGTGTTCGCTCTTTCTGAGCAACCTGAAACATAGCCCTACCCGGCATCGGAGAGGAATTCAAAATAAGGCCCATGAAAACGCGTTCAAAGCCCCTTTCGCCCATCAAAAAGTGCCCTCAAAGGAAGGCCTTGGGAACAACTGAACTCCCCAGTGGAGCCTTTACATTTCCGCACATGCAACTGAACCCTCTTTATTCGCTCTTTCTGAGCAACCCGAAACATAGCTTTACCCGACATTGCAGAGGAATTCAAAAAAAGTCCAAAGAAAACGCGTTCAAAACCCCTTTCGCCCATCAAAAAGTGCCCTCAAAGGAAGGCTTTGGATACAACTGAACTCCCCAGGGGAGCCTTTACGCAGCCACACATGCAACTGCACCCTCTGTGTTCGCTCTTTCTGAGCAACCTGAAACATAAACCTATCCAGCATCGTAGTGGAATTCCAAATAGGGCCCCAGAAAACATATTCCAAGCCATTCCGACCATCAAAAAGTGCCCTCAAAGGAAGGCTTTCGGTACAACTGAAATCGCCAAGGGAACCTTCACGCAGCCACACATGCAGATGGACCCTCTGTGTTCGCTCTTTCTGAGCAATCCAAAACATAGCCATATCCGGGGTCGGAGAGGAATTCAAAAAAGGTCCAAAGAAAACGTGTTCATAGCCCCTTTCGCCCATCTAAAAATGCCCTCAAAGGAAGGCTTTGGATACAACTGAACTCCCCAGGGGAGCCTTCACGCAGCTAAACATGAAACTGGACCCTCTGTGTTCGCTCTTTCTGAACAACCCGAAACATAGCCCTACCTGGCATCAGAGAGGAATTCAAAAAAGGTCCAAAGAAAACGCCTTCCAAGCCCCTTTCGCCCATCAAAAATTGCCCGCTGAGAAATGCATTGGGTACAACTGAACTCCCCAGGGGAGCCTTCACGCAGCCACACATACAACTGGACTTTCTGTGTTCTCTCTTTCTGAGCAACCTGAAACATAGCCCTAGCCGGTGTCAGAGAAGTAGTCCTAATAGGGCCCAACAAAACGCATTCCAATCCCTTTTTGCCCATCAAAACTAGCCCTCAAAGGAAGGCTTTGGAAACAACTGAACTCCCCAGCGGAGCCTTCACGCGGCCACACATGCAACTGGACCCTCTGTGTTTGCTCGTTGTGACCAACCCGATACATAGCCCTACCGGGCATAGCAGAGGAATTCAAAAAAGCTCCAAAGAAAACGCATTCAAAGCCCCTTCCGCCCATCAGAAAGTGCCCCCAGAGAAAGGCTTTGGGTACAACTGAACTCCCCAGAAGAGCATTCATGCAGCCACACATGGAGCTGGACCCTCTGTGTTCGCTCTTTCTGATCAACCCAAAATTTAAGCCTACCTGTCATCGGAGAGGAAGTCCAAATACAGCCCCAGAAAACGCATTCCAAGCCCCTTTCGCCCATCAAAAAGTGCCCTCAGAGAAAGGCTTGGGATACAACTGAACTCCCCAGGGGAGCTTTCACACAGCCACACAAGCAACTGGACCGTCTGTATTCGCTCTTTCTGAGCAACCGGAAACATAGCCCTACCCAGTATCAAAGAAGAAGTCCAAATAGGGCCCCAGAAAACGCATTCAAAGCCCCTTTCGCCCATTAAATGTGCCCTCAAAGTTAGTCTTTGGATAAAACTGAACTCCCCAGGGGAGCATTCATGCAGCCCCACATGCACATGAACCCTCTGTGTTCGCTCTTTCTGAGGAACCCGAAACATAGTCCTACCCGGCATCGCAGAGGAATTCCAAATCGGACCAAAGAAAACGCATTGCCAGCCCCTTTCGCCCATCAAAAATTACCCCCAGAGGAAGGCTTTGGGTACAAGTGAACTCCCCAGGGAAGCCTTCACGCAGCCCCACATGCAACTGGACCCTCTGTGTTCGCTCTTTCTGAGCAACCCGAAACATAGCCTTACCTGGCATCGGAGAGGAATTCAAAATTGTCCAAAGAAAACGAGTTCAAAGCCCCTTTCTCCCATCAAAAATTGGCCGCAGAGGAAGATTTTCGGTACAACTGAACTCCCCAGGGGAGCCTTTACAGTGCCCCACATGCAACTGAACCCTCTGTGTTCACTCTTTCTGTGCAACCCGAAACATAGCTTTACCCGCCATCGGAGAGGAATTCAAAAAAGGTCCAAAGAAAACGCGTTCAAAGCCCCTTTCGCCCATCAGAAAGTGCCCTCAAAGGAAGGCTTTGGATACAGCTGAACTCCCCAAGCGAGCCTTCACGCAGCCCCACATGCAACTGGACCCTCTGTGTTCGCTATTTCTGACTAACCCGAAACATAGTCCTACACGGCATAGGAGAGGAATTCAAAAAAGGTCCCAAGAAAATGTGTTCCAACCCCCTTTCACCCATCAAAAAGTGCCCCCAAAGGAAGGCTTTGTGTACAACTAAACTCCACAGGAGACCATTCACGCAGTCCCACATGCAACTGCATCCTCTGTGTTCGCTCTTTCTGAGCAAACTGAAACATAGCCCTACCAGGCATGGGAGAGGAATTCCAAATAGGGCCCCAGAAAACGCATTCCAAGCCCCTTTCGCCCATCAAAAGGTGCCCTCAAAGGAAGGCTTTGGATACAACTGATCTCCCCAGGTGAGCATTCACGCACTCCCACATGCAGCTGGATCGTCTGTGTTCGCTCTTTATGAGCAACCAAACACAGAGCCCTACCCGGCATCGGAGACGAATTCAAAATAGGGCCCCAGAAAACGCGTTCAAAGCCCCTTTCGCCCATCAAAATGTGCCCTCAAAGGAAGGCTTAGGGTACAACTGAACTCCCCAGGGGAGCCTTCACGCAGCCACACATGCAACTGGACCCCCTGTGTTCGCTCTTTCTGATCAACCCGAAACATAGCACTACCCAGCATCAGAGAGGAAGTCCAAATAGGTCCATAGAAAACGCGTTCCAAGCCCCTTTCGCCCATCAAAAAGTGCCCCCAGAGAAAGTCTTTGGGTACAAGTGAACACCCCAGGGGAGCCTTCACGCAGCCACACATGCAACTGGACCCTCTGTGTTCACTCTTTCTGAGCATCCCAAAATATAGACCTACCCGGAATGGGAGAGGAATACAAAAAAGGTCCAAACGCGTTCAAAGCCCATTTCGCCCATCAAAAGCTGCCCTCAAAGGAAGGTTTTGGGTAGAACTGAACTCCCCAGGGGGGCATTCATGCAGACCAACATGCACATTAACCCTCTGTGTTCGCTCCTTCTGAGCAACAAGAAAAATTGCCCTACCCTGCATCGCAGAGGAATACCAAATAGGACCAAAGAAAACGCATTGCCAGCCCCTTTTGCCCATCAAAAAGTGCCCCCAGAGGAAGGCTTTGGGTACAAGTGAACTCCCCAGGGGAGCCTTCACGCAGCCACACATGCAACTGAACCCTCTCTGTTCGCTCTTTCTGAGCAACCTGAAACATAACCTTACCCGGCATTGGAGAGGAATTCCAAATAAGGCCCCAGAAAACATATTCCAAACCCCTTTCGCCCATCAAAACTTGACCTCAAAGGAAGGCTTTGGATAGAACTGAACTCCCCTGGGGAGCCTTCACGCAGCCACACATGCAACTGGACCCTCTGTGTTCGCTCTTTCTAAGTAACATGAAACATAGCCCTACCAGGCATGGGATAGGAATTCCAAGTAGGGCCCCAGAAAAAGCATTCAAAGCCCCTTTGACCCATCAAAAAGTGCCCTCAAAGAAAGGCTTTGCATACAACTAAACTCCCCAGGGGAGCATTCATTCAGCCCCACATACACATGAACACTCTAAGTTAGCTATTTCTGAGGAACCGGAAACCTAGCCCTACATGTCATCGGAGAGGAAGTCCAAATACGGCCCCAGAAAAGGCATTCCAAGCCCCTTTCGCCCATCTAAAAGTGCCCTCATAGGAAGGCTTTGGATACAACTGAACTCCCCAGAGAAGCCTTCACGCAGCCACACATGCAACTGGACCCTCTGTGTTCTCACTTTCCTAGCAACCTGAAACATAACACTACCTGGCATCGGAGAGGAATTGAAAAAATGTCCAAAGAAAACGTGTTCAAAGCCCCTTTCGACCATCAAAAATTGCCCTCAAAGGAAGGCTTTGGATACAACTCTACTCCCCAGGGGAGCCTTCACGCAGCCACACATGCAACTGGACCCTCTGTGTTCCCTCTTTCTGAGCAACCGGAAACATAGCCCTACCCGGTATCGGAGAGGACGTCCAAATAGGGACCCAGAAAACGCATTCCATGCCCCTTTTGCCCATCAAAACTAGCCCTCAAAGGAAGGCATTGGGTACAACTGAACTCCCCAGGGGAGCCTTCACGCAGCCACACATGCAACAGGACCCTCTGCGTTCGCTCTTTCTGAGCAACCCGAAACATAGCCTTACCCGGAGTCGTAGAAGAATTCAAAACAGGTCCAAAGAAAACGCATTCAAAGCCCCTTTCGCCCATCAAAAAGTACCCCCAGAGGAAGGCTTTGGGTACAACTGAAATCCCAGGGGAGCCTTCACGCAGCCACACATGCAACTGGACCCTCTGTGTTCGCTCTTTCTGAGCAACCGGAATCATACCCTACCCGGTATCGGAGAGGAAGTCCAAATAGGGCCCCAGAAAACACGTTCCAAGCCCCTTTTGCCCATCTAAACTAGCCCTCAAAGGAAGACTTGGATAAAACCGAACTCCCCAAGAGAGCCTTCACGCAGATACACTTCCTTTGAGGGCACTTTTTGATGGGCGAAAAGTGCTTTGAACGCTTTTTCTGAGGCCCTATTTTGAATTCCGCTCCGATGCCAGGTAGGGCTATGTGTTGGGTTGCTCAGAAAGAGCGAACACAGAGGATCCAGCTGCATGTAGGACTGCGTGAATGCTCTCCTGGGGAGATCAGTTGTACGCAAGGCCTTCCTTTGAGGGCACCTTTGTTTTTGCGAAAGGGGCTTTGAACGCTTTTTCTGGGGCCCTACTTGGAATTCCTATCCCATGCCTGGTAGGGCTATGTTTCATGTTACTCAGAAAGAGCGAACACAGAGGGTCCAGTTGCATGTGTGGCTGCGTGAAGGCTCCCCAGGGGAGTTCAGTTCTATCCAAAGCCTTCCTTTGAGGTCAAGTTTTGATGGGCGAAAGGGGTTTGGAATATGTTTTCTGGGGCCTTATTTGGAATTCCTCTCCAATGCCGGGTAAGGTTATGTTTCAGGTTGCTCAGAAAGAGCGAACAGAGAGGGTTCAGTTGCATGTGTGGCTGCGTGAAGGCTCCCCTGGGGAGTTCACTTGTACCCAAAGCCTTCCTCTGGGGGCACTTTTTGATGGGCA